>VRYO01002014.1:13798787-13872632 GCA_009812075.1 Sialia sialis
TCTGGGTGCTATGTCAGGGGCAGGCTGTGTCCTCTGGCCATCCTGTGCCCCTGGTCACCGAGCATCCCCAGCCCTGTGTCCCCTGGCTCTGTTCTGTGCTGCCCCAGATGACCCTGCTGCTGGCACGTCCTGCTGCCAAGGCAGAAATGACACCTCTGGCACAGCCTCTCTGGGACCTGAGCTGATTGCCATTGTCCCTGCCATGGGGCTGGCCCAGACACTCTCCACATGGCATGTCCACCTTTGCATCCACAGGTTCCAAAACCACTCCCAGGGCTGGTCGGGGAGCCCAACATTCATCTCAGAGGGGCACAAGGCTGGAGATGAGTGGTCTGAACCTGCATGAGGGTGGGGCAGCATCTCCGGGGCTACCCCACAGAAAGGTTTTGCCCACTGCAGCGGCAGCCCCTGTTTGCAGAGGCATCGCTCAATACGCAGTATGTTCTTCAGAAGATCCCTACTCCAGGAGTCAAAATAGCATGAAATTTAATTTTACGCCTATTTGACAAAGCTTGATTTCACCTCCAATCAGCAGGGAGATAAGAGCCCTCGGCACAAGTGTGCGGGCAGTTTGGCAGCTGGGGCTGCCGATTTAATAGGTGAATTTACAGGGACAACACTTGAAAATCCCCTGGCTAGTGAACCATTAAGGTGAGCCCTGCCTTCCGTCCCCGCGTCCCTCCCCGCGCCGCTCTCCCGTTGCTGGGTGCTAAAGCAAACCCCAGCTCTGTTTACCGAGTCTACTATTACAATACGGCTACCAAATATTTGCCAGCCGTCAGCTCGCTGCTCCGCTATAAATACTTCAGGCCCAGGTGGAGGGACGGGCAGGGGGAGCGGCGCGGGAGCCTATGCATGGCCGGGCGGCAGCGCCAAGGTGAGTGCGGAACCGCGGGCCGAGCGATGCCCTCCTGCCCCGGGGCTTTCTCCGGCTGGGGGGGCAGCGGGACAGGCTGTGCTGGCCCCGCTCCCCTCTCCCCGCAGCCCCGAGGTGTGCGCTGCCTCCTGAGGCTGAGCCCCCACAGCCCATCCCGGGGCAGCGCCGGGGGTACCGCGGTGGGGACGGCACAAAGAGGGACACGCAGAGATGGCAAGGACAGTTTTAGGCTGGGTGCAGGTCCCGGACCCATGCTCGATGTGGCAGGAGGGGATCAGGTTCCCCAGGATTTGTTCCTGCCCTGAAACTCTCTCAGCATGGGCAGGGGTGTCCTGCAGCGAGGCGGGGCTGGGGACCCTTCAGCACAGATAGCACGAGTTACAAAGGGGCCACATCCAGCTCAGCAAAACCCAGCTGAGCCAGAGCCCACCAGGGGGGTTCACTCTGTGAAGGGGCCATTGTGTGGGCAGGGCATGAGGCTCTGTGGCACTGAGCCCAGAGTGGCAGGGTGGGTGCTGAGCCCCATTCACCTCCATGAACAGCCCCAGGGTGAAGGGGAAAAGGGGAACCTCCCTCTGCCCCACAGCTCTGGAACACTGCCCTGCATCCCATGGCTTGGCGTGGATATCTATGTCCCATGGATCAGTGCAAACATCCCTGCTGCCCCACGTCCCATGACTTAGGGACATCCCCATTGTCCCACACTCCATGGCTTGATGGGGACATCCCTGTTGCTTGATGTGCCAGGGTTCAGTTAGAATATCCCCACTGTCCCATGTCCTGTTGCTTGTAGGGGAATGGCATCTCCACTGCTCCATGTCCCACAACTCAAGGTTATGCTCCTACTGCCCCAAATCCCATGTTTCGGTGGGGACACCCCTGCTGCCTGCAGTCCCAGGGCTGGGTGGGGGTGTCCCAGGGGGAATACCTGCCCTCTTTCCCATAGCTTGGTATGGACATCCCCAATGTGCCACATCCCACGCTTGTGGGGAACATCCCTGCTGTCCTGTGGCCCCACCTTAGCCATGGTGTGGCACAACATGGCCCCCTGCCCTCTCAGGGCTGCTGGGCAGTGGGTCAGGGTTGGCACCAGAGTGTGTCACCCTGACCCCGCTGTCCCTGCCCACAGGGTGAGTCCTGGGGGTGCCTGTGAGTGCTGACATGGCTGCGGGTGTCATCCAGCCCCTGGCCGAGCTGCGGCTGCCCTCGCCCTTCCCACACGGCCTCCTGCTGCCCACACACCCTGATCCCGACTTCCCTGACCTCTCCGAGGAAGAGGAGGAAGAAGAAGAGGAGGAAGAGGAGGAGGACGTAGAAGCAGTGGAGGAGAGCGTGAGGCCAGAGCTGGCCAGTGTCTCCAGCACTGCTGAGACCACCCTGCGTCTCCTCAAGTTTTCGGAGCTCATCAGCTGCGACATCCAGCGCTACTTCGGGCGGCGGGGCCGGGAGGAGGCCGCCAGCAGCCGCCCTGTGCCTGAGGACTGCGGCTCACCCCAGAGCACTGAGGCTGTGCTCGAGGTCGTGGCCCCGCGGGACAGCCCGGGGGCCACGCACAGGCTGGGGCCACTGGCCGAGCTCTTTGAGTACGGCGTGCACCGGTGCCTGCCCGCCCGGGTGGCCGGCGGCAAGACGCAGCGGCTGGAGAGGAAGTATGGCCACATCACCCCCATGCACCGCCGCAAGCTGCCGCCCTCCTTCTGGAAAGAGCCAGGCCCAGGCCCCACCGGCCTGCTCCACACTGGCACCCCTGACTTCAGCGACCTCCTGGCCAACTGGACAGTGGAGCCAGGGCCAGAGCTGCCAGGCACTGGGCGGGAGCTGCTGGGTCGCCCGGGGCTGGAGGCAGAGCCCTTTGCTGGGCTGTGACCCTACCGTGGCCCCGGGGGCCCTGGTCCTGACACGTGCCACCCAGTTAATGATAAACCTGGTGGCCCCAGTGCCAGCACCGGGGCACTCGGGTCGAAACTGGTGATGGGACGAGTGAATAAATGACTCGCGCCAGGCACCAGCGTGTGCCGTGCGTGTCCTTTGCCAGCCACCTCTGCAGTGTCCCTGCTGCCAGAGACAAAGGGCCACGGCTTGGCACAACGCTCGGGGGCTGCTGGCTGCCCCGGCAGCAGCGGGAAGAGGAGGGAAGCGCGGTAGAGCCGGCAGGAGCCGGCAGCCTGTGTTTACTCTGCGGCCCAAGTCGGTGGATCCCATCCCCTTATCTCAGCTGCGCCAGGGCAAAGGGCGACGCGGGGCCTCATAAAGCACCAGGCTGTCAGCACGTAGTGGGGACCCAGCACTGGCCTGGGGACCCACTGTGCCCTTCAGCTCCCCTGCCCCAGGGATCTGGACCCACACAGGACAGCAGGGCTGGCTCTTCTTCCCCATGGCCCCACAGCCAGACCTGGCTGTTACCAGGGCCCAGCTGAGGCATCCTCTGCTTTGTGGTGGCTTTGTGTCGGTGTTGAAAGGGAAAAGGATCTGGGAAGGGGCAGCCACCCCCTGCCTTGAGCCCTGCTGCCCAGGATGCAGCCCCCCCTCACCCCCAGCCTGTGCCCTCCCAGCAGCAGGAGTGGGGACAGGGCTTGGTTCAGCCCCAAGGGGACACCTGAGCCTGGACAGTGGCCCCAAGGGAAGAAGGGAAGCAAGAGACAGGCAGTACCACAACAAAAGTACAAACAGACTTTATTTCAGCACTGATCCCACAGTCAAAAGCCTCTCCAGGCACCAGGCTGCCTACGTCCAACTAAGAAAGGGGCAGTCCCAGGGCAGGGGGCAGGGCAGTGCCAAGGAGAGGAGCAAGGATGGGGAAAGATGGGAGGAGCGAGGCACCAAGGCTGGCTTTGCTCCCATCCCTGGCCAAATCCAGAACTGGTGATTGGGTTTGAGGTGCCTGGAAGGGCCCAGGCTGCTGGAAAGGTCAGAACACACCTCAGGAGAGACTCTGGATCCCAGTGTGGGAGCAGCAGTGGTGAGAGGACTGCAGGAGTGGCAGAGGGGCACAGGCTGCAGGACCAACATCGTCCCAGTGCAGCCAGCTCTCCCCTCCCCATCCCTGCCCCAGATCCCAGGGGTGTCTCCCCACACATGGGTTAGGGTCAGAGTGGTGGAGGGAGCCAAGAAAGAGCCAGAGGCAACAGCTGCAGAACCAGGGGAGCCCTTTTATTGCACAGCCAAGCAGGGCACATCCCCCTCCTCAGTCCCAAGGAGCAGGGAGGCAATCCCAGAGCTCAGCCCAACCCAGCAAGCAGGACCACAGGGCAACGGGGAATGGGGGCCTGGGGCAGGAGGGAGCTCCATCATGTCCCCTCTGCTCCTCTCACAGGCCCTGCAGCCAAAGCTAGGGCAGGGCTAAGTCCCAGACTGGGTGGATGAGGCAACAGAGGCCACGTGCCGTGTCAGAGCAGTGTGCTCAGCTCAGTAGGGCAGTCCTGCTCCCCATGGAACACTCCAACCTTCACCCAACCTTCATGGAGAACCTATTCCAGAGCTAACAGAGCCAAGGCTGAATTTTGATCCCTCAGGGAAGCAGAGGAAAGGGTGACAAGAGGAGGCAGTAGACATGGGAAGGCAGCAACAGGCAGGAGGGCCAGTGCAGCACGGCCATGCCAGTGCTCCAGGCACTGTGACACCTGCACAGACTGGCCCAGTCCTTGCCCCACCTCCTGCAAAAGGGGGTGCCCAACCCCAAGAGGCTTGGGCACATCTCTGCTGAGCCACGCTGCCTCACGTCTGTGCCAGCGAGAGCTCCTCCAGGCCCTCCTTCCCCAGCCGGTACCTGGCGAGATCCTTGCGGGTCACCATTCCCACCACCTGCCAGGAAAGGGACCATGTGGGCACACAGAGCCTGAGGACAGCATGGCCCTGGCCCCTGGAGGAGCCCAGGCTGCTTGGACACAGCGAGCAGGGACTCACCTCGTTGCGATTGTCCACAACCACCAAGTGCCGCAGGCCCAGGGCTCGAAAGAGCTTGAACACCCGTGGCAGAGATGCCTCCTGCAAGGCAGAATGGGGCTGGGGGGGGCTGCAGCACCCCCAGACACACCCTCCAGCCCACCCTGATCACTGGGCAGCTGTGCAGAGGGGTCCCTGGCCATTACCTGGGGCACGGTGTAGGGCGAGGGGTTCATGAACTCGCTGAGGTCAATCATGCACTCGCGCTCGTCCTGGGAGACGTGAATGGATTGGATGGGGGGGAAGCGAGGGTAGGCATCCCGAAAATCCTTCAGCTTCAGCCGCCGCTGCACCAGGTTCAGGTTGGCCCTTTCCACAAAAACCTGGGGAGGAAAGAGATGGTTGGGGACTACCCCACAGAGCTCACAAGCACCAAGACAGTGCACAGGGCCAGGGAAAAGGGCAGAAGTGTGGGACAGATGGACCAGCTGCAGAAGCACAGCCTGTTTCCCCACTCACTCGGGGTTTGTGAGCCCAGTGGGGTGCAGGATGATGCTGGGGTAACCCCACCACTGAATGGCAGCACCCACCATCCCCTGGGTGAGCTGAGGGAGACAACAGGGACCCTCTGCCAGCTCCTCCTGAGCAAGGCAGGCAGCAAGGGGCCAGAGACAGGGACTGGGACAGCACACACAACAAGTCTCCATGCAGCATCACCCACCTTGTGCTTCAGCAGGACGATGAGCTGGGAACGCAGGATCAGACCCCGCAGCCCGGCAACCTGCAACAGGGCACCATGTGTGAGTGTCCCACACTGCAGCCAGCCCCTGTGCGGCCACCTCAGCTGCATCCCCTCCCCAGGGGCACCCAGCCCACCTGGGTGGTGTCAGGGTTGCTCTCCACCACAGGGAAGCCGTTATGGTTGGAAGAGGTGTCACTGAGGATGTCCACAACCGTGCCCACGCGCTCAATCCTCCGCAGGCAGGTGACAGGAGTGCTCATCACCTCCCTGCAGGGAAAGCTCTGGGTGAAACACAGCCCCATGGCAGCACACATTGAATTGTGCAATCACTGGTTTGTTGGGAAGGGACCTATAAGCTCATCTCATTCCAAGCCCCTTCCATGGGCAGGGACACCTTTCACTAGACCAAGCCTCTCCAAGCCCCATCCAACCTGGTCTTGGACACTTCCAGGGATGGGGCAGCCACAGCTTCTCTGGGTAACCTGTGCCTCACCACCCTCACACTCTAAATATCCCCCACAACACACACAACTCCTCAGTGCTGATGCCTCCTCTGTCCCCAAAAGCTGCCAGGGAGAGAGGAAGGAACCTGCTGCAGATCACATCCCTGCTGGGGAAGGAGCTGAGCTGTGGTACCAGGGGACAGCAGGCTCCTGTAACCAGGTCACCACCTCCACTCCCAGCTCAGGCCAACAGTGTGGTCCAAAGGCTGCTGCCACAGCAATGCCCAGCCCACCTACCTGGCTGTGAGGGAGTGGGATGTCACTGGGGCCTCCCAGTGCAGGAAGGGGACACTTTGCAGCTGGATGTGCATGTCATACAGTCCCTGCAACAAGAGCCATCAGGAGAAGCCTGGTGAGGTGTCAAGGGGCATAGCCAGGCAGCAGCTCATCCCTCAGAGCAAGCAAATGCCTGTCCTGGCTCCCCATGGCCCCCCCAGTACCACCAGCACTTTCCCACAGTCCTGGGGAGCACACCAGCCCTCACCTCCACAAAGTAGTCTCCCACGATCTTTGCTGTCATCAGCACCAGCATGATGGGGAAGCCGTAGGTGACGTTGCCTGTTGCCTCCATCATGATGACTGTGAGACTCAGCGTCATCCGCACTATCCCACCTGCCAGAGGCACCCAAGGGGTTTGGGGTTTAACAGGGCAAGGAAACACACAGTGAAGGCATCACAGAATACCTGGGGGCCCTGAATCTCTCAGTGACTCAAGATCAGGGGTGCCATGGGTGAACCCAGCCCTCACTGGCCTCCCAGCACTGCCTGTGCTTGGCAGGGTGATCAGGGAGCTGACAGCCAGGCTGGGCTTCAGCTGGGAAGGAAGCTGTCAGGGAAGCAGGGAGTGCTTTTTCCCATGACATCTTCACTCCAACCAACACTGTGCCATGGGGAACTCACCCAGCTGTGCAGCAGCTCCCATCAGGGCGTACTTCCCAGGATCAGCCCAGATCTGAGCACAGGAGAGAGAAGAAGCCAATTCACCTGCTGGCTCCAGAGCATTCAGACATAGTCAGTAGAGTCCTGGCCCCAAAACCCCCCTCCAAAGCGGGGAGAGGTGCCTGAGGCTGCCTGAACAACCCAGCTGCTGGCAGGGCTCCACTGGGACGTGGGGCGATCCAGACCCAGCTCCTGAAGACCTTAAGTGAGGAGCTAGCCCACTTCAGAGCTTTCAGCCAGCTCCAGGCACGCTGCCTGAACATGCCAGCAGCCCGGCAGTGAGGGAGGAGCTGGCAGGGCTTCCCAGCCAGGACTCACCGAGCCCTTGGTCAGGTAGGACAGGGAGATGCCGAAGAGCCTCCCCCAGGCTGCCCCGATCAGCAGGGAGGGGATGAAGACCCCTGCAGACACCGTCAGGCCGTAGGTCCAGCAGGCCAGGAAGAAATACATCAGTGTGAACATGCCCAGTGTCATGGGGTTGTAGGAACCTGGGGTGGGGACAGAACAGAGTCAGTGCAGGTCCCACAGCTCAGGGGACATTGTGATGGGCTGTGGCCACAGATCAGGCAGCAGCAGCCCCATGACACACTCCCAGCATTCAGAGCCCCTCTTCTTGGGCTGTACCTCCTGCCCTGGCAGCACAAGCCTTTCAAACTGGCTCTTCAGGTTATTTCTGCCCCACTCCAGCACCCCTCAGCAAGCCAGTGCCATCCCCCAGCCCTCCCACTCCATCCCTCCATCTCGTGACTCGTCTCCTCCCAGCCCTGTGGTTCCCAGACTCCCATGGTGAACTTCAAAGCCCCAAGGGAGGGACTGCCAGGACTGAAGGACAAGGTTGGGAGGACAGAGGTCCCACTGCCAGCTTTGGGATCAACTGAGCAGGGCAGGTCCTCAAACTCCCTCCCATCTTGCAGCACCCACAGCTGCTCAGCCAGTGCCATGCTGTCCCACAGCAGAGGCTGTGACATCCCAGCAAGATCCTGCTGACCCCACAAGCAGGCTAAGTGCTATTTTGGGATTGCTGAGCAGCCCAGTCTAGTTTAAACAAGTACTTTGCAACCTCTCCTTCAGACAGAAGCCTTGAGCCAGGGAGGAGCCAGCACTGCAGGGAGCAGCCCCAAGACACAGGATGGTCAACTCCTGACTGCAGGTGGCCAAAGTGCACCCTCTGGGTTGAGGATCTCTCTGTTCCCCACCCACGTGCAGCTGGGCACAGAACTCAGATTCCACACCAGGCAGAGGAGAGGCTGGGGTTACACCAGGTCCAAGGAAAATGGAGCTAGGATCTGGGAACCAAACTGCATTTCTCAAGCAAATCCAAACCCTAAGATCCACCTCCACAACCTGCGCAGAAGGTAAAGTCATTACGGGGCAAATGGCCCTGCTAATTAAGGAAACATCCCAGCAACATTTCCAGAACAGACTTCAGACAGACAGCAAGGGTCAGACATGCTCTCACACAACTCAGAAGCAACACAGCCTGCAAATGTGCACAAAAAAAACCCAGGTCCTTGGCCCCACAGTCTCCCAACACCACAGAGGTGCCACCCACCCCTCCTCGCACCACTGCAGCACAGTGTTTTGTGAGGCCCTCATGGGCTGATTACGCTCTGCCCTGTCCCAGGAGTGGTCAAGGAGCAGGTGGACCCTCCCTGCTCACGTTCAAGGCCTCACTGCTGGGTGCACTGACCTGGAGGGTCATGGAAGAGATTGACAACACTCTTCTCGGGTGTGTTGAAGAAGGCAGTGGCCATGGAGTTGTACTCTCCATCAGCACAGAAAAGCTGAAAAGGCAAGATAAGAAAGAGCTAGAAGTGGTAGGGAAGGTTGGACATGTGCCAGCAAGGAGGCAGCTCTGGGCAGGGAGGACACCTACAGCTTCCTTGGGTCTCCCGTCCAGTGCCCCAAACCCAGCAGGGTCTTGTTTCCCTGCTGAGGCCCCCAGGCTCAGGGTGCCCCCCACCCTGAATGCTGTTCTGCATCATGTCCTACCTGCAGGGGATATGCCACAGAGCTCCCCTGGATGGGCTGGCAATCTCTTGAGCAGTAAATCATGACAAATCCCACGGTTGCTGTCACTGCTGCCACCAGCATGGCCTCAACCACCTGCAGGCAGGGCCGGTGGATGTACCTGTGAAGGGAGAAGAGGAATGAGGGTGGCACCCAGGGGTGTGGGCAGGATCAGCCCCAGCCTGGCTAAGCATGTCACATCAGGCATATGACAGTCTGGCTGCCTTTGTTCCCTGCCCAGACCCTGCCAGGCTGTCCTGCTGCTTGAAAAGCTGGTGACAGAGTATTGGCTGGGCCAGACTGGTCACAGCTGGCTTTAGCAGCTCTCTCCCTCCTCTTAGTCCCTCAGTGCACATGACAGTCAGGTCTGCAGTGTCTGCACGTCTCTGGGCCCTCCAGTCACTGGAGGGAAATACTCAGCGGGGTCAGAGCAGTGCCGGGATGCTGTGGGTCACAGCCTTGCCACAGGAAACAAGAGGCATGTGGCATCTTCCAGGAACTACTGCTGCTCACATTGAGATTACAGCCTTGCTCCATCTGAGAATGCCACTTTGAGGGAATGCAGAAGGCACCAGCCAACCCACATCAATCCACTTCATTACCTGTGAGCTCTTACCTGATCCGGAACATCGTCAACCAGTAATTGAGGGCATTGAACAGAGCTCCAAGGATCCCACCTGCAAATGTGAGAGAGAAAAAGCTCAGCATGCAGGGTCCAGGCTGCCCACAACACAAGGAACCTCTGAACAGCATCCACAACCCATCCAGAGTGACCAGCAGCCCTGGCACATGTAGATGCTGTCCCTGCAGCCAGCCAGGACCTGCCACCAAGAGCCTAGCACCAGCAGCAGGTGGCCAGGGGACAATGCCACAGTGCTGGCACCAGGCAGGCAAAGGGCAGGCCAAACCCATCGGGATAAGGGCAGCTCACATGGCAGCAAGTGGCTGCCCAGGACTGCAACGTACTGACCCTGGCTTGACTTTGCTACTAGGGTTGGGCCAGGATCCAGCTCTCATCCCTGCATAAGCCCCACAAGCAGCCTCTGCTCCAAAATTTAATGGATTCCCCATTTTCTCCAGGAAACTGGATGCCAAAGCTTTTTAGACCCAGACAAAGAACAGAGGAAAGTATTCAGACTAATCAAATGGAGACAGCAGCATTCTCTTACCAACCACTCCCATAAAGATGAAGATAGGAATTTCCTGGATTGTGTAGCCCATTTTCTGCAAGCAAGAAAGAAGTGGGTTTCAGATCTCCTGGCCCATCTGCAGTCCCCCTGTCAGCCACTGACTACTGGGACAGCACAACACTGTGCTGGCACGAGGCTTCCAGAGCTGCCCCAGTCTCCCTGAACAGCCCACAGCCTCCAGAAATTTCTTCTGCAGGGGCTGGTGGAGCTGAGATCCGGCCAGACCCCACAGCCTGCTCAGGCAGAGTCTGCCTCAGCCCCTAGGCGAGGTTAGTGACAACTTGATGTCCCCAAAGCTAAGAGCTGTTTCCAACCCCTCACCAGAGCCCAGCATGGAGAACACCTGTGCCTACCTCACTATCAAATCTGCCAAAGTTGATAAGCCCAGGGCTGGAGAGATCCCAGGCATTGCCATGGTAAACGCTCAGGACAGAGTTCAGCGTGAAGGTGGAGATCATGGAGGCAAAGAACTGGAAGGAGATGCAGCCCAGAGTCACTGCCAGATGCCTCCAGCCCCAGGTCCTCAAGCACATGCCCCGTGAATTACCCCAAACTACCCCCGAGGGCCTTGGGCAGGCTTGGTGCCCATGGTGTGGTGGGGACAGGAGGTCACAGGAGGTCAGGACAGGAGATCACATTCCCTGTGGCAGCTTACATTGACCAGGGTCTCGCTTCTCCTTTTGTCTCAGCTGCCCTGGGGCACAGCCCAAGGCAGCGCCCTTGGAAAGGAGCTGGCAGCAAGATGGAGCTCAGCCAGGCCCAAATTCAGCCCCTGAGGAGCAGGGCACAGGAGGGAAGCTGGGATGGTGTTCCCTGGGATAGGCTGCCCATGGGTCCTTGCTAGAGTGTCAGCAGGCCTGGGGCTACTGGGCACCCAGAAAAGACAATGCCTCACACCAGAACCAGCAGCTCTCCACTGCTTTCCAGCACTCACAATTCTCCACGTCAGGAACTGGTTCCAGAAGGAAGCCCCTTCCTCCAAGCTGAACAGGACACCCCCTGCAAACACAAGATGCAACACCTTCACAAGGGGCACATGTCACAGTCCCCTGGCAACAGCACCAGCTGAGCACCCAGGATTCACCCCAGGCCATGTGCTCACACTGCCCAGGCCCTCTCACAGGCAAGACCACCAAGCCATCAGTGATGTCCTGATTACAGCAAAGCCCCCCACTGCCATTCTCCAACCCAGGGAGGCAACATTTGGGACCTGAGGCAGATGAGCCCCTTGCTCTTGAGCAGGGTCAACACCTGCATGGCATGGCAGGAAGGCCCCTGCAGTGCCCTATGCGGATCCCAACAGCTGCCTCCAAGGAAGAGGGAGCAACCTCCTGAGGAAATCCATGTCCAGGCAGAGTTCAGTGCCAGAGAGCCAAGACACACACCCACAGGGGCACCGAACGCAGCCGAGACGCCGGCGGCAGCTCCAGCCGACACAAAGTCCCTCTTTTCTGTGTCTCTGCGGAAGTACTCGAAGATCTGAAACAGGAGTGAAGGCAGCTTTAGGGCTGGCCACAGGCTTGAGTTTAGGTGAGACACAGGGTATGACATGGATGATGCCAAGCCACCATGGGAACAGCCTGGTCTGGTACAGAAGGGCACCAGCAGCACAGCCCCTCAGACCTCAACACCAACCTTAAAGTCTCGCTTTAAGGATGTGGATCTTCCCTGGGAGATCCCAGCAGCAATCACGGATCCAGAGTGAATCATGGGTCCTTCCTAGGGGCCAGAGAGCAGAGTCAGACTGGGGAAGGAAGAACAGGGATGGCTGAATGCTGCTCACCAGCTTGCAGTCCTGAAGCTGGATGGGAGTACCTTGACATTTTTCCCCTTCCCACCCTGGAAGTGTTCAAGACCAGGTTGGATAGAACTCTGAAAGGTGTTTCTGCCCATGGCAGGGGTTTGGAATGAGACAATCTTTAAGATCTCTTCAAACCCAAACCATTCCATGGTTTTATGAAATCCTTATGCTAGCGTGTGCCTCCTTTGCCCACCTCCTGTTCCCACCAACAAGTGTTTCCCTTGCTTGCCTTCAATCCCAGTAAGCCAGAAAGGTCCCAATGGGGCACCCAAGTCTCCACATCTACTGTTTGCAGGGACAACCACTGCAGCAGAGGCTGCTGCTCTCCTGCCCTCAGCCGAGCCACACACAGCCTGGCACGGTGGCACCACGTGCCCCAGGGACTCCCCAAGCTTGGCAGTGCTGCAGCCACCTTGGCCAGCAGAAACCAGGGAATAACACTGGGAAATCACCACAGGGTCCCCAGAACAGGAGAGGTGACAGGCTGTGACACAAGTGCAGCAGCAGGCACCAACACTCCAGGCAGCGCATCAGAGAGCGCTTTGTGCACATCACCTTCCCAACAGCCAGGCCACCGACCACCGAGAGGATCACCCCGCAGACTTTGATCACCAGGGTCTGCAAAACAGAGACGGGCACAGCATGTCACAGAGGTGGCACGAGGAACATGACCATGGCAGCCACAGGGGACACAGACTCAGTGGGCCCTGAGGCAGAGCAGGAGCCAACGATCCCACGGAACTTGTGATTCTCAGTCCCTTCACTGTGGCAACAGGGTTGGTCCACTTTCTTCTTGGACAGAGCAAAACTCTACCCAAAACTGCTCTTCCCAGTGCCAGCTTCTGATCCCAGGGCAGGAGATTTAACCTCTGGGCACTGGAGCTCATGGCAGCTCCTGCTGTGCCACAATGTGGGCAGGGACCACTCCAGGAGGACGCAATGTGCCCAGGCTATCCCAACACCTCCTGCTTCCTACCTTGAGCCGGACAACGTGTGGAATCTTCACACCGTTGAGGTAACATTTGATCTGGGGAATGCCACTGCCAGCTGCCACGGGCTGCAGGGAGCAGGGAGAGCTGTCACACACAGGATGGGGACACACCAGCCATCTAACCCCTGTCCCTCAGCACAGAGCACACACAGCACACCCTCAGGGTGGCTCTGAGATGAGGCCAAAGCTTATCAACAGGCTCTGGAGATAGGCTTGAGGCAAGCACCCACTTGCTAAGGGCAAAGGAGCTGGCTGGGTTCTCAAGGAGTTCCCCTACCCTGTCACAGCTACAGAAAGGTCACACTTGGTGGGCAGGGAGAGCAAGAGCCAAGCCACAAGGATGACACTGTGGATTAGAGTGATCCATAGGGAATCCCAGTCTCTGGCTTATCCTCCAGAGGCTGTCCCCGAGGCACCCAAACAGACTGGTCTCTGCTGGTACTCGGGTACACCCAACACAGAGAGGCTGAGCTAGGGCCAAGGCTTGGGAGATCTGCACCCCCACCCAAGGCTGGAGTACAGCCTCTGCCCCAGGCTGCCAGCCCCACAGAAACCCACAGAACAGCTGGAGCCAGCACCAAGGAGCATGCTACCAGGAGCCAAACTGGCAGAAATACATTCACTCTTTAGAAAATTCTGCATGTTTTCTTGAATGTGACCCTGCTTCGCCCATGTAAAGAACCCAGAACAGTTCCAAGCTCTTACCTCTATGAAGGCAACGATCAGAGAGCCCACCATCACCACACTGGCATTCAGGGTGGCCCAGAGTAACAGGGAGAAAGAGAGGCCCCCTTTGGCTGTGAACTTGTCAATGTCTGGGGCAGCAGCTCAAGGAAAGGCCAATACTGCTTGGGTACCATTCTTCCCACCACAGCACCTCACAGAATCACAGGATGGTCTGGGTGGGATGTGACCTTAAAAAACATCTAGTTCCAACCTCCTGCCATGGGCAGGGATGCCATTCACTAGACCAGGTTGCTCCAAGCCTCCTGTCACTTAGAGCATCCAGGCAGCTGAAATGAGCCTCCTCTGTTATGGCAGTGCCCAGCCACAGCTCAGCCCTGCAGGGCAGCTGGGCAGCAGAGTCCGTGCCACCAAACTGGAGCAAGGGAGCGCTGCCCTCTTCCCCCATATCCCCTCTCACAGCTCCCAAGAGATGCCAGAGGTCCCAGCTGGGCAGCAGCCACTGCTCTGTGAGGATACTGTCCTTCACCACGCGGTACTTGAGCCCAGCCAGGTTCTCCACCACGATGTCGATGAAGCAGGCGACGAGGCCGGTGAGGATTCCGATCATGGCACAGATGACCCAGCGCTTGATCTCCACCGTCCGGAAAGCCTGAGGGGCACACAGCACTCACACCCTGCTGCCATCCTGCCTGGCATCAAGGGGATCCCAACACACCTTCCCCAACACAGTCCAAGCCTGGGAAGCTCTAAGGAAAGCCAGGGAATACCAATGCTGGCTGACCCAGCCAAGCCTGGACAAAATTTACTAATTTTAAGCAGAGCTCTTCAACCTCTGTGACATCCCTAAGGTGCTTTTCCAGCTCACCTGCCTCCATTAGGCCCACCCTGATGGGATTCTTGCTGTGGCACTGATTTCCAAAGCCCCCAGGGCAGACGTATCGCATCCCTCTGCTCAGGGAGCTGCGCCATACCACCAGGCAATGCCACCACAAGCACCCAGATTAGCTCCCATTCCAACCACCTCATGCTGGGTCCTTGATCCTGTGGTGTCACAAGGGGGTCAGTGCCCATAAACCCATCCCAGCTCAGCCTAAGCTTTAAGCACAACCTCATCTGGCACAAAGCCCACCAGCAGCCAGGCAGGGGGAACTGCTCCCCTTGTCCACCCCACCTGAGATGATTTGTGGGCAGTCCAGCAAGACTCACCGCATGGTTTATCCTCCTCTCCTCCTCCAGGAATAGCTGGTTTTCACTGTTGTCATAGTCCAAGCTCTAGTTTGGGAAAGGGAGATGCTGTTATTGTCTACCAGGCAAAGAGACCCCCATGCTGGGGAGTGCTGCCCTCAGCCCCTCACCCTGCCCCTGTTATTTTCTTCCTCAATTCCTGTCTTTCTGTACTGAAACTGCCCTCACTGGGCAGCTGTGAGCCTTTGGCCTTCATACCTCACCTGCTGCATCGCAGAAGGCAGGCCTGAGATGGGGCACATGGGCACTTACCTCATACTTGAGTGACAGGAGCTTCTCATTGTGGGGGATCTCGTTGGGACGCTGCCGAGGCACCTCTGTCTCCTGTGGGATGTGATGCACAGCTTAGCATGGTCAGGTCAGAGTCCAGCCCTCCCATCCACATGCAACTGTCACTTTAACTCCTTTTGGTGCTCAGGAGATGCACAGAGGACTGCAGGTGCAAGCTGCCTGGCAGGCAGAGATCTGGGATGATTTTCCCCCAGTTGGTGGATGTGTGAGATTCAAGACAGCTGGACCAGCTGTCAGGGGTGAACCCTCACCAAGCACTCCTCCAGCCCCAGGCAGGATGTCTCCCCAGGAGCAGGTGGAGGGTTTGCCCAGCTGGGCACCACACTGCCATGTTGACCTGGCACTGAATCCAAGCAACTCCATGCTCCAGTGGAGGGCAACCTTTCACCTTGGCAGGAAATTCCTTAGGCCAAAAGCAAGGAGCTACTTCAAGCAAACACATGTTTTTGGGCAGAAATCAAATTTTGTTTCCCAAACGCCTTTGACCGTGCAAGCTGTTCCCAGCTCCGAATTAGGGCATTTACTGAGGATGCCAGAGGGGCACCTGGGGCAGCAGCAGCTGCCCATGCCACAGAGGTCACCCAGCCCAGGAAGAAGCGCTGGAGTCCTTGTGGAACAAGCTGAATGTGAAGGAAAGAACAGCAGCAGCTGTAACTGGAAGAAGGGAAGGGGTCTCGGTAACAGTGGGCCCCTCTCTGTGCCACTCACCAGCTCATGGATGTCCTCGTTGAGGTCCACATTGCTCAGCTGCCCAATGCGCAGGAAGGGGGAAGGAGTGAGCTGAGGAGAGAAGGGGAAATGAGGTCAGTTCCTGAATGCACTTCACATCTCTCAGGAGGAGGGAGCAGGTGTGCAAGATGCTCATGCTCTGCTTCCCTCGCAGAGCTCTGCCCGCCTGACACTGCCAGAGCTCCCCAAAACACAGCACCCTGCTCTCAGAGGACACACCAAGAGGTGGGATTCAGCACCCTGCAGGGAACCACAGGCAGCAGCAGCACGATTTGGGCGAGCTGCTCCAACCTGTCAGCTGGCAGAGCTGGGGAGGTGCCGGCCAGCAGCGGCTCACTGGGGACTGGCCACCACCAGCCCCTGGCACAGAGCGCGGTTCCCGGCACAGAGCCGAGCAAACCTGTGCCAGACTGCACGTTCCACACTGCCCTGAGGCTGGGGAGGGACAGAGCCCCTGGACATCACAGCACCTCCACAGCCACAAGCTCACCACGGCGTGCCCTCAGCTGCCAGGCCCAGCCAGCAGCAAGGGACAGCTGAGGGCACGTCTGGCTCTGCCATCTGCTCCACGGCAGTGGTTCCAGCCCGGAGAGAAGCACATCATGGCAGCGTGTTTGTCACCCCCAAGCAGCTGGGACCAGAAGTGACAGACAGGCTGGCTGCCATCCAGGAGACACAGGAGGAAGTGGGCACACTGCTCCTGCACAGCCTTGGGGACTCTGGTGCCTCTCTGAGCCAGCCCCAGCATTTGCATCTCCCTCCAGGGAGCAGGTTCTCCTTTCACTGGTGATCACTCAGGCTCCTTACTGGCAGCACAGTTGCATAGCATGGGAGGTTTTGACTGTTTGGGACACTTCTGTCTCCGGGATGAGGCAAGCAGGGGTTCAGGCTGCAGCTGAGCAGTGTCACAAGAGAACCCAGTTGGAGCAGGCAGGCTGCTGTCACCCCTCTGTCGCTGTGAAACAGGGATGCACAAGGGCCTGAGCACTGTCCCTAGGCACAGCCCAAGCACCATTCTTCAGCATTAGGATCTTCCCCTCCAGCGCCTCACCCCTCCACAGCTGCCAGGTTAAAGAGCTGGAGGGTGGAAGAGGGGTGGTGAGCAAAAGCAGGGCTCTGTACATCAGTCTCTCTGCTAGCAGGTCCCAGATTGAGCTCCTTGCTGCTTTAATCCCCACGATCCCGTCTGGAACATGCAGGCCAGAGCTGCTGGGAACCCTGCACGTCACTGCAGAGCAAGAATATCCCTTTGTGTTTGCAGCCTGACCTATTTTCCCATTTTTCTGTCTGCTCCACACTCTCCTTCACTCCCTGACCTGCAGATGGGTTCTACCCCAGCTTCTCAAACCCTCTCTGGTACCCTTCAGCCCCCCAAGCCCAACGGGTGCTGCCATTTTCAGACACTGGTTTGGCAAAACCAGCCTGGGCTTTGTTTCTGGTCCACGATGGCTCCACAATCCCAGCGGAAAGGATCCAGGTGGACCCCTTTCCCAGCAGTCAGAGAAGACCACTGTGGACTTCTTTGAGCTGGGCACACACAAAGCTGTCCCGTCCCTGGATAGCAATTTAGGGTCACAAGCTGGATACAGGAACTGCTTGTTCCAGTGCCTGCCGGTGCCCAGCTGCTCTGGTGGCAGGCTGAAGTCCCAGCCAGCCCCCCACCATCCTGGCAGAGGGGGAAGGACACATTCCTTGCCCTGAAACTTGAAGGGACAAAACTGACACCTTGCCAAGGAACACACCCCCATGTGGACTGAGGAAGCACAAGGATTTAAGGCTCCCGTTAGGTGCCACACATCTAGTGCGAGATCAAGGCCAGGAGATGGAAAATGTCCATTGTGTAAGACCTCAGACAGGACCAGCCCTTCAGGGAAAATTCTCCTTCTGTTAGCTATGGGGTCTGCAGATAGACCAAATGCCTGAAGCAGTGACATTCCACTCTCCTCCCTCCTCTATGAAGAAAGCAGCCAGGGCACAGCAGCTCAATTCCCCATTGATTAAGCATCAGCAAGACACAAGCACAGATGAAGAGAAAGGAAGTGCAGTGGAACTGAAGCTGAACTTCCTTAGACATGCAGCATATTTTTAATATCCTCCCCACAAGTCCTGGCACCCCTCTGGCATCTGCAAGCAGAGGCCTGGCTCCTGTCTCACCCTCCAAGGGGATCACAGGGCAGGAAAGAGCTACTTTCAGCAGCACCCAAGAATGATAAGAGAAAAAAAGAGAGATTCAGGCAGCCTGGAGCCAAGAGAAAAGGTTATTTGTGCACAGCTCAAAGAGTCACTGAGCAGTGCCCTCCTTGGGATGTTTTCAAACTCAGCCAAGGCAGCTGCTGATTCTGGGTACGTGTGATGTTTGTGTGACTGTGCTGTGATTATCTCCACATAAAAACATGCACTGCTGCCAAAACTCTGAGAGCACAGATGGGTTAACAACTCTCCTGCCCCAGGAGAGGCTCTGGGACACGCTGAGCCTCACTCTGCCAGTGGCACACGAATACCCATTTGGGTGGCAGAGTTAATTTCATTCTGAGCTCTGCAAAGAGATGCCTGCAGGCCTGGTCTGAATCAAAATAAGTTATTATCAGCGTTAGTGGGCAGGAATGTTGGCAGGCAAGGCTGCCCCTCCAAGGGATCTCACCAGGCTGCAGGGAAGCCCCCAAATTCAACAGAGGTAAATACAAAGCCCTGCACCTGGGATGGATGAGTCCCAGTGGTCAGCAGGTGGCCTAGCTAAAAAAGTCTTGCAGCAACCTAGTGGGTGAATGAAGAGGTGCCAGTGGCACAGAGCTGGAGTGGAGGTGGTCAACCCCCTCCTGGGTGGTGCAAAACCACTGCCAGAAGGTCTGGGGAAGGGATCCCACACCTCCATCTGGCACCTGCAATAGCACACCTGGGACTTGGCATCCAGTTTGGGCCTCCTGGCACAGAAAAGGCACAGAAAGTGAGCTCAGCAAGAGAGTTGGGGTCTGCAACACACGGCAAGATATACAATAAAAAGCTGGTGCTTCTCGGGTAGTTCTTCATGCCATCTCCAAACACCCAACACAGGTTACACTCAGGACAAAGGCAGACTTCCTTGAAGCTTTGCATTGATGGGACATGAAGCAGTGGATAAACTGCAGTAAGGGAACTTCTGCTTAGATATCAGAGCCTGTGTTCACCCTGTGGCTGATGACACACTGAACTTGGGACCAAACAGGGTGCAGAATAATTACCCAAAGCTCCTCTGGATATGTCCCTCAGGGATCTGCAGGAGCTGGACTAAAACCCCCAGCTCTGGCCCCCTCAGGGATTCCTGAGGTCCCTTTACCTTTGTCATGCTGGCATCCACTCTGAGACCAGCAAGAGCAAATTAAGGATCAACTTCAACATGAAAATAATCTAGCAGAAGATCTCAACCACCACCTTCTAATCACACCCTGAATGCATTTATCTCCATGATCAAACCCAGGCTGTGTGCACAGCGACAAAGCTGTGCCCCACCAAACATTTTCTGGAGAACCATCAACAGGCAGTGTCTGACTCTGCTCCACAGCCATTTCCACAGGGATGAGCCAGCGAGGCTTCTCCCTGCAGGACATGACCCAGTATGAGGAGACACCCCTAGAAACTGCCCCTTGTCACCGTTGTGTGTGTCCTGTGTCACACTCAGTAACAAACTGGCAGCACGTGACTTTTCATTATCGATGAGATAAAGCCCAGCACAGACCACACAAGGAGACCACAGAAGCTGTGGGAGGGAAGGAAGAGGATTCCCAGCTTCCATGACCCTCTTGGCCACAGAACACTCTGTCCCTTGTACCAGCCCGGGTGGAAGACTCCAGGCTGTGTCACCAGCACATGAACCCTGTCACCAGCTTCGGCAGTAACTGGGGGAGATGAGCTCCAGGACTTTTGAGACCCCCCTCCTCTGAAACACAACCACAGCTGAGATAGGCTTCAAACCAACCCAGCATCATCCCAAAACGCTTCACAGCAGGAGACAGCAGCGCTCCTCACCTCCAGGCTCATAACAGGGGAGAGAGCACCTGGATTTCTCCCCACGGTGTCACCACTTGGCCATGCTTTTGCTTCCAGGCCCTTGCTGCCACTCCCAGGGCACAGCTGCTCCTTGACCCTCACCTCCACAAGCAGGGGAAATGCTGCCATTGCCCTGGCCTCTCTCTTGGCACAGGAGCAGCACAAGGATGAAGCACTGCCACAGTCCCCAATGGCTTGAGCAATCTGCAGAAAACTTCCTGAAGTTCCTGTGCTGGGGGAAGCTCCTGTCTCCATTCAAGAGCAGTGGCTCTCCAGGGCAGTCACCTCCAGGCTCACAAGAACAGGGACAAGCAGCCTCTCTGACAGTAATCTGGGGTGTGCAATCTGCAGCCCATCTGCCAGGAATCAGGGCTCATCCAGCACTCATACTTCCCTTTTTCTGCCTCTTCCTACCAAGATTTCTTGATTGCAGCCTGGCCACGATTTTGCACCCTGTTACTTGAGATTAAGGAAAATGAGACCAGCAATATCCAGAGATGCAGAATAAACACACAGGGGCTGAGAAGGACAACCTGCCCAGCAGCAGCGTGCTCTTCATGATGGTGACCCCTTGTTCCAGGCGCCTTAAACCCAAAGTCAAGGCACTTCAGCACAAATGCCCTAGAGCATATCTCTGACAAAAAATGTTTCATGATGGAAATTGGCTGCTCCTACTAAAATTTCCCACCCACTTCCCAGCCTAAGAACCAACACACGTGGCTGGAGAGCACAGGAAAGGGACAGCCCATGGCAGGCGTGTTGCTCAGAGGTACAGGCTGCCTCTCACTTCTCGATATGCTCAAGGCACCAGAAAGCCCTGGTGAGAGGATGAAAGCTTAGTCAGCTGAGCTGGCCCCAAACCAGAAGTGACCACAGGGACAGGCCTCTCACACCCTCTCTACGGCCACAGGTGTGTTTATCCAGCCTCTCCTCACCTCCTGCCCACCAGAACTCTATCTCAGTCCCTCACAGCTGTCACCTGGGGAGCTACAGACCCATGTTTCCTCTGGTCACCCAAAGATCACTTTCATTTTCATTAAACAAGCACATGAGAAAGCGAAGAAGCTCAGCAAGGGGACCTTTTTATTGTATTACCACAAGCCAGGTTTAAATCTCCCCTGAGTTAAGCAGCTCCAGCCTCTCTTTATTTCCCTGCCAAAGCTGTCCTGCCTTCCTGCTTTAATCCACATGACTGAAAATCATCTGGGGCAAAGGAGAGGCAGCTGCCCGACACGAAAATACAACCCCAGCCCTACAGTGACAACCCAGCTGCCACTGCCAGGGGCACGCATGGTCTGCAGCTCCAGCAAGGTTCTCCCTCTCCTCCCTGCCAAGGAAAATGCCACGTAGTGCCATGTCACCAGCTGGGACCTGAGCTGCCTGCACTGTGAAAGGACACAGTGACAATAAATCACATTGGTAGGGCTGGGTGTCCACCTCCAACTGCCCCTGCTGCAGCAGGCCTCAGGCACTTCTTCCAAACCACCAGGAAAACCCTCTCCTAACAACACCTACCCATGAGATCTGGCTAATCCCTATTCTACCACCCTTCAAGCCCGCAGAATTCCCTATGTGCTGGAAATATACGGGGTCCTGTTGCACTGCCTAGGAAGATTACTTTTTTTTTAGCCCAGAACAGCTGCCTCCTTCCAATGCCTGCTCCAAGAGCACTGCACAAGGCTGTTCCAGCCTAACAAGCCCTGCATTTCCTTCTAATTAGCCGCTGTTCTGACTTGCCCAGGAGCAGGGCAGCATAGAATCGTGCTGGGCGAGACATCCCTGCAAACAGCTGCCAGAATCTGGCACTGCTCCTCCCTATCTAAGCTCAAGTCTCCCAGAAAACTCTCCAAAGGAAATTCGAGGATGCCACCTGGAAGCAATGTCTGTCCCACCTGGTGCTGGCACAGAAGGGCTCTACAGTTCCATCCTCACATCAACCCACCTGCCCTCAGCTTCACTCTGGAGGAGGTGCTGAGTGCCTCAGTTTTCTTCAATGAGAAGTTCAAGAAGGAGAGTTCTCCTTACTTAATTACCCCAAATTAACTTGCCAGAAGGAGCTGGCCTCCCTCTGTAACATGGCCCACCTTGGATCTGGTTTTTGCCAGTGTAGCTCCATACATCCCACAGGACACCCTCCACCACCACACTGTTAGAGGCTCTTGTGTCTGAGCCCTGCTGATCTGGGCAGTAGCAGCATGTCAGGCAACAGGCTCTCACAGAAAGACAGTTTTAGCAGAAATTCATTCAGTACACATTAATTTTACATGGACAGATACAGACAGAACAGGAGGAAGCCTTCAAACGAAACAAAAGGCCAATAGATGTCAGTAGGAAATTCTTCTTTATGAGGATGGTGAGGCCCTGGCACAGGCTTCCCAGAGAGGTGGTGGCTGTCCTATCCCTGGAAGCGTTCAAAGACAAGTCAGACAGGGCTTGGAGCACCCTGGTCCGGTGGAAGGTGTCTCTATCCACGGCAGGGGATAGAACAGGACGAGCTTTAAGGTCTCCTCTAAGCCAATCCACGCCGTGACTGTGGGAATGAGGAGAGCTCCAGGGAAGGAGCAGGGCCCAGCTCAGCGCAAGGTCCCGCGGGCAGGGACCGTCCCAGGGCGGAGGAGGGCTGCGAGCGAGGATGGAGCGGGCCCGCACCGCTGCCGGCTGGCCACTGACTCAGTCCCAGCTCAGTCTTTCCCTCACGAGTGCCCCGTGCCACGGCTCCCCCCGCGCCGGGTCCCGACAGGTTCTGCTTTCCCAGCCCGCGGGAGCCCAAAGGGACCCAACCAGCCCAGCCCAGCCCAGCCCAGCCCCGGGGCAACGAGCACGGTTAAACATTAGAGGGGAGGGAGTGAGGGGGGGCGCGGACACGACCCTGCCCCGCAGCCCCATCCCGCTCCGTGCTCCCTCCGGCGCAGAGCCCCCCGCTCCCGGGGGCGGTACCCACCTGCCGGCCGCTGCCCGCCGCACCCGGGCCGGTACCGTTGAGGAGGGGGGTGGTTTCGCCCGCACGCCCGTCTTCGTCGTCGTCGCGGTCGCGGCCGGACCAGGACACTTTCTTGGCGACGTTGGCCATGCGGGGCGGCGGCGGCAGCTCCTCCGCCGGGCCTGCCCCGCCGCTCGGTCATGTGACCTCCGTCGCCGCCATCACGTGGCTGTCAGGGCGGCCGGGAGCGCCCCGAGGAACCATGGGAGTTGTAGTTCTGGCGGGAGCCTCGAACCCGGGACGGGAAGGGACGGGACGGGCAGGACACCGGTGGCGGTGACCCGAGAGGCTGCGAGGTCGCTGAGAGGCTTTGTCCCGCGCACACCCAGCCGGCAGCACCGCCCCGCTGACCCCGGGAACACGGGGCCTCTGGGAACACGGGGCTCAGGGAATGGCAGCAGCCATGGAGCAGCCAGCTCTCTAGGCACAGAATTCCGCAGAGCGGGCTTTCGGGAGCGAGTATGCTTCGCCTGAGCCCCCTGGAGCAGCATAGCTCGGGCCAAAGCCCTGTCCTGCCAAGGAGCCCCGCGGGCAGGGGCAGCGCACGGCAGCGGCTGCTCCCGCAGCGCTGGCTCATCCCAGTCACGGGCTGTCCCGTGCTCCGCTTCCCCTGCTCTGACTCAGGGGCAGGGATCGAGCAGCTCCTGCCCGGCTGTGAGCGGCACCGAGCGTTGTAGTGAGTGAGCAGGACAAATAAATCATGTTTCTCTAATGTTCGGAGCATTTTAATAGGAATGATGGGCTGTACATCCTCTAGGAGCAGGCGACTTTGGTCCCAACTCTGCCGTACGGGTTGCCAAGACCCGTTTTCCCTTTTTCCCCTTCCGATGGTGCCGGTCCTGAGACGCCCTCCCTGCTGGGTACCCCATCACCTGGGAGGGTTCAGCTCGTGTCGGGAGCGGCAGCAGGAGCCAGCCGTGAGCGCAGCTAGCCGGCACCATTCCTGCTGTCAGCCTGTCAAAGGCAGCGCTGGAGGCAGGGACACGCCACCCTCCGCACCCCGCCCTGCAGCGAGGCATCGGCCAGCGTGAGGAGAGGGCCACGGGGCAGCCCCCGCCCAGTCGCCATTCTGGCGACCTCCCCGGGCAGGAGAGCCCGTCTCCAGAGAGCGAAGCCAGCCAGGTGACCTACAAAAGCTTCTGCAGTGCCCAAGTCCGTGTTGGGGCCGTCCCGCCCCCAGCCCAGCACCACTGAGCCACCAGCGGGAATTTCATAGCCCTGCTGGAGGCCGGAGCCGGCAGCCAGCAGCCTCCTGTCCACGTAGAATCGGTACTGGCCCTGGCCAGAGGACCAGGTGAGGCACAGGTGGTGCCATTTGCCATCCTGGAGCGGCACCACCGGGAGCTCCCGAAATTGCCCGTCTCCCACGATGAAACGTGCAGAGCCAGGGCGATCGCCACCATGGCCGTGCACGGCTAGCTCACTGTGCCCGTCCTGGCTGAGGTAGGAGAGGAGAGCACCGAGGCGAGGGGCTAGGGTGGCCAACCAAGCACAGAGTGACATCGCCCGCAGCCCCCGGTGTGGCCCCAGCCCCAGGACGGCCCTGTGCTCAGCGGAGGTGTTGGGGAAGAGCAGGACGGCACCGGTGCGACAGGCGGGGGAGGTGGGCACCGGGGCGGGGGGGCCGTACCTGCCGTCTCCCGACTGCTGGGGGGCTGGGGGCTGCTCCTGGGGGACCGTGGGGAACACCGGTGCCATGGTCTGGGGTCGTGCTGCTGCATCGCGAGGGGTCTCCTCATCCTCCCCGGGTGCTCCGCCAGCCCCGGCAGCAGCCGACAGCCAGTGCCCTTCCTCCTGCCGGTGTTGCTGCCACCGCCTCCTTTTCGGGCGGCGAGGGCTGGGGGTGCTGGGGACAGCCTCGCCCGGTGGCTGCTGCTCCAGCTGGCTGCCCCAGCTGCGGGCAGTGTCCCGCAGACCGTGCGGTTTGGTGCCAGTCTCCACCAGTGCTGCCGGTGGGTGGGTGACCAGGCCGGGTGGTGGTCTCAGGGCACCCACTGTCCCCTCCAGCCTCTTCAGCCTGCGGCGCAGCCGCCGGCCAGCGGTGGCCAGGCGGGTGAGCTCAGCAGCCAAGGCGGCCCGGGCAGCGTCGGCCGCCTCCACCTGCTCCTCCAGTGCCTGGAAACGTCCATCGATATTGTAAGAGATGTTGTAGTTGCTGGCGATGCTCTGGAGATGGTTCAGTGTTACCTCCTGGAGCCGAAGAAACTGCAAGGGAGTGGGATGATGTGGGGTGAACCCACGTCCCCATGCCGGGTCCCTGCCCAGCCTAAAATGCTGAGTGTCCCTCTGGCACAGCACCCCCTCCCCGCCCTGGGCACCCACCTGCTCCTCCAGGCGCCGCAGCCGCAGCAGAAGGGGCCCGGGGCGGGCCAGGGGCCCCGGTGCCCGAGCCAGGCCGCCCTGCAGGGCGGCAGCGAGGATCAGGCAGAGAGGCAGTGCCATCCCCGCCATGCCGCTGCCGGACGCGCTCTGCCTGCACGGCAAGGCCGGCCCTGGCCCCCGTGCTGTCCCCCCGGGCAGCCTGCACCATGATGAGATCCGCAGCCGCCGCTGGCTCGCCCCAGCACCGGGGCTCCCAGCACCGAGGCCCCGGGCCAGCGCTCTGCGGGGGCGGCTGGCATCGGCCCAGAGCTCCTGGGCTCCGGCGTCCCGCGGCAGGGGCCGGGCCGGGGATATTCGGCTGAGGCACAGAAAAGTGTGTGGGGAACCCTGGGCACACGGCTGGATGCAGGGCAGGGGGACAGGCCGGGAAGCGCAGGTAGGACAGGGCAGGGCTGCTAGGAGGAGTGGTCGGGGCTGGCAGGACAGGACAGGACAGGTAGGGCGGAGTGGTCAGTGCGGGCAGGACAGGACAGGGCGGTGCGGCAGGGTCACCACGAGGGGGCAGCACGTTCGCGTCGCAGCGCCGCCGGTGGGCGGAGCTTTAGGGGTGTGGGCGGGGTTACAACTCAGGGGCGCGGGACCCTGCCCTTCCCTGAGCCTCGCCCCCCCACCAGGCCCCGCCCCAGGCCCCGCCCCGTACCCTTGAGTCCTACTCAAGATGGCGGCTGCGACCCTCGCCCGCCGGATCGGCCGCTCAGGTGCGCCCGGACCCTGCCCCGACCGCTCCCTACGGCTTGGCATGTCCCCGAGCCCCCGCTGCTTCTCTGTGCCGCCGCAGGGTGTTCCACGTGTCCCCCTGCCGTGGATTGGGGTGTCCCTATATCCTCCCTGAGTGGGTCGGGGTGTCCCGCCCTGTCCGTGCAGAGCGGGTTTTGGGAGCGCACCCCGCTCTTGTGGGGGCTGTGCTGTTCCCGTCCTTACCTGTCTGTGTCCCCCAGGTGTGCTGCCCCTGTGCTGCCGTCCCCCAGCGTGGGACAGGGCCACCCGGCCGCCCCCCAGCCCCTTGCAGCCCCCCGGCCTCCCGCTCGCCCCATGTCGTTCCTTCAGCAACAACAAGATCCAGGTGGAGCTGGACGAGAGCTCAGGTACGGCGGGTGGCACCTCTGCGGTGTCACCCTCAAGCCACGGGCACTGTAGGGCACAGGCAGGGTCCCTTCCACCCCTGTCCCATGGCATGTGTGGCTCTGTGCATGGAAAATCACCAAAGCCCCAGATGTAGCAGCTGCAGCTGCTTAGGAGCCTCGGGGAGAAGTGTGTGGGGATGGGAGTCTCACCAGTTATGGGCACTTCAGATGGCTAGTGCGACAGGAAAATCCTGGCTGTTATTGTCCCCTGCCTCTGCTGTGTCCCCTGTCTGGGAGTCCCTGGTTTGGGCACCTGACAGAGTGGCAGTGCTCCATCAGAGAAGAGCTGTTGGGAATTTCTGTGACCTGGCTACCAGGAATAGCTGTCACACGGCCATGTCCATGCACTGAACAAGGGTGCCTCTCCCTGTGGTTTCCCAGGTCCTGCTTTCAGGTACCTGGCTGTCTCCTCATGCTGTTCCCAGCTGGCTGTGGCTGCAGCACTCAGGGAGGACCTCTGAGGTAGGGTAGTGCAGTTTGGGCAGGGACAAGGGCTCATAGTCCTTCCCGTGGTGCTGACAGATTCCAACAGGTGTGTGACCCCCTGGACACAGACTGTTAGCTGTGACAGAAGCTGCAGGCTTGACCTTCCCCATTGAGCCCAGAGAAAAGAGAGCTGCTGGGCACCGTGACCCAGAAGTGGCAGGGCTTTGGGACACGTGGAGTGCCACCACACAGTCTGGTCTGTGCTCTGGGTCCAGCACCCGCTGAGTGACCCTGGCTTGTGAGTGGATCTGGGCAAAGACAGGACCTTACTCTTGGCTCTGCTGCTCTGGAAGCTTTTAAATAGCCAGGAGTGCTGCTGAGTGGGAGAGGGAAGACACAGTTTGGTGAGGGAAACAGGGAGGTGGGTGAAGCTCCCCCGGGCAGGGCAGTGTGAGCTGCTGTGGGGAGGGTCTGATGTCCCTGTTTACCCTGCACAGGCGTTGCCATGATGAAATTCAAGAGTCCCCCAGTCAACAGCCTCAGCCTGGAGTTCCTCACAGAGTTTTCCATAAGCCTGGAGAAGCTAGAGAACAACCGGGCCTGCAGGGGTGTGATCATCACCTCTGTAAGTGTTTGCTCCTGTTTGGGTCACTGATCACTCTTGGAAGGGCCATGACCTTTCTTCCATGCTCTTTTCTAGCAGAAGAATGACAAACAAGTGTTGTGCTTTGTCACAAAAATCAAGTTTGCTTATCTGCCAAGTTGGCACATCCTATGACATCTCCTGGCTCACCCACAGAGAGCTGCTGGGAGATGCTGGTGCTTATTTTCAGATGTGGTGTGGGGACAAGGTGGTACCTGGGAATGGGACAAGGCAGGTTTTGTGCTGTGTGGCTGATGTACTCACACAGGAGCCCTGACAACAAGAAACTGTGTTCCAAGCAGAGGCCCAGCACTGCAGGCCATGGTGATGGGATAATGCAAGCTGTGGGAGCACTGGGGAGATATTTTCAAAGCCCCAAAAGACCCTGATTTATATCACATATTTATCATTTTCCCTTCTCTTAAGCTGCCAGGCCAAGAGCTAAAGGGTCCTTCCTTCCCTGTGACTCTCAGTGGCATCTCTTTTCCCAATTCCAGGCTCTCCCCAAAATATTCTCATCTGGCCTGGACATCATGGAGATGTGTGGGAAGAGCGTGGAGCACTACACCGAGTTCTGGAGAGCTGTGCAGGAAATGTGGCTCCGGCTCTACGGCTCCAGCATGGTGACAGTGGCTGCAGTCAACGTACGTCCAGGGTGGGATTGCAGCTGCTTTGGACTGTGTGGGCAGGGACAACTGAAAAACCAGGCTGAAATTCATCCAGGGATGTATCTGATGGGGTGTTTGGGCGAAATTCGTGTCTGTCAGTTCTGTGGATGTGGGAAGGTGTGGAAGTGTGGGATGCTGCAGGCTCTGCATAAGTTACGGGAACTGCTGGATTATAGCAGCATTTCCAGCAGGTTTTGCTCCTCCAGCCAGGATTCTTGGCCATCAGGGGAGTGCTGTTGGGGTCTCCATGGATGGGTCATTACATTTTTGGTGTCTTGTTTTCGTTTTCCAGGGCGGTGCTGCCCTGGCAGCTCACGGTGGTGTCTGTCCACAGCCCCCCACTGAAGGCACTTGCATTTCCTCTCAAGCATCCTGTTCAGGGCTGAGCAGCACTGAGCTGTGGAAAAGATGGTCACAAATGGAAGGGAAATCTTCCCTGTGAGGGGGGTGAGGCCCTAGAACACGTTGCCCAGAGAAGCTGTGGCTGCTCCATCCCTGGGGGTGTCCAAGGCCCGGTTGGATGGAGCTCTGAGCAATGTGATCTAGTGGAGGGTGTCCCTGCCCATAGCAGGGGGCTTGGAATGAAATGGGCTTTAAGGTGCCTTCCAGCCCAAACCTTCCTGTGATTCTGTGAAACCTTGATAAATGTCAGAAAAATCTTCTTTAGGACTGTTTCGAATCAGGTGATCAGAAATTTGGGGGACATCTGCTCAGTCTTCCTGGTGTCTGCCGTGCTCTGGAGTGGTCAGCAAGGCTGGGGGGTGTTTGTAACCATGTCCTGGACTCACTCTGTCCTTCTCTCTGCCAGGGGTCCAGCCCGGCTGGGGGCTGCCTTGTTGCCCTGTCGTGTGACTACAGGATCATGGCAGAGAACCCCAAATTCAGCATCGGCCTGAACGAAGCCCAGCTGGGCATTGTGGCTCCCTTCTGGTAGGCCAGTATCATGTGTAGGTCTCTAGAAATAATTAATCTTCAAGGAGTTAATCAGTTCAACTGGTAATGGCAGTGTGGTTTTTTATGTCAGGGGTCAGGTGTTTGCAGCTGCAGGAGATGATACCTCATTTCTGTCGTGTCCTACAGATATCTGAAAAGCTTTCAGGCTGCAGAAAGTCCTCACATCCTGCACCAGCAAGCACCGCAGTTCTGGCCCTGCAATTAACTCAGAACTAATGCTGGGAGATCTCATGGGTCAGGCTCAGTCTGGGAGTGGATTTTTTCCTGGGTACACACTGTGTATCTGCAATATCCCATGGTGTGGAGTTCTCTGAGAGCACAGGGACATTAAGATACTGACACACAGGCCCTTGTTTGTCCTGGGAACATATAAATGCACTGCTGGGAAGGAGCTTTCAGTCACAGTAAGTGGGTACCTGCAGGCACTGAGACTATAAAGAGCAGCTTTCATGCAGAGGAGGAGCTCTCTTGGGGTACTACCAAAAATGGCTCTTATGTCATTTTCACACTGTGATTGAGCCCACAGCTGCTGTTCAGAGCACTGAACCTGAGGAGTGGCACCAGGATGCTCTCAGAGCCCTGAGCCTGAGGAGTGGGACCCGGGTGCTGTCAGCTCTTGATGTCTGGGTGAGCTGCCCCTGAGCTTTCCTTCACATCTCTTGCAGGTTTAAGGACACATTTGTGAATGTTGTGGGACACCGAATTGCTGAACGCTCCCTCCAGCTGGGCTCCCTCCACCCTGCACCTGAGGCCCTCAAGTTGGGCCTCGTGGACGAGCTGGTGCCAGAGGAGAAGCTCATGGAGAAGGCTGCAGCTGTCATGGCACAGTGGCTGGCACTTCCTGGTAAGCCTCGAGAAGAAGAGACCTGGTCTGAGTGGGAGTGCAGATGCCAGGGCTGGTGCTAGGGGAGCTGTGTGACAGTTTCCATTACAAGGGGAGGTAAGAAAGCTCAGCTCAGAGGCCCAGCAGTCTTGGGAGAGGGAAACTGTGCTAACGTTCAGGGCACGTGGCTCCAGCTCAGCTCATCCTGCCACTCCTTTGAGTCAGTCTGGAGATGTCTGAGCTCCACAGACAAACCAAATCTCTGTCTATCAGTGGAGGTGTTAGCCCAGGAAAGCTGCCATGGAGCTGAGTGAACAGGCTGGGTGAGAGCTCCTGGGTGGCTGCCAGGCTGCTTTTGTGGTCTGAATCAACTCTTGGCAGTCTGGATGGCAGTGATGGGGGTGTGGATGAGGACAGGCAGACAGCACAGGCATCCTGTGTTTGGGCTGCTCTGTGACTGCAGCACAAGGTTCCTGGGCTGGAAGAGGGCTCTCCACAGATCTGAGCTTGCCCAGCCCATGCCACCTCTCCTCCCTGCTGTCCTGGTGTTAGAGTGACTCTTCACCCCCCAGATAGGGGAGCATGTCTCAGCTGTGCCCTCTCTTGACTTCCAGGAGGTCCTGTGCAGATCCTTCCTCTAAATCAGAACTGTGTCTGGGTGGAGGTGGCTTCAGCACCGGGGTGCTGGAGAATTCAGGGTTCCCAGTGTGTTGATGGAAGGTGTCAGTCCTCATTTTGTTGTCGCTAAGTGCGTCAATAAAACATCTGTGCAGCTGCCACATCGCTGCACCTGGCTCTGTGAGGGTGTGAGCAGATGTGTGCTGGGGGCCTCAGTCAGCTCCACCGCCCCTGTGCTCCTGCAGCATCCACATATCCATGTGGAATGGCACAGGCCCAGGGATGAGCTCGAGGGAAGTGTTGCGGGCCTTTGTACAGCGTGATTGGCAGGGGCAGACTGTCTTGTAGTGATTGAAGGGATTGGTTCAGGGAAGCTTAGATCCACAACAGTTTCAAATAGGAAGGAATTTTCTTTGGTCACTGGTGTGTATTGGAGGTGGATATAGAACTCTGGAGGGCACAGAGAGAATGAGGTACACAACTTTTTGTCATCATTGCCAGTAGATCAGTCATTTCCCCACTGAGCAGTACAACCATAATTTATTGTATGAGAATATATCCAGTTCAGCTCCCAGCTGATGGGATTTTCTTATCCCTTTCCCTGCTGCTTTCAAGAGCACTTTGCCATGTGATCCCTCCCCATTAGACCTGCATTTGGTGGCACTGAGAGCTGGTCAGGGGTGAGGACAGGACATGTTGCTCATCCTTGCTGTCCTCTCTGCAGACCATGCCCGCCAGCTCACCAAGACCATGATGAGGAAGGCGGTGTTGGACCGCCTAGTAGCTCACCGGGAGGAAGACATCAAGAACTTCATCACCTTTGTCTCAAAAGAGTCCATCCAGAAATCCCTCCGCATGTACATGGAGATGCTGAAGAAGAGGAAGAGCTGAGGATCCAGCTGGTCCCTGGGAGGTCAAGTCACCCTCTGAAATGCTGCAGTAGCTGTTGGTCTCACAGCAAAGCCACCTGCAGTGCCAGCAATTGGTGACATGCCACCTGCTCCCACATCTGCCCCTTCCCTCTGTGCCTGTAGAGTGCCTGACACCACGCTGCCTTCCCCAAGGGCAGGGAGAGCCCACTCAGCCCCCAAGGAATGGACAGGGTCTCAACACGTTGTGGCCTGAACCCCAGATCCTTGGACGTCCTCCCTCCTGTTAATCAACAGTTAATCGTGAAACAAGGTTTGTCAATAAATCTTCAATGAGGTAGGAGATGGATGCTTTGTTGGCTTGTCTGTGGTCGCAGTGTCCTGGGTGGTGGCCTGTCCAGGCTCTGGTTCATGGTGAGCAGGGGAGTCTGGGCACATCCAGTTGCCATCCTTCTCCAGACCGGCATGTGGGGCAGCCAGGTGGACTCCACAGGACTTGTGGATGGGGCTGAGTGGAACACCTTCATAGGGGTTGGTGGTGGGAGCTGGAGCTGGATCCTGGTCTGTGGCTGAAGGAGGAGCTCAGGCAGCCAGCTTCACCTCGACTGGGTAATGGTCACTGACTGCCAGGGCCTGGAGGAGAGCAAGAATTGGGAGATGTGCAGTGAGCCGCTCACACCTCGCTGTGCTGCAAGCGTGACTGCCCTGCCAGAACCTTCTGCCTGCTGGAGGGGACACACTGTCCCCACCCCCAAGACATTTGACACACAAGGCTCCAGTTTTGGCATGTCTCATGGAGAGGTGCCCAGGCATGGGTGCTGTCAGTGGGTCACCTGCCCTCCAAGCCCCCATGTCTCATCTGGGGCCTCTGTGCCAGTGATGTGTAGTTGAAGATTGGCTTGGGTGACCCCAGACCTTGAGTCCTGCCCACGGAAGACCATAAAAAAATCCAGTGCATCTCTTCTCAGTGGGGACAGGCAGTGACCCCAAATCCCTGTCTCCACCCTTGGATCTCTTGTCACCCTGAGCCCCTCAAAGAGACAAGAGTCCTGAATGTGTGATCCTGGCTCACCTCCTCCTGATCCAACTGGAAAGCACGCTGGAAATTGTAGATACCGGCTGAGTTGGACACGATGCTTCTCTTCAGCTTGTTGCCACACACCACGATCCTGTTGGGGAGATGTGGGTGGATGGCGGGTCCCACTCACTGCTGGCAGTGCAGGGCAGGCAGGGGGTCGCTGGGGTGCCAGGAAGAGGACAGGGGTGGTGGCAGTGCTCACCTGTCATAGGCACAGTCTGACTTGCCCACGGTGGTGTCGGCACTGTCAGGGATCAGCCACTTGAAGATGTCGCTGGTGCGCAGGCGGATGGATGACCAGTCACTTGGCTGGACGTAGGAACAGTCAGCATTGAAGTCCCCCAGGAACATCATGTTCTGCAGGGGAGATGGGAGGCTCATGATGTGGGTGATGTGCTGCTCCTGCCACCAGCCCTCCCGTGGCGTGGCAGGGGCTGGCCTGTCACAGGCAGGAGCAGGGTTCCCACTCCACCACTCCTGCACCAGCTGCGCTCGCCTCGAGGCAAGGTCCCAGTGTGGGTCAAATGGTCCCTGTGGCTCAGTGCCCAGCCTTGATGCCCCCCAAGGCTGGTGACACTCACATCAGTTCCCCACTTGTTGATAATGGCCAGGTAGACGTCATAGAGTGCATCAATCTCAGCGACAGCATCATGCGGGGCCGAGTGCAGGGGTACCAGCACAAACTCCTTCACCTCTGCCAGGGGAGAGGCATGTCAGCTTCACAGCCACCCCATGCCACAACCCATGGCCTCTTGTTCCCCCACTTACTGATGCTAGGTGCTGAGACCCTCAGGATGAACGGCTCCCGGCTGAAGACATCCTGGGGGTCCTTATATTGGTAAGTGTCCACCACAGACACAATGTCTGTCCTGTGGGAATAAAAGGATGGTGAACCTGGGACTTTGCACAGACCCTGTATCCCCTCCATGGTGCTGGTGGCCCTGCAGTGCTGTGGCACAGTCAGCAGCACTGCCAGCCCCATTACCTGTAGATAAAAAGGTACATCTCCTTGTAGTTCTCCCGTCCCAGGGGGCCACTGATCTCATAGTCGTATGGGGATGTGGATGCACTGCAGAGACAAAAAGGCAGGACAGTGACATGGCTGGGACCATCCTGGATTAGCTTTGGCATGTTCAGGAGCTGGCTGGCGCCAGGGTTTGCACCAGCTGGTCCTGTTCTACAGTCTTCATGGGTCACTGTGCCCTGCTTGTGGGATCACATGAGTTATAGCAGCTCTGAAGCCCCCAGTGCCTCTCCCCCAAGTGGCTCCTTGGGCACAGCATGACATGGGGTGGCTTCTGCCACCCTTTCTCTGCAGGGACATTCCTCACCTTCATTTGCAGCAGAGCTAAATTAGGTCAGTGAGCAGCCTGGGGCTCTGCAGCAGCCAGCGTCACCCTCCCTGCCCTGGCCTCTTTGTGGCCACGCTGGAGGGGACACGGAAGGGGTGAGGACATGGGCTGGGTACTCCTGCTCAGGAGCACTAGCAGCTTTTCAACACGGCAGCAGCAGCTTCCGCATGGTCCTGAGCCATGCTCTTCCCCAAAACAGGGTCACCACCCAGCTGGTGAAGGGATTGCTAGCCAGCCGTGGCCAGTTCTAGCCTGCTCCAGTAGCCCCTTTTCCTCCTAGGGTGCCAGAGCCACTCCCCTCAAAGCATCATCCACTGCTGGGTCCATCCTGGGGTCCCCCTGCACTCTTGGGGTGCAAGGACTGCCTGTCCATTCCTCCTCCTCTCTTGCTTCTGCCCTATCCTGTTGGATTTGGGAACTTGCCAGAGCTGTAGTTCCTTTCCATCCTGCATGTTCTGGTGAGCTTACAGCTTTCAGAAGGGCTTTGTATCACTTGGATTCCCATTCCCTTCACTGGGTTATTCCAGTGTTGTTTTCAGCGCCTCCTCCTTGCCCCAGCACAGTTCTCCTATTCTTCTTTCCAAAAACAAACTCTCTGTTGATGGACAACTATTTTTTTGCCTCTTACTGCTCAGGCAGCTTGACTTTCCTTGCTGGTGCTGCCATGCCAGCCCCTCTTGTACCTGTTGAGCTGCTCCATGAGCTCGGTGACAGCACTGAGGTCGGAGTCGCGCACCTCCTGCACTAGCACCACGTCATAGCGGCTTAGGACCTGCAAGGGACAGCTCAGGGCCAGTCTTGCACCCAGCTCCCAGCCAGGCACATGGTTCTGGCTTCAGCCCCACAGGGACTTGCATGTCCCTTGGTGCCAGGATGTCCACAGGGAGGGCTCAGAGGGACTGTGGGTTGTGCCTGACACCCCAACAAGCCTTCATCCACCCGGGCCATCCCCAACACTGCGATGCTATCACATCCCCAAAAGTCTCTGACACATGAGCTGTGTTGGGGCTGGTCCCAGCACACAGCCCATCCCCACAGTGCACTAGATGAACTCACATTGACAATGATCTCTGCCACTTCCTTGTTGGACATCTTGGTGTCACCGAAGGCCTGGATGTTGAAGGCACCGATGCGCAGCGTGGCAGTGGCTGGGCACAGGAGAGCCAGAGCCAGGAGGGACCATTCCAGTGCCATAGTCCGCATTCTTCCAGGATCAATGCTGGGTCAGAGGGATGCAGGGATGGGAGATGAACTTGAACTGTTTTGGATATGAGGTAGAGGAAAAAAACATGTAGATCCTTCCAAAGTCCTGGAGTGTGACAGTGTGTCATGATGGGCATTGCCCAGAGCAGGCTGCAGAGCTGGTGTGGCAGTCTGCCAGCTCACCAGTCCCAGAAGAAGATAAATCCTGTCCCACTGCTGTGAGTCTGCCTCTTCCAGCTCCAGGGATCACCCAGCTTCACTCCCCCACCAGGATGTCTTCACTGCCCAACAGCCCCATCCAGCACTGCCAGCATTCCAGGCACCCCAGGCTGTTCTACATCCTTAACTTCATCACAGCCCCCATTGCTGGGCTAAGGAGTGACTCCTTATCCCAACTCATCCCAGTTCATCCCAGTCTCACCTGGCTGGCAGTTGAAGGCCCTGAGCCCGGATCCGTCCTTACCTTGCAGAATGCGCAGCACCTCTGCTCTGCCCGCAGCAGGATGGGTGGCTTTATTCCCAGTGGAGGTGCCGGCAAAGCAGGATGAGTCGGACACCCCCGTGGGGGTTTTGGCATGACTTTGAGCTCCTTCCCACATTGGGAAACCAAAAATCCCACAGGGTGACTGGGTGGGGCCAGCTCAGCCGTCTCTGTGCTGACACAGCAAAGGACAAGCCGGGAGACTTGGAAATGCTGGGACATCCCTGTGGGACTGAGTGGGTATGTGGGACATGGGGGGGCTGCCATCTGGGGTCACATCTAGATCACAGAGTGGCCAGGCAGGAGGTGAAGGGTGCTTCCCTTAATGGGGTGATTCAGACGGTGTAATTAGAGGGAAGAGAAGGAAATGGCCGGTGTCTGGGTCAGGCAGGTGAGCACCACCAGCCAAGGCAAGAGGGAATGGCTGCAAACCCCTGAAGCAGCCCCAAGGTCACCCAGGACAGACCCACTGGTGACCCATAGCAGCCCCAGGAGGGCTGGCATTCCCCATGCCAGTCCACAGCATCACTATGGCCCATGGCATCACCCCAGGATGACAACGGAGCAGCTGGCTCTGCCAGCTGCTCATGCCAGGACTTGCCGGGTTCTCGTGCACCGCCAGGTTTTTGTATCCTCACACCCAGTCTCGGGATGAGTCCTGTATCCCTCAGCCCTGTGTCGGCACTGAAACCCCCTGGGAAGCACCAAACCCCCTGGGAACTGACTCACGTCCTCCCCGCACCCTCGCTGTCAGCGCCCTGTCAGCAGCCCCATAGCCAGGCAGGCTCTGTCAGGATGTGGCCCTGTGAGCTGGCAGAAGAGCATCCTGCATCCTGGAAATCCTGGGGGCTCCCAGCCCCTCCCCAGAGTCCCCAGGTGGCTTTTTCCACCATCAGCTGAGAGGGAAGCAGCACCCACTACCCCCTGGGTCCAGGTCTCCTGAGGCAGGAGGTCCCCAAGCCCTGGGGACCTCCTTGGCTTCTGGCAGGGGACTGTGGGGCTGGGGCACCAGGGGCTGCTGGGGAGACTGAATGGACCTCCTTTCCAGAGCTGCAGAGGCAGAAAAAGGCTCATTTTTATTGGAAGCAGAAAGCATAACACTGCCACAAGAGCCCAAGAACTCCTTGAAGAGACAGTGGGCAGCTTAGCTGACACCAGTGGCGTGTGGGCTCCCACAAGGGTGTGTGCTGAGGTGTCCTGGTGGCCACTGGTGCGGGGACAGGCTCAGTTGGCTTTCAGGGTCACCTCCACTGGGAAATGGTCGCTGACAGCCAAAGCCTGCATGTGAGGGAGAGCAGAGTCACCCTGACCAGAGTCAACTCATAAACCCTCAGCTCATCTGGACACACTGCCACTGCCATGGCTGGCTGGGACCCCAATGCTCCACTCCAACCCCCAAAATGTTCAATCTGGAGGGTTGATTTGGTACAACAGCTGGGGTCAGGCTACCCTTAGGTGCACCCTTGGGAACAGGGAGCCCTCCCACGCTCTCAGGAGCTATAGTGGGGCAGATCCCAGTGCTGGTGGACTCATGTCTCACCCAGCCCCTCACTCACATCCTTCAGCTGGAGGTGGAATTTCTTCTGGAAGTCGTTGACGGTGGCAGATCCAGGTTCGATGTCTTGGCGCAGGGCGGTGCCACAGGCGACGATGCTGCCAAGGCATCAGGGGGGTGTTGGTGCCCGTCAGTCTTCCCCATGCCAGCCCCCCATAACACCCCCCACGGCACCCACCGGTCGTAGGCGCAGTCGGTGGTGTCGGCCACGGTGGTGTCGGCGCTGTCGGGGATGAGCCACTCGCAGGCGCGGAGGGAGCGCAGGCGGATGGACGGCCACTGGGAGCTGGTCACGTAGGAGCAGTCAGCGTTGAAATCACCCAGGAGGATCATGTCCTGCAGGGCAGAGCACTGAGTCCCTGCCCATGCACCTTACAGGGTAGCCAGGGCTCCCTAAAATCTTAAGGGGTGGGTACAAACCCCCCTGAGGTGACCAATGTGCAGGGACAAGCCCCCAGAATGGCAGGAGGGCCTCCAGCAGCTCCCTGCCTGGAGACTGCTGGGGTGGCACCTGCTCTGTTGGGCACAAGAGGCTTCCTGTGGGACATGTTCCTCCCACCTGGCTGCCCTGGGGAGGAGCCAAGCTGCCCAGCGCTGCTTACATTAGTCCCCCACTTGTTGATGACATCGGTGTAGACATCGTAGAGTGCATCGATCTCCTGTGCTGCATGGCTGGGCTCGGAATGCAGAGGCACCAACACGAACTCCTGTACCTCTGCCAGACAGCTGACCATCAGCCCCTGCCTTGGGTGCAGCCTCTGAGCAGGGAATGGAACCCAGGAAACCACCCCAGGCCAAGCCCCAGCTACTGACCAGGAAAAGCAGTTAAAGGGAAAGGGTGTGTTGAGTTTGGTGTGCTGCCTGTCCCTCAGACTGGAAATTCCAGTGGGGAGCTGCATGCCTTTGTGCATTGTTTGGGGTTTGCTGCTTGTTCCCCATTAGCATTTCCAAGCCAGTATGGTTTTGGGCAAGAGATGGGATAGTGTGTGCCCTGAGGAGATCCTCAGAAGGTGGAGGTGATGGCATGGGATAAGAAGTGGAACAAAATGGGAAATGGGACATGATGGGAGATAGAAGGGATGTGGGATGACAGGTTACAGGAGATGATACACTGTGGGAGATGGCACCCAGCCAGAGGAAGCAGATGGTGGGATATAGCACAAGATAGGAGGTAGCACATAATGGGATGTAGGACACAATGGGAAGCAGCTGGAGAGGTAAGATGGCACACAACTGGAGAGAACTCATGGTGGGAGATGACAGGTGACGGGAGATGTTTGGTAGGAGATGGCATATGCTAGGAAACAGCAGGCATTGCTGGCCATGCTGGGCAGGGACATAGGACCCCTGGGCATCCATGGGTGGGACCCTGATGGAGGCTTGCAACCCCCCTACGCTTGGCAGGAACAGATCTCGGCTCAGATCTGTGTGGAGGGGACCCTGTGTCAGGTCTGGGCAATGTCAGCTCTGCTCACGTGTGGTGGGTGAGGAGAACTTCACAATGAAGGGCTCTCTGCTGAAGGTGTCATTCCCACAGGGTTCGCAGCCATCATCATAGTAGTAACTTCCCAGTACAGAGACCAGGTCTGACCTGCAGGAGGAGAGCAGAGCAGCCCCCAGCACTGCTCCTGCCACAGGCAGGGCCCTCAGAGGTACCCATCTCCTTTGGGAGCTGCTGGGGTGGGCAACTGGAAGCGTCCCTTACCTGTAGATGAAGAGGTACTGCTCTTTGTAGCTGGTCCGACCCAGGGGGATGCTGACCAAAAAGCTGTATGGGTGCTCCCCAGCTCTGGGAGTGAGTTGTGGAGAGGGTGAGAGGAGGCTCCTGGTGCTTCCCAGCATCCATCAGGCTCTCTCCAGCTGAGCAAGAGGTGCCCTGGCATGGCTGGAATCCATCCCAGAATCCCCTTTGCCGTCACTCCCACACCAAGCCTTTGGGATCACCTGTTGAGCTGGTCCATGAGGTCGTTCACGGAACTCAGGTCGGCATCCCGGACCTCCTGCACCAGAACGATGTCGTACTCCGACAGGATCTGAGGGGACAAGCTCAGAGCTGCTGTCCCCTGGCCAGGAGCTGCTCTGGGAGCACCAGTGGTTGGCTGCTCTGGGCTGCAAAGGCTCAATGGGAGGGCAGCAGAGGCCTCAGGGCCAGGGAGGGGACTCCTGAATTAGTGTGCTCTGGCTTGGAAGGGCCCTGTCTGTCCAACACCCACCCACCCAGCAGCTGCTCCAAGGGAGGAACCTGGGCAGCATCAAATGTCACCCAGCCTTGATTGAGGACCAGCAAGAGTGGAGATGGCCTGAGCTGGGAGATGGGGATGGAAGAAGAGCAGACGGGTGGGCAGATAAAAACTTGGACCTGGGGGAGATGGATAGATGGATGGATGGATAGATGGATGGATGGATGGAGGAAGTAGGTGTCCCACTGCCCAAGCTGGCTGCATCCCAAAGAGCAGAGTACGTCCAGGCCTGCTCCTCTCCCCTGTACTCACAGAGACGATGATATTTGCGACGGTCTGGTTGGACATCTTGGTGTCCCCAAACGCTTTGATGTTGAAGGCACCAATCTTCAGCGTGGTGGCCACGTGCAGCAGGAGAGCTGTGACCAGCAGCGACAACACCAGCCTCGAGGCTGCCATCCTCTGCAGAGGGGCAGGAGGGGCTCAGCCCTCCTGGTTGGGAGAGGGATTTGAGACAGATAACAGGGATGACCCGGGTATTCCCACTGGCCATACCGGTTTCACTGGGAGGTGTCTGTTTTCTGGTGAACCACCAGGATGCAGGGATTGTACACCTCTGTTGCATGTGGCCTCAACCTACCTGTGCCTCCTGGAAGGAGGCCAGATCACTCACAAGGCTGGAGTGGAAAATTCACTGGCAAACAAGTAAATGCCATTTCATGGTGACACAGAGCAGTCACTTCCTCATTCCCCATGAGGAAGGGCTCAGCTTGGACATTCCTTCTGGCCTGAGATTGGCAGCAGTCGCCTGGGACCCCAAAATCCCTTGGCTTGTGCCTCTCCCAGCTTTCCCCGGATCAGTGCCAGAGACTCCAAAGACCCTTACAGCAGCCGTGCTGGGACAGAGCAAGGGATGGATCCTCTCTGACCCCTCACCACCTTCCTCACTGCCTGGAGCATCCTCACCTGGGGTAGCCTGTGCCTCCCCGCCCGCCTCACCCCATCCCCCCAGCAGTGCCCCTGCCCCATCCTCACCCAGGCTGGCTCCCTCAGGACCCTCTGCAAAGGCAGTGCTGCAGCTCTCACCCACGGGGGAAGGTGTTTGGGAAGTATTTCCTGTAGCACTCAGCTGCCTGGGGTAATGTTTTACCAGTATGTGGGATCTGAGCCCTACCCAAGCCTGGGTTCCTGAATGCCTGAACTCACCCAGAGGTGAGCCGAGAGGTGAGCTGTTGGCTGAGAGGACGGGCAAATGCTCCAGTTTTTGGCACACCAGATCTCAGCCCGAGGAAGGGTTTGCTGGTCCAAGCCTCACTTTTCCTTCTGGGGCAGCTGCTCTAGTTAAATCCTCACTTATCCCACTTGCACTGTCGCTGCAAACTCTTCCCTCTAACATCACAGTCCCTTCAGTTGATAACGCGGAGATTCGGCAATGCCACGATTTGGTCATGCCAAAAATTGCCCAAAGCCCCATAAATCCTCCTTGCTCCTGGAGAGCACAGCAGCCTCTGAACCTCCCAGGCAGAGGCACCTACAAAGGGCATGTTCATCCCTGAGCTGCACCCAAATTTGGCCCAGCAGAACATTGTGGCAAAATTAGGTTGAGCTGGAGGAGGTGACACTGTCAAGGACAGCTCTTAGGGGGTGCAGGATGAGAGGGGAGCAGGACCTACCTTTGATGTCGTCCAAGGACTCTGGAAGGAGGATTTGCACCTGCATTTATGGAGAGGGATACTCTCTCCTTGCCAAGGGGGTGCCCAGCCAAGGATCATGTGAGGCCTCAGGCTCCATATGGCATTTTTCACGGAAGCAAAGGTCTGCTCAGTGAAAAAAGAACCCTTTCAACCTCTGCCAATGCCTCCAATCACAGGTAAGACTGAGAAGGGATTAAAACATCAACAAGAGCTCTGCAAGGTGAAATGAATCCCCGAGGTCTCTTGTGGGGATCAGCGGCTTCCCAATACGTGGCATGGGGCAGCTCTCACTCATCACCAGATACAAATTCTCTTAAAAAGAGTTTATTTCACCAACACGAATCATTCCCATCCAGCAGCCCACATTTCCAACAAGCTGTGAGTGTGCTGAGGCCAGCAGGAGCCATCCCAGTGTGGTCTTTAGGTGTGATGCCAAAAGTCCCACAAAAATGACAAATTGCTGCCATGGTGCCATGCCCAGACCCTCCCCAGGAGGTCACCTGGCCCAGGCCCCTCCATGGGGCAGTGCTGGGGGGCAGCAGTCCTCCACCCCACCCATTCCCACAGCTCACACAGCCCTGTTCCAGTGGCCTTGGCTGATGTCCTGGCACTCCCTACCTCCAAAGGCAGCTGCTGTGTTTCCCAGGAGAGGCCCTGCAGTGTGCAGTGATCCGTGGGGCGCTGGGAGGCCCTGTCAGAAGGGGTGCTCTGCACAGTGGGATCAGGGCTGGGCCTGGACCCCGCCAGCAGGCTCCCCAGGTTGGACCCAGGGCCAGGTTTCCCCAGCCAAGACCCTCCATGATCAATCCCTCCTCAGGTCAGGAATCCATCCAGGCGCCAGACCCAGGACCCTCCTGAGCCAAGGCCCCCCAGATCCTGTCTCACCCAAGGTAGAGTTCCATGACTTAACACCACTTCTGGGCCAAGAGCCCCCAAAGATCAGACCCCTTTCATGCCAAAATCCCCAGGGCTGGACCATCCCCAGGGCCAAGACCCCCAGGGCCAGCTCTATCACAAGTCAAGACCCCCTGAGTGAGCCCAAGGACCAGCCCCCAGGCCCGATATCCCCTCATGTCCAGACCCCTCCAGGCTGAAACCCCTTGACTCAACCCCAGCATCAGCCCCCGGTGCCAAGATCCCTCCAGGGCCAAGACCCCCTCAGGGCCAGGCTGGTCCTGAGGTTGAGCCCCGCCGTCTCAGTCCCTCAGGACAAGCTCCCCCACGTCCAGGTCCCCCGGCCCAAGCTCCCATCCCCATCCCCAGGCCCTTCCCGGCCGAGTCCCCGTTACCCCCCGCGGGCGATCCCGCCAGGGGGCGCTGCTGGCGGCGGCAGTGCGTGACTATTTTTGTCCTGGCCGGGCCGCCGTAGCGCCCGCCCGTCCGCGCCGCCGAGGGGAGGCCGCGCCGAGTGAGGCCGGCACCGGGACCGGGACCGGGACCGGGACCGGGCCGGGCCGGGGCCATGAGCGACATCCGGCACTCGCTGCTGCGGCGGGATGCGCTGAGCGCCGCCAAGGAAGTGCTGTACCACCTGGACATCTACTTCAGCAGCCAGCTGCAGAACTCGCCGCTGCCGCTCGTGGACAAGGGCCCCACCGATCTGCTCGAGGAGTTCCTCTTCCAGGTCCCCAAGGAGCGCGGCGCGCCGCCCAAGGTGGGACAGGGACACCCCGGGAGGTGGCGGGGGGGGGACACAGCCCCGGCGAGTGGGGCTGGAGGGCAGGCCCCGAGAACTCGGGAAAGGATCCCGGCTGGAGCCTGAGGCCTCAGAGCAGGACAGGCTCCCTCTGGCGCGGGCTGCTGCTGGAGGCTGAGGGCTGAGATGGGTAAGATTGGGTCTGTGAGGCTCTGCTGCTGGAGATTGAGGCCCCAAGATGACAGCACGGGATCCCGGGGATGCTTGTGACGGTTTTTTTGGCAGGGAGGGGACTGGTGGCAGGATGCATGGGCCAGGATTGCGGGCCCAGAGGAGGAGTGGTGGACCTCGCGGCCCCGGGGACTGCCCACGGCCCCCGAGCGCTGCAGCTGGGCCCTGCCAGGGCTTTTGGGTGGGCATGGGGGACTCAGAGACGAGCAGCTATTGCTGATTATCGGGGTACATGGCCCTGCAGCCCTCAGTGCTGCTGAGTCCAGCTCTGCTCCCCCAGCTGCCCAGCAGTGTCCTCAGTGCTGTTATTTGCAGAAGGAGGAAATATTTCCCACCCCCGCAATGTCAGTCTCATCCCTTGGTTGGTGGGCGGCACTTGCAGGTGCAGTAAGCACCAGATTTGGATATCCAGGTGTTCGAATGAGACCTGGAGCTTTTCAGTGTCCCTAGAAAAATGCAGTGGTGGTTCAAGAAGCTTGAATGTTTGTGTTGGGCATAAAGATGAGTTCCTCAGCCCAAAGGGAAGCTCTCAGCCTTTACTGTTCCTGTCTTCACTTGGTTCCTGGTCCTTCAAGAGGCTCAGTGTACTTTACAGCTTTGCTTTTATTTTCTTTCAGAGACTGACCCCACTTCAGGAACTTCAGCTCCTTGAGATCATGTGCAATTATTTCCAAGAGCAGACCAAGGATTCGGTCCGGCAGGTCATCTTTTCATCTCTCTTCAGCCCCCAAGGGAACAAAGCAGATGACAGCAGGATGGCTTTGCTGGGGAAGCTGGTTTCCATGGCAGTGGCTGTTTGCAGGGTTCCTGTGCTGGAGTGTGCTGCCTTCTGGCTGCAGGTACTGCTCCTGTGCAGGCAGGGATGCCTTGGGGAAAGGGTCAGGGCATGCTCCAGAGTGGGCACAGTGAACTGGGGCACAGCTGGTCACAGTCAGCTGCTCCCTGCTGGCAGTTGCAGGTGCCCATGTCTGTGCTTGTGTCCATTCTTCTGCTCTGGTGTCAGAGAGAGCTTTGCCAATCCGTTCATGTGCTGCAGTGGAAAAAAATTGTTTTGGTGTTTCGTTTTTTTTTTTTACTGTCAGTGAAAGTTTTAATAATCCCCCAGTGCTCAGTGGAGGGTTTGACCAACACAGGGAGCAGGGAACAAGCCTTGGCAGTTATGGTCACTTGCCTGAAGAAGCTGACTCTGGAGTTTGGGAAATAAGCCCTTCCTGATGTGCAGGTTTGTGTGTGGAAGAGGCAAGCCTCTGAATTGAAATTTGGGCACAAAATATCTGTGTCTATCTTCTATGAATGGAGTAGGTTGGGGATCTTCTCTCTCTTCTTCTTTCCCACTGAGATTCCCCACTGTGGGCTTTGGGAAGTGCACCTTTGTTCCTGCTGCCCTTGTGGGATGTGCAGGAGTCACAGTTGACACAGGGGCGAGAGCAGGAAGGGTGTTCTGGGAGGGAAGGTGGGAGAAGGCACACCAGCACTGTTTCCTTGGGGTCCCTTCTCTGCCACATGGTGAGCCTTTGGGTGGGCAGGATGGGATATATATAACCTGGATAGCAGGAGAAGGTGTATTTTTATTTCAGATGGCAGCTTTCAAGTGATGTGAGTGTTTCCACATTAAAAATCTCAGGCATGGCAACTGAAGTTGTTGCTTCCTGTGCTAGAATCATGGAATCACAGAATGGTTTGTGATGGAAGGGACCTTAAAGCTCATCCCATCCCACCCCTGCCATGGTCAGGGACACCTCCCACTGTCCCAGGTTGCTCCAAGCCCTGTCCAGTGTGGTCTTGAATACTTCCAGGCCAGGCTGGAGAAGCCACAGCTTCACTGGGCAGCTTGTGCCAGGGCCTCACTGCCCTCACAGGGAAGAAATGTTGCTGAAGTAGTAAAAATAAATCTTTAATTCAAAATACTGATGTAAAAGTGTTCAAATTTAAGTCACAGATACCATAAACTCAAACTGCCACCATCTCTTTTAGTACTGCAATACAGTGATTTTATTTCTGTGAGAGTGGGTGTTTGATGTGCTGAGAGAGAGCAGCCACAGTGCCATGTGAGGAAGAGGGGGTGCAGGCACTGAAGCAGCCTGGGACAGGGTCTGATGTGGTGTCCCCTGTGTGCTGTCCCTGCAGCGCACCCCGGCTGTGTTCTGTGTGAGGCTGGCCCGAGCCCTGGTTGATGACTACTGCAACCTGGTGCCAGGCTCCATCCAGACCCTGAAGCAGATCTTCACTGCCAGCCCTCGCTTCTGCTGCCAGTTCATTACATCAGTCACAGCTCTCTATGACCTCTCTTCAGGTAAGTGTTTCCCAGCTGTGTCTTTTCAAGTAAGACGTTCAGTGTAATGCACCCTGAATTAACTGTTGCAAGAGATTTAACTGCTCCAATCCTAAAGAGGTTTTACCATGTAATTATTGCCAGAAGCAACTCAGGGGTGTGGCTGTTGCCTCATCTGGCACGGGTGAGAATAAAAATAATCACTCTGTGGCTGATTTAGAATTCCAGCATGGTTTGGGTTGGAATGGACCAGAAAGCTTGTCTTGTTCCACCCCCTGCCATGGGCAGGGACACCTTCCACTAGACCAGGTTGCTCAAAGCCCTGTCCAGCCTGGCCTTGGACACTGCCAGGGATTTGGAGTCCACAGGCTCTCTGGGAAACAAGGGAGTCTTTGCTGGAGGAGCCAGGAACATCTGACACAAAGGGCGTTGTCCTCCACAGAGGCCAAAGGACATGGGACCTTGTTGACTGAGCAGCTCTGGGAGTGAAAGTTGATCTGCCTGGGCTCAGTTAGCCATGAGAGAGACTCAGGGCTGCCTGTCAGTCTGATCCCTTCCAGAAAGGGGAGAAACAAGTTCTGAATGTTGGCAAGCTGGAGCAGGATTGCTGTGGGGCCATGGTGAGAAACAACAACATAGCTCCAGTTCACTCTTTAACTGTGTGTGTGACCTGCCAGTGATACAACCTGTCTCAGGCTGTTGCTCAGTCACTTGTAGGTGTCTAAAATAAGATTGATTTAGCTCTACTCAAACACAGAAAGCTCACGGTAGGCCAGAGAACAGCCATACACTAAATACCGACACCACCTGTAATGCAGAAAAGCAAATGCTGTTATTGATAAAGGAAATGCTTTGCACACTCTTCTCCTAATAAACAGCTTGGCATTGCTGAGACTGAAAAAGAGGTTCAGGCTTAGCCTTTACATTGTTTTTATAAAGTATTTGGTAGAGCTCAGAGCATATTTTATATCCCATCATCATTTCAGAAAATATGTCAGAAAGGAAATAACTTGAGTCATAGGAAGTAATTTTTTAATTCCTTTATTTATTTAGATGTTTTTGGTGACATAAGAAAGGGGAGCTAGCTCTTCTAATCCAGCATTCCCCGTGGGACAGGATGATGTGTCAGGGTTCCTCTTGTCTGTAGTCAAGTTCATGACCATCTTTCACTTCTCACCTGAAGCTTTAAATAATCTTATAATTCTTTACATGTTACATGATTGTGTTGTTGCATTTTGTTTTTCCACAGGACATGTTTGTTTAGATAAATAAGTATTAAAATAAATGAGTTAAGTTATTGGCACTTCCTTCACCCAACAAGCTTTTCCTATTTCTCTTGCCCATTGTACTTGCTGTGGCAAGAGATAAATAGAGACAGAAATTAGGAGAAAAGTGAGCAGATAATGGGTGGCAGAGACGAAAATGACAAAAAAAGCTTTGCTGGGAAAGGGAATAAATATCAGTGTTTGGTGGTGTTTTCAGAATAACTGGGGAAGCTGAAGTTGACAGGAACATGGTTGTGTCTTCCCTGGAACAAACTACCTTTGGTGTCTTGGGAAAAACAGCAGAATTGGGCAGGTTCTGAGATTGTAATTGGGACTGTGTAGGATGGGAGTGAGAAACTAATTAGAGCCTAAGTTAAAATCCTGTGCTTCAGTGCAAGGCTCAGCTTACCCAGCAATAACTTTGCTATCTGCAGATGACCTCATCCCTCCCTCGGATCTGCTGGAGCTCATTGTCTCCTGGATCTTTGAAGACCCTCGCTTGATCCTCATCACCTTCCTGAACACTCCCATTGCAGCCAACCTGCCCATAGGGTTCTTGGAGCTCACCCCGCTCACCGGACTGATCCGCTGGTGCGTCAAGGCTCCCTTGGCCTACAAAAGGAAGAAGAAAGCCTCTCTCTCCAATGGACACCCTCCCAACAAAATTGCCAAGGACTCGACTTCAGGAGAAGACAGGGATTGCCACCAGCTGTATTCCAAGCTGCATTTGAGTGTCCTGCAGGTTCTTATGATGCTCCAGGGGCATTTAACAGAGAAAAACCTTTATGGGCGCCTGGGGCTGGTACCCTTTGACCACGTGGTTCCTCTGGTGGAGGACATTAACAGATTGTCTGATGAACTCAATCCTCTCAATGCATCCAAAGAGATTGAACTTGCTCTGGACAGGCTGGCTCAGGCTTTGCAAGTGGCCATGGCATCAGGAGCGCTCCTGTGCACCAGAGGTGAGTTGTCTGTGGGGCTGGCAGAGACCTGGCATGGGATTCTTCTCCTCCAGGGTTGTAAGTAGTTGTAAGAGACAGTTTTGGGGTGAGAGGAGTAAAGATCAAAGTGTTCACAGCATAATTAGTAGTTTGCCCCTCTTAGAAAGTGATAGTGCACAAAGTAGTTCAGGAAAAATAGCTGGATGGAGAGTAAGAAAGGAGAGGTCACTGCTGTGGGTGAGTCAGGCATTGCTTTGCAGGCTGATCCACAGCCCTGCACTGTGCACCACGGGGTTGTACCTGGGTGTCTGGCATGGAGACTTTGTTCCCCTCAGAACTGTCGGTAGCTATTTAAAAAGCACTGCTGGATTTTGCTTCAGTTTAAATTTTCTGAGTTTGCCTGCTGGAGGAGAGGCCATGAAGCACATAAACCCCTGGGTGGGTATGCTAGACAAAGAATTTGAAAAGCAAATAATACCTCTTCAACTGAAACTTCTGGGACTTCAGCTCACCTGTAATGAGACCCCATTACACTATGTCCAAATTCAGTTAAACTCTGTAAAAAAGAGCTGCTAACATGGCTTTTGTCTGGCTTTCCTGTCTCCAAAGTCAGTTCTTTCCAAAAGATGTGCAGGGAGATGAAAGGGAAGCGGCCCAATACAGAGCAGGGTCAGCCACACAGACTCTTTTCCTGTTACATTCTCTTGAAAATGGACTATTGTAGGTTATACCAGAAGGCTTGAAGCTCTTCAACAGCTGGGACATTTAGTGCAGATCACAACTGCAGAGTGGCCTCTGCCTAAGCAGGGATCTGATGCTTTTGTCCTGGCTGAACCAGTGCTGCTGGTCCAATTTCAATGTTCTTCCTAATCTTTTATAAAGTAACTCTGAGTGTTATAAGAACAAGAAGACATTGGAGGTTTTTGATTTGAGGTCTGATTTCAGCTGTGTTTGTTCTTAGCTGGAACATTCTGAGCACTTGCTTTTTCTGTGTAAGGTAATTCAGTGTAAGGGGCTGCTGAAATACCAGATATTTCAGTGCTTTGGGGTTGTGTTTGTCATCAAAGGTAGGAATTTGTTCTCAAATTATTCCTGAAAACTTTATCAATGGGATGTGTTGATAAATTCCTTGGTTCTAGCTATTCTGCTTTAGCAGAAGTTTGAAGATGGTAAAAAAGTGCAATTTCTAGTTGATAGGTTCCAGCAAAAAAAAACCAACCCATTTTTTACAGTAGCAATGGCTTAAAAAGCCCAAACCAATACAAAACGCTTACTGGGCAGAGTCACACCTTTTACTTCCTAAGTCTCAGTTGTTTCCTGTTGGTGTATTGGACTTGTAAAATCCATCCTAAGGCTTGTCTGTCTTAAATGTCGAACATACAATAAAGGAGCTGGTGGGGAAAGTTGGTGAAATGGAGAAATGTTTTCTCCCCTGTCGAGGTTTGGGGCCTGAGAGAGGGATTCTGGATCTCTTGATGACAGACTACTGATCATTCAGTTAGCAGTAATTGTTCAGTACAATTAATGATTACTCAGTAATCTGACCTTCTTAGAAAGGACAGAGGAAAGGAAAACCACTCTAATTTCTGCTTTGCTCTTACTGTTAATCTTGTGTCCTCTTTCAGATGACTTGAGGACTGTGTGCTCCAGGCTGCCACATAACAAGTAAGAGACTTTTGTAGCTGTGTTGGCTTTGATGCAGGTTGCAAGACATTCTAAGGCTGCTGAGACAAAACCTCTTCTAAAAATTTGTTTTTGTGGAATTTGGCCGTAATTCACTTGCACTTTAGTCCAAGGATGAAGGTGACACAGTGCTGGCTGCTTTTTCCTTGGATTACTGACAGAAAGGGGCTTCAGTGCTCCCAGCTGTAGATGATCTTGCCCAGCCTGTGTTAGAACAAAGGCACAGGAAAGGGAAATGAAATTCCAGCAAGGAACCCACCCCTAAATTGTCCCATCTCTAATTCCCCACTGGTTTTACCTGACTATAAGCTCAATAGCGTCTTGCCTTTTTGCAAAAAGAGCAGAGCTTAAAAAAAAAGGGGGGGGTGGGGGAAGGGAAAAAAAGACTTCTGGAAGCTGCAAAGAACATTAAGTGTGTCACTGTTTTCTTGGCTCTCAGCAGCGCTGTGAGTTGGATGTAAACTGTCCTTAAAGCCATGACGAAAGCTCCCCTAATAATCTCCCTCCTGTCTGAATTTCTTTTCACAGCCTGCTCCAGCTGGTGATTTCAGGCCCAGTACAGCAGCCGACCCACGGGGCTCTGCCCCCAGGATTCTACCCCCACATCCACACGCCGCCGCTGGGCTACCCCGCGCACCCGGCGCTGCCCGCGCACCCCGCGCTCCCGGCCCACCCCGTGCAGACCTTCATCCCAGGAATGACATTCCCGTACCGGCCTATCCGCTAGCCCGCAGTGCCACAGCTTCCCTGAGGCCGAGGAAGCCTCACAGACAAAATCCAAACGTCTGGGAACCACATTTTCCTCTCTGGAGCAGAGCCGAGCTCCGCCCGCAGCCGGGTCGGCGCTCGGGCAGCGCAGGGGGGCTGCGGTGGGTTTGGATGAGGGATGCAGATGCTGAGGCACATCACAGGGTCAACAGGAGGGGATGGGAACAGGCAACATCAATTCCAAACCTCAGCAGTGTATGGAAATATTTTTGCTCCAAGGGTATGATATTCCTCAGTTGTGTTTTGCAGCAGCCCAGGGCTGTTTACAGTGAGCCTGGCTGCTCTGGCTGTGGGAGGGCCAGCGGAGAAGCCTTGTGTGATTTTTTTTTCCAAGCTATTCCACTCCGGCCTGCTTGTTTCTTTGTAAATGTTTGTATCTATAGCTACAGAGTATGTGTACACTGTATATTTTTGGAAGGCAAACGTTTGTTTCCGAAGCACAAGGTAAAGCAGCACTTCCTATTAAAGGAAACAATTTAAGAAGCGTAAAACAAAACCTCAGCTTTCTTTTTTAAAGAAAAAATAGAAGAATTAGAACAATTTCAAACAATTATATTCTTCTCTTTCCAGTGATTAAATGGTCCAATTTGTCAGGCTGGTGCGGGGTGGGGACAAAACCCACCTGTGGTGCAGTGACCCATTGACCTTCCTGCTGGGGAAATGCCTTGTACACTCCTCAGTCAGTGCTTCTTGAAAATCTGCAGTGAGATCTGGGCTGTTGTGTTGATGGTGGCTAGAAAACTGGCCAAAGGCTGGCAATGCAATTCCATGCTGGCCAGCTCTGAGTGCAGCATGGCAATGCATGGAATCATCCTGGGAAGGACAGCAGAGCTTGCAGAGGTGGTGTCCAGCCTCTTTATTGTCTTGCTGTGCTTCTCTGAGCACCCCTCTGCAGGATGAAAAAGCAGAAAAAAGGGGTTCTTCCTACACAGAGGTGGAGACAAAATCCTCTGCTGCTGCTGTCCTCATGTGAGGAGATGTGGCACCTGAGGTTCCACACTGGCTGCAAAAAAAAGGGCAAATTAGCTGGAAGGTGGGAAAATCTGATTTGAATGGAACAGCTGGCAGGGAGGCTGTGGAAATGGAAGGTTAATAATAATCATGGAGTAGTTAGGGTTGGAAGGTACCTCTGGAGATCACTCAGCCCAATCTCCAGCTCATCTTGAACCCAGAATAAAAATAGTATCTTTAACTTTTGGTCTGGCAGTTGGACTAAGCAATTGTTGTAGATACTTTCCGACTGAAAGACTCTGCCTCATCTCACTTTTTAGAGCTTCAGCAACAATTCAAAACCTTCAAGAACTTCCAATTTCATGATTAGAACCATAAATGGCATCAAGTCCTTATACTGTATGACAGTTCTACCTCCTATTCCTTTGAAGGACTGAGGGAGACTTCCGGCCAGGTGACCCAAGGGTGTGACCAGCCCCACCTCCGGTTTCCCAAGCGCCTGCGCTCAAGGACGCCCCTTAATTGCCTCTCTTTTAATTACCTCTCCCTTAATTACCGACAGCGTTCCCCGGTCGGCACCGCCCACGTGGCCTCAGGGGACCGGCGCGCCTCTGTGCGCACGCGCGGCGCTCGCGGTCACGTGTCCCGCCGCCAGCCAATGGGGAGGCGCGTTACTGCGCGGTGCCCCGGTTGAGGAAGTGCCGCCGGTGCCCGTGCCCAGCGCTCCCCCGTCCGGTTCCGCCTCCCGGGATGTGCTGAGGGCGCGTCCGCCGCCCCTCCCAGGTGAGCGGGGAAGACTTTGGGGGGTCTCTGTGGTGGCTAAGAGGTTGGCGTTGTCATGGCGCTTTTGCCCGGGACGGACCCGGGCCCGGCGCAGTCGCCATGGCAACCCCGGCCCTTTCGCCCTTAAGTCGCAGCGGGTCCGGGGCCTCGGGATGTGCTCCTGGCCTTCCCGATAACGGGAGGGTTTGGTGCCATAATCGTCGCCTATGTCCTCTCCATTTCCTCCTCCTTCGCGGCCGAATTTCCCACGGGAAGGCCGGGCATGGCCGCGTGTGGCCGGATCCGGTGTGCCCCCGCGGGGAGAGCTGAGCTGCTCAGGTTTATTGAAGGCTGGGTGTTTCTGAGGGGTGTGTTGAGGCCACCGGCACTGCTGTGTCCAGCCAGGAGCTAAAACGTGTCTTGGACAATCCCCTCTTCATTCCAGCCATCAGATCATTATAGAATCCCACTGCAAGCTGTTTAATTATGTTACCTATGTCGAGTTTGAGCCCGGCCTGCTCTGTACCTGTTGGTTTATCCCGATTTTGTTGTGCTGCAGCAGCTCTCAGCCCGTTCTGGGTGATCTTGCTGAGCTCCTGAGCCGTGCCTTCCTTCCCCTCTGGCGTTTATGAACAGACACACAGAGGCGTTAAATATCTGTCCCTACCACAGAACAGACTCTTTATAGATGTTTTTTTTTCCCCCCCTTTCTGTTTGTTCTGATAATTCCCTGTGTTGTCCTTTGCTGCTAAGCCACAAATGTTTCTCACTGTGAGCGTGGATGCTTTTCCCCCTTGCAGTGGTCACCACAGCTTGGAAACGTTTGCATTCCTTCAAGCTGCATTCCTTTTTTTAATCTACCAGCTTACCGTTTCACTTGGCTTGTGGCATTTGGGACCTTTCTGGAACTTCCAATAGCTTTAGATTTTACCATCCTGGCAATCTGTGCCCTATCCCAAAGGACCATCAACCAGTTTTGTTGCATGTCTGTTCCTCTCTTCTTCCATGCAGTATTATGAACCTGCTGAATGGACTCTTGGACTCTTTTTTCACTATGGGTTCATCCTAGACTATTTTAATCTAATTAACTCTTGTAATTAATTTGTTTTTATCTGCTACGGACTCTCCTTAGTCCAGGTTAGTATCCTCAGAAGTTTTTATGGAAGACACTCGTGGGAGCATTTTGGGAGCACTAGAGCATGGTGTGTTTTCAGATTATCCAGTTGTGTGCTGGAATAAACTAGCAGGTATTCACTCTTCACAGGTGAGGTGAAAAAAAATCCCCAAGAAAAACTCCCAAACCTCAACTGCTTCCGTCCCAGTGGATGATAGTTACCAGATAAACCTGAGCAGCCTCACCCTGCTCAGAAGCAGTGACAGGGATCAGGCTTTAAAAGCAAAAGGTTTTCTCTTGCAGCTTAAAAAGTAGTTCTGTTGCATGCTGTAAACTGCTCTAATTAGTGTTTCCACACCTGGTGGCAAAGGAAGAAAAATTTGTTAGTGTTGCTAAGGTAATGTTTTGTTCTTTGAAGCTGCTGCTGCTTCTCTCAGCAGGTTTTTTGATGTGCTTAAGGCAAATTGATTTCTCACTGACTATTTGAGACGTGGCTTTCCTGTGAATGCCACTTAAAACTTGTGGCATTCTTCATTCTCACTTCTTTTCCTAAACCAGTGTCAGTAATCCTGTCTCCTGGTATCCAGGCTGGAGTTGATGTGGTGAAACACTGTAGGACCTTCCAGTGGAGTTCAGAAAATGGTCTTTAGCCAAAGAGCCTTTAACAGAGCATTTGTTTTTATTAATGCAGTCTGGTGCTTCTCTCATGTCTGGTGTTATTTAATTCCCAGCAAGGGTGATCTTTATTTGCATGTGGGGATGGGATTTTTTTCTCCTGGTGGGTTTTTTGGGGGGTGTTAGGAATACAGGGGTTGAAGCGGTATGGTCTGTGAGTCAGTGCTGGGAGCCTGCCAGCTGATGGGAGCTGGTCCTGCCACCCCAAAAGCCATTCTCTCATTTCCTGCCTATTTTCCACCTCTCTGGCTCCCACCCCAGCCACTCCCAGTGTAATTTGTGGAGTGAGCAGCTGAAACTGTGCTTGCAAAGGCTGACACTGGAAATACCTGAGGAATTACAGGTGCAAACTCAGGGACTTCCTGGCAGAGCTGATTCAGAAATCCTTGTAGCTCTGCCTTCCTGCTGGGCTGGAGGCAGCCCTGGGTCATGGACAGGGATTCCCTTCAGTGACGTGTTCAGATGCTTTTTGGAGCCAGCTGGGCTTCAGCTGTTCAGAGTGAGAGCAGATCTGCCTTAGCTGAGCACCTTGTCTACAAACTTGGAAGCCAAGTGCTATCTAAAATCATTCTCAGAGTGGGATTGCTCCTACCTTCCTGGTTTTTAACCAGTCACAGCATGTCTGGCAGCTTCAATGCAGAGTGTTGCAAAAAGACTTGGAGCTTCATGTCTTGCTCTGCATCTCCCCACCCCCTTTCCTTCCTGCAGAGAGGTGGCAACAGGAGCTGCTCGGTTTTCCAATGTTAGTTTTTGAGTTTTTAATCTCTGCTTCTCAGCTTATTCCTGTGGCTATCAGAGCAGATACCTGTGCCAGAATCTATTTTAACTGTTTAGTTTAAAACAGCAGCAGTTGAGATTTTGAGTTGAACCTGAGCATCTCATGCTTGGAAAACTGCTGAAAAAGGAAAGGGAAAGGAGCCATTTTGGCTCCAATTTAGAGCCAGGATCTCAGAGAGGTGTTAAGTTTGGGGCACTTGTGTGACAACTGAGGAAGGAACGTTCTTTTTGAGCTTTTGCAAAGTTTATTTTATTTGAAAGCACCTTGTTTGCAGTAACCTCTGGAAGGTTGTGTTGGTGTCTCCTGTGAGGGTGTGGATGAAGGGGCTGGGTTTTGTCTATGCTGCTCCATAATGAGGACAGTGTGTAGGAAATGGAGGCAGCCTCCAATTCCCTTCTCCAGGGGGTTGTAGGCTGCATTTCTGGCTATTTCTGTCACTATACACGTTTTCTGTGTGGCTGTTTATTCTAATTCAGAAAGGGCCGTGGGCCTGCAGGTATGCTGAATTATTTGGGTTTTTCTTGTTGGTTTTCTGGAGGAAGAGGTGCCTATTGGAAACATGCTGTGTATTAAATCTGCCCTCCAGTGAGGAGCTTGTTGCTGTTGAGCCTCTTTGTGACCCTTGGGTTTGAATTTCTCACAGTGCCACTGTCACAAAGCAGATTTTCCCTTCCTTGTCTTAACAAGAAAAGATTTAACAGCAAAACCCTCTTAGAGATTCTTGTTTGCTGTTCCCTGGAGGAATTGCTGTATCTGGGGCAGCAGGAAGTCAGGCCTCGTGCAGTGTGCTTTAGAGGCACTTCATTTAGGGACTGGCTCCTGTGAAATCTGCAGCTCCAGTAATGTTTTCAGAGCTGTAAGGTGAAAGAATAGCCCAGAAAGTGACCTACATGCAAAACATTAATGTTTTCTGCTGCTGGGAGTCTGACAAGTCCAGCTCAGAGTGTGTGGAAGATCAGGAGTACAAGTGTAAAAGGATTTCCACTAACAGTAAGTGCTCTTTATTTCTAATAAATAACCAGGTAGACTTTTGCCTTCTCACTTCTTAATATCCTTTTGGGGGCTGTTTCAAATCCTGATCCTTCCTGGCAGGAGGCCAAAGTGTTAATGACAGTGATGCTGGGTGTTTGGCTTAAAGGCTTTCAGTGCTGTGATGTGCACACCTCAATGCAGCTGGAGTGGAAAATTGTGTGGAGCTGGAGACAAGGCACAAGTGTGTTCTTAGAATGGTGTTTTCAGGATTTCAGAGCTGAGGAAAAATAGACTGAGCCATCTGGGGTGAGCATTTAGGGGAAGGCTGGTTGCCAGGATGGTTTTCCCAGGTTGTGTGTGACAATGCTGCCTCCCTGGCTGTCAGAGATCAACATGCTCTGGCCGACTCTTGTAGCTGTTCCCCACGAGGAGAGTGTCATATCCAATTGACTTGTCTGGTGTATTTGGTGTTAGGTGGGATTTCAGCAACATGCTGAAATCACGGCAGAAGCTTAACACAGTGGAGGCAGTGTGTGGTTGGATCCAAATCCAGGTGTGGTGCCTGTTCCTGCTCTCTGTGTGCTCGCTGTCAGGATGCTCAGAAAGGAGTACACGGGCTGAAGCCTGCCTTGCTTCCTTCAAAATTTACTTTTTTAATTGTCCACTTTTTGTACTTTGGGCTCAGCTGTGTGTATGTTCCTGCTGCACTTGTCTGGCTCTCCCAGGAAGATGTGATTCTGCATGAATTGGCTCAGGGCACCTGACAGTCCACTGGTGCAGATGTCTGATCTCAACCCAAAGTTCCCCTGCAGCTTCCCTGGAGCTGGGATGAATTCAGCTTTCTTTACAACACATTCTCCTTGAGCTCACTGGGTTCTGCCCTCCTCCACTGTGGGGTGCTAGTCAAGCACACTGCCCTGGACACCAAAGTCCAGGCACTGACAAATTTCTTTTCCAGATAAGAGAATCCTGCTAGTGCTTGGGATGTGCTTTGGGGGCAGATGGGATCCAGATAGCAGGGCTGGATTAACCTCTTGTGTTCCTCCTGTGGCAGCCTGGGGAGCTATGCCCGGCTGCGGAGGGCAGTTTTCTGCACACAAAGAAGCTACTATTGAAGGAATTTAAATATTGAGAAGCTCCAGATCTTGAGCTAGTGCACACCCCTGAGTGACCTGGAGTCCACCAGGGGCTTTGAGGCTCAGTGCTTTTGATTCTGGTGGAAAAGGCAGAAAAACATGGATCAAAAGTGTCTGGGCTGTTGTAAAGTCACATAATTGGAGCCTGCTTCCACCCACGTTAATGTGTTTTTTTCAGACCAAGGCACAGAATCAGTCATTTTGTCCTAGATTTCTCATTAAGAATCTCCCTCACTCCAAGCTTCTGCTAATGTGGGGAATGAAATGCAGTTTGGGGCTGTAGTGTGGGATGTAGTGAGTGCACAGGGATGGATGGAAGTGAGAGGATCACTGCTCAGCGTTCAGCCTCTGTCTGCATAACAAAGTGGGAATGAGAGGAACTGCCTGTCCCAAATGAGCCCCTGTGGCATTCCTAGAAGGAGCAGGAGCATTGAGTGGATAAACAGGGCAACAAATGCCCTGTCAGGTGTGCTTGCATTGCACACTGGCAGAGCTGTGGGTGTTGGTGCAGGTGGCACATTTGACACCCCAGCTTCCTCTTGTGCCTTTAGATCCAGAGGAACGGGTCTGATTCCAGGCAAGGTGAAGAGATTTGCTCCTCACTGGTGTTATGTGGGCTTAAGCAACCTGATCTAAGTTGGGTTAAACCCCAAAGGGTCTTTCCAACCTACGATTTTTTTTATTCCATAATTGAAGTATTTCACCATAATTGAAGTAGTACTAAGAAGCTGCCAAGCCAAGTATTTAAATAGCTTTAAAAGTTTGGCTCCTGTTGCTTGGCTAATGTTGCCCTAAGTCCTAGAAGCACCTCTTTTAAATTTTTAATAATGAATCCTTGATGTTTTGAAATCCAGTTCACTTTCCTTGTATTAAATGAAAGGATCTTGGTGACAGAGGTGTCTGTGTAGGACATTCCCTCAGAGACCAGTAACCTAAAAACATAGTAAGCTGAAAATGAAATGCAGCTGGGAAATCTTTACTGCTTCGTGGAATTAGACTGGTTCAGACTGAATGGTTTAATGTAAATCAAATCCCCAGACAGCACAAGGTGGAGAGACTTATAGCTGTGAGAATTGCTGTTCCTATTCTGGAAGATAATAGCAGACTTTGTGGTTGTTTTGGGTACTGTGATGCTCAGTCACAGCTAAAATCCTGCATTTTGGTGGCTTTAAGATTCTCTCTGGCTTTGTTTGATCCTATTTACTTACAAGTGAGAGAGTATGCTAAATGTTATAAATTTTTCTTTCCTGGAAATCTTGTGTTACTGGGATCTGAGGATTGTCCAGATTGCGACTGGAGCTGCAAACAAGGATTTGGTGGTGACACTGGAGCAGCACCTCTGGTGTGAGGGTACCAGGCACAAGGAAATCCATCTCTGTCCCTGTGTGCAGATCTCCCAGGGAGTGTCTGTAAAGTGAAATAGAGCTGCTGTGACCTGTCCTGCAGGGCTGGGCAGGAGCTGACAGGACATGGGTACCCAGTGGGGTTGTTTGGTGTCACTGCTGTTCCTCTGGGACAGCCCCTTTGTGGTGTCATCTGCAGGAGTTTAATCTTTCCCTTGTGTGGAAGGACAGCAGATTATCCTTCATAATCCAACAGGAGCATGCTCAAAGTGAATGCTTTGAATTCCTGAAGGTGAAAATCTTCATCCCAGCTCTGGGGATCTGCACTGTTTAATCTTGGAGGTGCTGGGACAATGGGCTGACTGGGTGTGCCTGTAGGGACAATGCTGCCTGAATTATGGGATCCATTTATAAACACCTACAGCCTGCCAGGGCTTCTCTTTATTCTTCCCTGCTGTTTTCTGTAGGATGAATTGATCTCAGTTAGCTTTTAAGTAAAGTAAAAGGTATTGATGAACTTCGATCCAACTTTGTTTCTGCAAGTGAGGAAGATTCCTTCACACAGGTTTTTGTGTGAACACCAATGGAGAATTTGAGTTGTAAACAATCCTAGTTACTATTTGTTTGACTTTAATCTTAGACTACCTGGCTATTATTCTGCTAGGAAACTGTGATACTTGTTGCTAGATGATAAAATTTTTATTTGGGTATTTCATGAGTTTATCTGATTGGAAGCTGAAATCAAAATAAAAAATAATGAAACCAGCATCTTGTTCACTTGTGCATCCTGCAAAAATAAGTTGGATTTCACAAGGCAGAAACATTGTTAAAACATGTCTAACAGTGATAAACAAGGGAAATCTCAACTTGTAGAACCACTTGGCCTGGTTTCTGTAGTAATGGAAGTGCTCAAGGGATTTTCAAACACGTTTAAGCAGCTGCCTGCCAAAGCATCAGGCTTTATCCTGCGTTTGAACACCCTGCTGGATTAAGAGTGCTGGTTCTGTATGGCTGCCTGTCTCTCTAGAAATGTGATCTTATGTAGATTTTATTATGTGGGGTTTTTTTTTGTTTGTTTGGTTTGGTTTTTTGTTGTTGTTGTTGTTGTTTTTTGTTTTTTTTAAATACAAGAGCTCTAAGGGAGAATGAAAATCACCTGCTCTTGAGAAAAGCTTGAGCTGAGGTGTCTCTGCTGTGAAGCATCTGGTCTGTGTAAATAAACTGTTCCTGCACCTGGCTGTAAGCAAGAACTGCTCCTTCCCAATAGGAGCTGGAAGTGCCTGGTGGTGGGAATGTCAGTGCCTGTACTTGGCTCCATTGTGCTGAGTGAGCAGGGACAATTCCTGGAGCCAAAGGTTTTGCTGCCTTTTAGATAGAACTGTGAAATGTTCTTCTTTAGCTCATTGTAGCTAGAGCTTATCGATGCCAAAGATTTATGACATCATTTTAAAATAGCAAGTTCAGGCTTCACAGTATACTTTAAATTAAAATTATATGTCAACTTGGCTCATTTAGTAATGTGTTTACTATTTCTTTTCATCCAGCTCCCATTACTGCTAAATATTTGTCATAAGAATTTCACAGGTTCCTCTGTGCTACCCAATACACTCGAGGCCAAAACATTTTGCTAGATTTATTTCTACAGAGCAAGGCAGAAAACAAGTAAAAATGCTTAAAGCCTTTATGCTTTCCTGTATTCTTGAAATGAATGTGTTATGCATTAATATCTGCAGGTTTTGGGTAAGAAAGGGAACTAAATGCTCAGTTTCTTAGTTCCACTTGCTCCTGACTACAATATTTTTTAAGAGGGTGTCCTCAGAGCATTTTGAAATGTTTGTCTGCACTATCCCTTCATAAGCATGAAATGTTAAATAAATTATGAAATGTTGGCTCATTTTCTAATCCTCCTTGAACAAGTGCTTCCTGTTTTGACAGAAGGATGAGGTCACTGTGCCCCCTTGGAGGGGAGACAGCAGCATCGTGTGAACCAAATGCTTACACCTAAGAAAAAGATATTAAAGGAAAGAATTTCACTTTGGCTTTCTGAAGTGGCCCTGGGCACCCTTGAATTAACCACATCTCCCTGTAGCCTGTGTTTAGTTTCACAGTAGCCACCATTTGGTCTCAAAGGCCAGAATTTGTGTTGTCAGTGTTGCTGCCACTAAACCCCCAAAGGCCCTTCTGACTTCCAGCGTTTTCTTTTGCACTGGTACTGTTTTTGTTTTATTTTGTGCTCTCAAACATTATTTTGTCCTCTTAAATTGACTCTAGAAGTGATACTTAGGTCACTGTGTTGGCTGAGACTTGAGTTCCAAACTTTGGCTGTGCTGAGGGGACAGCATTGCCACAGGCTGTGCCAGGGCCAGGACCTGCTTTGGGTGTTTTTCTAGGAATCCCAGAAGACCCAAAAGTTGTCACCTGGATATGAAAGGAATTGATTTGCCTGGAATTTCTTCTCTCTTGATTATAGCAGCCACTTACCACAGCTCCTCCAGCAGCAGCAGCACCTGGCCAGGGAGGAAGGGGCCCAGGTGGCTCTCCTAAACCCCTGTGGCAGGACATGGTGTCCTAAATGTCCTTTAAATGTGCTGGAGCATCTGAGTTGGGCCACACAAATGGATGGAGCGCATCCCTGCAAACACAGCCAGCTGTGGGTGTCTGAATTTGAGGGGAGGGAGATTATCCTGTTCAACAAAACAGTCGTGGCTTACTTTTTTGAGGCTGGCTTCAGCTACAGGATAATGCATAATGCTTGCGAAGCTCTTTGAGAATGTGGTGTTAAATACACATGGACTAATCCTCATAGGAATGTGTCCTGTGCTGGCTCTGCCTCTCCAGCAGCGCCTGCCCTGCCATTTCTGCTCATTAGCAGAGCCATGGCTCTGGCATGCTGATTTATTAATGCTGAGAAGGGGTGTTCCCTTACGGGAGCACTGAAACTTTGCAAGAAAAATGATCCTGTGGTGTGTCCCAGCAATGAAATGGCTCAGCACAGGGTTCAGCAGAGGTGGGGGGTGAGACCGGGGTCCACATCATCCAGTGGTGCAGATCAGATGAGCCTCAGCCAGCAAATGTTTGCCTTTCCTTCTTCAGGGTCCCATGGGGTGAAGCTGAGGCTTCTTAAAAGGTCACCAGAGGCTGGGGGTGGGGAGCTGTGACAGGATACAGATTCCACGTCTGGCCTCTGAGGGCTTGAGCCAATTCTGGGAGAGTAAATTAAGTTTTAAAGGCAGCAAGGAGTGCAGGTTTTGTAGGTGCTTAAGTTGTTTTGAAACTGGCACCTGGAATGACTGTGAATGCTGTGCTCAGTAAACATGCAGCCACAGTCCTAGAACAGGCTGGGAAAAAGCTGTGATGCTTTTTAAGGAATTCTTTGGAGAGGAACAAGTGCTCCATTTCAGATACAGTGCAGAGGGACTGCAACTGGCAGAGTAGAATAATGGAATATGCTGAAGGACAGGGACCCATCAGGATCATTGAATCTGACTCCTGGCCCTGCACAGGACACCCCAGGAATCCCACCATGTGTCTCACAGCTTGTCCGAGTAAGTTTAGCAACTTAATAATTTACAGCTAATTGCTAAATTCTGAGTTTGGCAACTTAAATTTGCCCTAACTGGCAGTTGTAACTTTGCCAGTTACAATTTTTGTGTTGAAGCTGTTCAAATGGCAAATGCAGTCCAGTGGGGAGTGTGTTTAAATCTGTGCCTCTTTGAGCTCTGAGCTTTAAATCAAGAACACTGGAGAGCTTAGCATTCCTTTTCACGGGAGGGCGTAGACAAACATTGCTCTGTGCAGCTTTTTCCTTATAACTTGGCACTTTGAAACCAAGACTTGAGACTCTTGAAACTGGGAAATAAAAGTGAAAATTTTAGGAACTTATTTTTAAGGGTGATGGCTTTGGTTTTTTTAATTTGCATCCTGGTCTGGTTGTTTTACCTGAGAGGGTCAAAGTGAGAGAGATGGAAACGACTCTTCCTGTCTCCACTCACCTTGTCTGTCTCATGTGGAGCTTTGTCCCACCTAAAATGTGTTTCCCAGTCATCCATCAGTGCTACAAATGCTTTTGCAGCCACTTTAGCTATCGCTTGCTTCTTTCCCTCTGGTGCTTGTTAAAAATGGCTGAAGACATTGCAGCAAGTGTTCTGGTTGTGCTCAGCAGATCGTGGCAGGTGGAGAAAAGGTGTCCTGGGATTTCTGTATCTGAGCACTCTGTGCTGGGCTTGGAGGAGCTGTGGCACACAGGAACGAGGGGAAGGGAAGTGAAATTGGATCTTACTTCACCGTTAAACAAAAATAAACATTTTAAAAAGTTGGAATCCTCTGCATATGTACTCACTGGAGATGGCAGGGTTGTGCAAGAGGACTCTCTAAATGTTCCTCTAGCAGCGCTTCCCTTTCTAAGCTGTTTGTTCAGTTTTGTTTTCACAAAATGTTGGTCCTGCATGGATGTTTGAAGAGCTCCATGCAACATATGGTACACTTGGCACACTGTTGGCTCGTTTAAGGCTCTTTTTGGAAGGGCTATGGCCACGTGCTCCTCCCATGCAGAGTCACCAGACTGTGCTCCCAGGGATTGGGATGTGCCTGGATATGGGGCTGGAGGATGGGTCAGGCTGAGCTGCGAGCTGAGCTTGCCCCGTGGCCAACACAGCTTCGATTCTTCTCAGGTTAATTTTGCTGTGTTTTGCTTCATCTCTCGTGAAAACTCACTTTTCTGGGAAAAGCAGCTTTATCCACAGCAAGCCCCTCCTGGTGCTGTTGGATCACACCCTGTGTTCCATCATTGCTCTCGTGCTTCCTTCCCTTGCAGGCGTGAATGACAGAGGAGGTGCCCCCGACTGCACTGACGGATGTGAACCTGCGCCTGCTGTGCCACGATGACATAGACACAGTGAAACAGCTCTGTGGAGACTGGTTCCCAATAGAGTATGTGCCTGCTTGGGGTGGGTTCCCAGTAGAGTGTGTGCCAGCTGGGACAAATGGTGTGAACCTGCTCTGGTCCAGCTCTGTGCAGCCCCAAGGCTGTTGCCAGGCAGCAGATTGGGAATCTTCTGTGCACTGTGGTGGTGGTGGTGTTGTTAAAGGTCCTTTGCTGCCTGTCCTGCAGCGTGCTGGAGTCAGCAGAAGCTTCCTGTATGTGGATTTTAGCAGGAAAATGGGCTTTGTCATTAAGGGGATGGATCAGCTTCTTGAGAAGGACTGAATGAGGTGGGGAAAGGAGGATAACTCCAGGAAAAAGGACAGCATCCCTGTGCTTGTGAAAGGAAGTTGTGTCCTGGAGCATGGTCTGGGACAGCACCCTCAGAGACAAACTGGCATGGAGCTGTTGCTGAGGGGCTGCTCTGAGTGTCCTGGGGGAACTGAGCAGTAATTTCCTTGGATCACTGTTCCTCCCACAGTCTGGCTTAAAGCTGATCTCAGCCTGGCCCAGGCCAGCTCCCCAGACCCACTTTTGGTAAATGCCCATGACTGCACAAGCACAGGAGCTTTTCTGGGGGACGCTGACAGATTTCTGGCCTAAAGCATCCAGGGAAACCACAGCTGTAGACTTCATAGATTTTTAACTTTAGCTTCATAGAGGAGGTTTATAGAGGATTCTAGCAGATTATAATTAAGATTGAATAAAATGTAACGAATCAGCAAAAGCGTTCATAATATTTTGAGTTTGTAGATTTCTTTTAAAGGCAAGACGTGCTGAATTCTCACTTGGAAATAAATAAACATACAGTAGTTTCCCTTAGTAGCTGCAGAAGGAGGAGGAGAACTGGAGGCTGGTGGTGTGATGATTTTTTTTTTTCCTATCAATATGCAGCATTTTTTTTACATGTGTATCAAATTAATGAGATCCTTACACTCTTAGATGAGGGCAGATGGATCTTGCATTTAAAAAATAACTTGCCTAAAGATGGATGTGAAAGCTGTGGGCAAGGCTGTAAAATGAAAATGTGATTCTCTTAGCAAGGCAGGAGCCATTACATGATGAAAGAACCCATGGCACCAAATGAGATGCAACAGCTGTTTCCAGTTGAGGAGCATCTCATGGCTGTTCCCAAGGGCTTTGCACCCAGACATTCCTGTTTCTGGTTCCTTCCCAGGTACCCTGACTCATGGTACCGAGATATCACTTCCAACAAGAAGTTCTTTTCCCTCGCAGCCACGTACAGAGGCTCCATCGTGGGGATGATAGTGGCAGAGATCAAGAGCAGGACGAAGGTGCACAAGGAGGTATGTGACTAGCCTGGGCTTCAGCAGGACAGAATCCATCCCTGCTGTGGAGAATGGGGATGGCACCTCTTTGGGGTGGGGTTTTTCCCTCCCCAGTTCAGACACTTGATCCTGAGTTAATTAATGCAAGGAATGAAGCACGTGCTGATCTCCAGCTGATGGAGTAAGGGTGGGGGTGTGGTACCACAAAAGCTCTTCCTCCCTGTGGGGAGCTGAGGGATCAGATCCTGCAGGACAATCCCTGGCCGTGGCTGGTGTAGCTGGGGGAGCACAAACCTTTCCCTTAAGAGCTTCCTTAGCTGTACTGGGTGAGTACTCCAGTGACTTCCTGCAGAAACTCCTCTCTTTACCCAGTCCCTGTCCAGAGCCCTGAGGGGAGGTAACCTGTCTGCAGAGAGCTTGGACTTCTGAGATAACAGAGCTTGGAGGCCAGGAGAGACAATTCAGTGCAGCAGAGAGGGAAAGAAGAGATGGTCAGTGAAGAAAGCATGGGAGAAGAGCATGGAAAAAAAGCAGGGGCACTACAGGGAATGTCTAACTCCTGGAAGGCCCTCAGTGTTGTGGTTAATAATTTCAACATGCACAGGAGCTGAGAGCACAGAGCAATACATGGGTCTCTTCACCTCAGCTGTCTGGCTTCATCTCAACCCTGATCAAGTCAAAAGCTGCATCTTCAGCAGCTTCTACGAAAGGCTCTTTTTCCAGCCAAGCTGAAAGCCAAGGGCTTATTCAGGCACTGTGCTGGGCAACTGGGCCTGTGGAACATGCTCCCTGTCCTCTCCAGCTGACACAGCTCAGGTGCAGCTTGCAGGCCACAAGGATTTGCTGGGTTGATCTAAACATTGTTGGGTGACTCCAGAACTGGCATTTTTTATCCTGATGATTAAGAAAGCAAGCATGTTCTGTCCCTAAACCCACAGATAATGTACATTGGTAGGAAATAGCATGGTTTCTGTTCTGCCTTTGGGAGGATGATGTGAGAATAGGAATAGCCCCATGCTTGGATATTTTAACTTCCATTCCAAAAGCTTCAGCTAAGACTGTTCAGTGAAGTTTCCTGCTTTTTAGCCCTGTTTTCAAGTGTTCCAGAACAGGATTCTTGCTTTCTCCTGTGCCTCCCTAGGCACCCTGTTAAATAACTTGTCCTATCTCTACTCAGGATGGAGATATCCTAGCTTCCAATTTTCCTGTGGACACTCAAGTTGCTTACATCCTAAGTCTTGGAGTGGTGAAGGAGTTCAGAAAACATGGAATAGGTAAGATGCTGTTGGTGCTGTTTGCCAAGTGTGGCCAGTGGGTGTGACTGCAGGAGCTCCAGTATCTCCCTTCTCTGTGGGAAGGGCTTACCTGTGACTGGTACCTGCAGGTGCACTGGGAGGTTTTTACTGGGCACAGTAGTGGGCACAACATGACATGCAAATATTTACAAAGAGCACAGGCCTTTGTCAGTCTTGCTCCCAGGGACCAGCTGAGCTCACCAAAAACTCACACTGGTGCTGCTGAGACTGTGAAAGTGTAAGAACTTCACCCAGGAGCAGGGTTTGAAATTATTTTCTTTCTGGGTATCAGCAGTCTGATCCCTGAGGCAGAAAACAGAGCTGCTTTTAATCCTTCAGCTTCAACAGAGAGAACAAACCGTGAGAAAACCACAAAGGGAGCTGGAAAATAGTGTAACTTGTGCCTGATTAGATCTTGAATGTACAAGTCAGCTTTGAATGTCTGCTGCCACATGCAGCATTCCTGCAGCCATTTGAAATCCTGGAGTCAGAAAGGCTTTCTCTCTGTTTAGAGCAGTTGTGTTCTGTCACCAGGTGCTGCCCTTCTGGTGCCATTTCAGGCAGGATGTGGATCTTTGATCTGCAGAAGGGAATGGGCCAGGTTTGGCAGGGTGACCCAGGGGTTCACACCTGGAGTCTCTTCAGTGGATATGGGTATAACTCTCCAAGTTCTCCCTTCTCCCCCAGGCATGTTTGGACAGGTATAAACTTAGAGGATACATAAATACCAGAGAGTCCTTGGTGAGACCAGTGTTTAAACCTTCCATTAAAATGCCATAGGAGAGAATTTCCCTGTACAAAGAAGAAAGTGGGAGCACAGAATGATCACAGAGGGATGGTAAAGAGGTCTTTCTGTAAAATTATGGTGGTTTTCAGTCTCCTCCTAATTTCCAAATCCTTTTTTTCCCCCAGTTCCATCTTGTTGAAATTGTCTGCTTTCAGACTCAGTATCTCCTGTATCCATTCCATATGCACAGTGTGTTGCTGTGCTCTCTCAAAAACTTTGAGCAACACAACCTAAAAAAAACTGCTGCTGCTTTTTCTGAGACCTTTCTCTTGAGTTTTTCTAGTGGTGTTTGAAGCTGTAGCCTTTCATGCAGGAGGCTCTTCACTCCAGCAATGCTTCTGAGCACTAAAACTCTGATTTTCTTCTGATTTTTGTAAAAGGGTTTGGTTTCTAGTTTTCTGCTGTTCTTAAACCACAGGACAGCTGGATTTCTGTGAGGTAGAAGACTGGAATATCTCAGAACAAAATTGAACTGCTCTGTTGTCAGTGCCTTAGTGGTTTTTTTGCTGTGGCTGATAAAAACTCTCACTAAGTACCAAGAGAACATTAAGTCAGTGCTGTTGACTTCTGCTCTGAAATCCTGTGGGTCCTCCAGGCCCTGGGGATTGTGAAACAGCAGCAGCCATCTCCCCTGTGTTAGTCAGGCTGATCCTGTAGCCTGGTGTTACCAGACCTGCTGAAAGAAGCTCCCGTGCAGGTTCTGCTGGGTCCTTCATGCCATGTTGAGGTGGTGTGGATGAACCCCCAGATCTTGTCTTTTGGGACTGGAGTATCCTCTGTATCCTTCTCTGGTTTTTCCTGCTGGCTGCAGCAAATCCAGGTTGGATGAGACTGTTTCCACTCCTCTTTTAGAAGGCATCCTAAAATCCCAGCAGTTCTTAGATTTTGATTCAAGTTCAGCAGACAAAATACAACAACCTGCTTGTGAAGTCTTGTTTTGACACTCCACTGTATCAAATGGCTTTAAAATAAATGCATGTGTGGGGTGGAACTGATACCATTGAAAATGAGTCACTGACCTTCCCCAAAGCCAGGAGTTGCTCTGCTGGGGATGGGCAGTGTTGTCTAAGTTCTGCCTCATCCTTGTGGCTATGGAGTTGGAGGTCTGTGTCTTTAAAATCTCTGTGTTTGGAAGCTGTGCTCATAAGTGAGACCATGTATGAAAGCCACGTAGAAGGTCCTGTGAGAACTGGGTGGGATATGGGGTCTCCAGGTGTATACAGCAATCACTGGTGCAGGAGGGCTCAGCTGGGCCCCACACACCCTCAAACTGAGGGCCCCTGGGGCTGCACACGCTGATCCTGCTGCCTTCCCTTCAACAGGTTCCCTCTTGCTTGAGAGTCTGAAAGATCACATCTCCACCACTGCCCAGGACCACTGCAAAGCCATCTACCTGCACGTGCTCACCACCAACAACACAGCAATAAACTTCTATGAAAACAGAGACTTTAAACAGCACCACTATCTCCCCTATTACTATTCCATCCGAGGGGTCCTCAAAGATGGCTTCACCTATGTCCTGTACATCAACGGTGGGCACCCACCCTGGACAATCTTATATCCTTTCCCTGCTGAGCAGAGGCCAAAGCCTGTTTGCAGTTAACAATAGCAAAGTGTGGCTAGATGTGGGAACTGAAACCTGCTCTGATGTGGGTTTAATCTGAAGCCAGAAGGAAGGTGATGTTGGAGTTTTTGACATGGGATGGTTGGAGCAAGTTGGATGGCAGTGAGAGTGAGTGCTGGTGTTAGACCCGAGTGCTGGTGTTAGACCTAAGTGCTGAGTGTGCTTTGGCTTGTAGGGTGCAGGATTTGGTCCCAAACAGGGCAGAGAAACCCTTGCTCTTTCTTCCTGTGATGTGGGATCCCCTTTGAGCTGGGCTGGCCTGGATCTCAGCAGGCTGCTCCCACACTGACTTAGGGGGTTTATTTCAGGTCAATGGATCATGGAGAAGAAACTTGCTCCTTCCTGGGTGTAGCTGGTCACTTCCAACCTCTCTGGGCAGGTGGATGGATTGCTGTCCTCACAGGATCTTCTGTGGAGTGCAAAGGGAACTGTTCAGAGGAATTATTTCCCACACAAGCTGGGGCTGCCATTCCCAAATTGCCATCCTTTACAGTGCAGAGCAGACATGCTTTTGATAGAAAAGTGGAGACAGTGATTGCAAGGAGCAGATCTGACTGAGCTGAGCAGCTTCCACTGTGTCAGGGGTCCCTGGGGGCAGAGTGGGTCCAGGAGTGATTTATGTTCTTTGCTAAGCTACACTCTAAGTGTTGCTGTCCTTAACTGGCGGCCACTGACTACCTACAGCACATTGGCTCTACGCTAGCCAGCCTGAGCCCGTGCTCCATTCCCCAGAGGATATACAGACAAGCCCAGAGCCTCCTCTGCAGCCTCCTGCCCTGGTCTGGCATTTCTGCCAAGAGCAGCATCGAGTACAGCCGGACAATGTGACGGACTGGGGGTGCACAGGAAGCACAGGTGGGTGCTGGGGACAGCTCCCTTCCCTGCCACAGCCACTGTTCTGTGACAGAGATCCTGGAGTGACACATCCTGCTGCTGTGGAAGGTGTCTGGGCATGGCTGTGCTCCAGCCAGCAGCTGAACTCCTGCTGCTTTCATTTGAAGGGAAATCAAACTCTGACCTTGTTTACTTGAGCCCAGACCTGGAACCTGCTGTCCCTTTCCATTTCCCGGCTGCTGGAGCAGTGGGCCGGGCCCTCAGAGTCCCAGCACAGTAACTGGCAGCCCCATTTGCTGCCAGTGCCATTGCACATGTCAGACATTTCCAGGACACTGGCTCCGCAGCACACTTCTCCCAAGTGTTTCCCTAAAATATGTGCTCTCTTTTCTTTCCACAGGATTGTTTCTCCTTCCACCTGACTCTGCACTGGTTCCAGTGATGACAGCTCTTGGCCGGTGACCCAGCCCCCGGATGGGACTCCCTGTTCCACAGGGACTGACCTTCGGTAGAACTTCACCCGGGGGCTGCAGCCCCGGCTCCCCACGTGGGCTGGGCGGGCGTGGCTGTGCCGCGGGCCCTTGGTGTCACCACTCCGTGTGCATGTTGCACTGTCCCCGCCACTACCCTCACCTCCAGTCTGCTCCTCCTCCTCCCCGGGCTGTGAGGGGTTCAGCTGCTGCTCCTGCTCCATCCACAGCTGCTGACAGCAGCTGAGGGAGGTTCATGGACCTGCACTGAGCAATCACTTACATGAACTGAGAGAGCCCTGGCAGGCCCCGGCCAGGGCAGAGTCTGCCCTTGTTGCTGTGGAAGGGGGCAGCTTGGGAGGGGAAAGGGGGAAATGGGAATCATGTTTAGGTCCTGCCACATCAGCTGCTGGTGTGTCCTGTGGGTAACTTCCAGGGAGAGCAACTGCCTCGCATGAGAAACTACACCCAGCCCCACCAGCCCTCTGGAGTGATGTAAAAAGAAGCATATAATTCAGGATGCATAAAGTAGAAGGCAGGGAATGAAATTGTTATTTCATAGTGAAATATATATGTATTATACTGTATAGATCTTTCTGCCTTTGTCCAGGATGGAATGTAGCAGGGGAGGGGAGCTGGGAGTGTAGAGTCTGGTCCAGAGCCCTTCTCCCCTTCCTTGGCACCAGGCTGGACTTTGCAGGATCTTGAGGGATGGGATGTGTGCACAGGTCACAAGAGCTTTTCCTTGCTGAGGAAGATCCCCCAGCTGCTCAGTGCTGGGCAGTCTCTCATTGCCTGCCTGTGTCCTGGCTGCAGGACCCTCTGGCTGGACTGAGTAGCTCATGTGCAGCCTGTGTGGAGGTCCCAGAGCTGCAGCCAGGCCTGGGGTCCTGCTATATTCCCAAGGCAAATCCCCCTTCGCTGGCCAAGGCTCTTCCCCTGCTCAGCACCATGTTCCTTATTCCCACCTCATTTTGTTTAACTGGGACTGGAGCAGAGGGATCCATGCCAGAGTAGAGCCTGGACGGGCTGGCACTGCCAGCTCTGGCAGGCGCTGGGCAGGACCTGGGGGTGGCACATGGCTCAGGCTGGGCCTTAGAAGAGCCAACAAGCACATGATGAGCTTGCAGCTCTGTCAGTGACTGAGCCTGGGGTTGGGAGTTCACTAATAAAAGGAGGCAGGAGAGGAGCTGCTGTGACTAGTGCCAGGCTGGAGAGCAGGCAACCTCAGGGGCTAGCACAGTTGGTGGCTGGGAGCAGCCGGGCTGTTCTGGGATGTGCTGGTCCCTCTGGGGCTCAAAGACAAGGGGCAGAGGTGTTTATGAGGAGTCAAAGATGCCAGGGCTGCCCTCGGAGTGGGTCTCTTCCGTCCCATATGATGTCTCTGGCTTCTCTAGTTCAGCAGTGCCACTGGCACTGGGCAGGCAGCTCCTCCCCCAGTCCCAGCGCTTCCTCAGGGCCCCTGACACCCTTCCCGCCTCAGTTGTTGCCAGTTTGGAGTATTTTTGCTTATCCACTTTTACTTAACACAGCTCTTGGTTGAGTGTCTTTAGCAGCCCAAGCCCCTGTTTATTCTCAGCACTTGGCTTTCTCTGGACCAGAATGAAGCTCTTCTCTCCTGATTGCCTGGGGCTCTTGTGTGTCTGTGTCCCCAGTTTCTCTCCTGCCCCTTACACAACCAACTCCACTACTTGAGCATATCCCAAGGGACCTGTGACTGGTCTGTGTCCTCCTACCACCCTGTCCTAAGGTGTCAGCCCTGTCCCCACTTTAGCCCATTATTTATTGAAGAACCTCTCCAATTAAACCAAGCCTCTTTTTTGAGTTGTCTGTCCCTGCAGAGAATCTGCCTTTGACCCACTGCTTGTGCTCTGCCCCATGGTGGGGTGCCCACGTACCCTTTCCTCTGGAGCTGCTGCTGCTCTAAGCCAGGGATGAGCTTACAGCAAGCAGAGGGGGGAACAGGGAAGGGGAAACAGCTCCTCCAGGGCTGAGCCTGCCCTTCCAACAGGACTGCAGCATGGGCAGATCTTCCTAAGGCTCAGCTGAAATGGATGGGGCCTTGGGCAGCTGCAGTGCTGGTCTCCTCACTGGCTGTCCCCACTTCAGCCAGGACCAAGGGCTCTCAGGCATAGCCAGTGGCCTGGTCGTGCTCCTGTACTTGGGACAAGCTGCTCCCAGCCGCTGCCTGGAGACCTGGGGAGCACAAGCCATTTTGGAGCAACCCAAACTCTCAAGGCCTGTAGTAGTGCAGTACCTGAGCCAGCCCACAGCTCCAGCCCTTCACCTCTGGCCTCAGTGCTCCCCCACCCTGTCCCTCCCTGGCTCTGGGTCACCAGCACCTCTGCACCAGCCCTCAAGAACGATCCCAAGTGTTAAACTTTCAGCAAAGCCATTTATTCCACTTTCCTGCTCCCACAGATCTCCAGGTGGGGACCCACATGAGCATCCCCAAAGCCCCAGAGGGAATTCACGGCACAGCTGCCCCATTGTGCCAGCCCCCCAAGTGGGAGCCCAGCCAGTAACATGGGCAGAGGTGCTTGACCAGAAGCCCCAAGCCTCAGATGTGCCCAGTGCCAACACAGCCACGTCCAAGTTGAGACGGGGCATTAAAAAAATTACATGTTTTGTTCCTTACAAATGAAAGGGGGACCTGCCAGCAGCAGTGTCCCTGAAATCAAAGCATAATTCTAAGGCTCTGGCGCCCTCACCTAAGCACATGAACTCTCTGCAGGGGCTGTGCAGGTTGATCTGGGAAGCTCGCTAAGAGTTTAATGGCCATAAAAATAAAATCGCTTTTCCCTGCTTTAGACAAACCCAACCCCTCCCGGCTGGGCAATGGGATTGCGTGGGCAGCCACTGCAGCCAGCCACGGGTCGGAAAGTTACAAGTCTCTCAGCTCACCCACTTTTAATTGAGCGCCAACGCGGTGGCGTCACTCCATCCCCTCGCCCTCATCAGCGCCCTGCTCCTCGGCATCGCCCTCCAGCCCCACCAGGTGCTCGGCCCCCCCGTGCACCATGCCGTGGTGCTCTCCCCTCTCTCCCAGCTCGTTGCCCGCTTTAGCCAGCTCATTGCCCGCCCTGTGGTGTCCTCCGGAGTGGTCGATGGCCCCCTTCTTGGGCCTCAGCGTGGCAGCCACCGCCTCAGCCAGCTTCTCCTCTGGCACCATGTTCAGGATCTTCAGGGCAAACAGGAGCTGGAACTTGGCAGTTCCTACGAAGGAGTTGGCCAGGAAGTTGGGCAGCCCACCCATGCGATCCTTCTGGGTGTAGAGGGGGACACGGACCATGCCCATCACCTGCAACAGCACGGGCACAGCTCAGCAGGGGCCACAGCAACACCAGCCCCCCCCACCCCACAGCCCCTGTGCCCCACACCCTCACCCAGTGCCCGCCAGCCCTCGGCCCAGGCTCACCCTGCCCCTAATGCCAGCTCCTGCCCTTCCCTCCCACACCCAACCCCTGCCCTTGGCCCCACTGAGTCCCTTCGCTGCCCCTTCCCAAAGTCCCCCAGGCCCCTGCTCTCCCTGTCCAGCCCCTCGGCCCAGCCCTGGTTCTGCTCCCCCTTCTGCCCCTTTGGAGGGATCCCGCTGTCCCAGGCCACTATGGGGAGTCCCGCTTTCCCCTCCAGCTTTGCCCTGCGTGGGACACCACGGCTGACCCACGAGTACCCCTCGACCAGGCCACAACCCAGAGCCCACTGCCTCTGCTCACATGGCTGCTGACACCCACCGAGCGCCCTGGGGGCGCACGGGGAGGCCCTGGCTCTCACGCTCTGCCCCGGCCATCAGCCGGACTTGGCTGCGCGGGAGCAGGAAGGTGCCTCCCGCACAGGAGGAACTCGGGTCACAGCGACATCACCACACCGAGGTCACGGTCCAGTCCGGGGCACTCAGCCTAGGGCAGGGGGGAGATCCCTCCCAGCTGCAAACGGCCCTCGCCCACATCCTGAGGCCAAGCGGTAACACGGGGCTCAATCCCTGCGTGGGTGGACACCGGGAAAAGCTGGAGCTCAAGCTTGCTATGCTCTGGAGCCTGCGGCACGACCCCGGCCACAGTTCCTAACGCTGATGCCACGGGCGGTGCGGGCACCTGCCGCCGGCAGCTCTACCTGCGGTGCATTCCCCGGCCGGGCTGGCCAGGGCAGCCCGGCAGACCCAGGAGGGAAGCGGTGCCTTCCCTGGGCTAACTGAGAGCTCGCACACCCCTCCCGGGTGTCCCACCTCCATCCCGTGGTCTCGGGAATGCACCGCGCTGATCTCGATGGTGTGCAGCTCCTCCAGGGTGAGCTGCCTGGCGTAGAAGTGTGCCACCACGCGATGTGGCCCCTCTGTCAGGTGCGAGCACAGATAGTCAGCTTCCGTCAGGCGCACACAGCCTAAACCCAAGCCCAGCACCCGATTCAGACCGTCCTCCAGGGACCAGTAACGGCGATCCACGAACCCCCCGGGAAAGCCCAGCAGTCCGTCAAATCGCATCTGCATCTGCAATAGAGGCGCAGGGTGTTAATGGGGCACGGCGCGGCCCCCGGCGGGGGGCGTCACGGAGGCCTCCGGAGGAGCCGGAGGAGCGCGGGAGGCGTCGCGGCCGCTCCGTTGCGGCACTACCAGCTCCGGCGCATCCAGGACCATTCACTGACAAGTGGTACGGCCGTCGGGGCTCTGCGCCCCGGCTGCACAAGTCCGCGGGCCCGGGAGCTCCCCCCCGGGCTCGGGCCCAGCCTGATACTACCGCCTTGCACGGGAACTACCGCGGAGCCACCGCCCCTCAGCCCGCCGCCCCCGGAGCCCGCGGCCCGACCCAGCCCAGTCCGCCCTGACCCAGCCCGAGGGCCCGCCCGCCGCCGCCGCCCTGGTCCCAGCCCCGGCCCGGCGCGGCCTCGCCCGCCCCTCACCAGCACGGCGTAGCGCAGCGGGATGCGGCCGAACAACATGCCCGGATTGGGCGCGTACAGCATGGCGTGGCACGAGTGGCTCCAGCCAGGGCCGAGCCGCATCGCCTCGTAGCGCGTGAGCGGCTTCAGCTCGGGCACGCCGGGCACGCCGAGAGTAGGCAGAGGCGGCAGCGTGCCCATGGTGGGCAGCGGGCCCATGGCCGCCATCGTCCCCACGGCCGCCATCGCCTCGCGCCACCGCCACCAGCTCTGCGCACGCGCA
>VRYO01002014.1:13873632-13908915 GCA_009812075.1 Sialia sialis
CCCCCCCCCTTCCCCCCCTGCCTCGGGGTGGGCCGGGGCTGACCCCGCGCTCCCCGCTCCCCCGGAGCCCTGCGCCCCGGCAAGGCAGGGAGGGCCACAGCTATGTACAGGGGCAGTGACAGCAAAGGGCTGTGCTCGGTAAGTACAAAATATACATCGGTAGTGTCCTTCATCTGCCGACTCGAACCCCAAACCCCCCGCCCAGGTCCCCAGAGACACCTCCCACGTAAAAACACGACATCAGCCCCTACCCACCGCCAGGAAACATGCACAGGCTGTGCCGAAACCCCGCCTGCGTCCCCGGGAGAGCCTGGCGGGGCCCGGGCTCCGGCGGCACGGGCAGGGTCCGGCCCCGCTCACGAAAGGCTCTGCTCGTCCTCCAGGTGCAGACGGGTCTGCTCGAAGAGAAGGGGCTGCGTGGGGCTGCCGGTGCCGCGGACAGGGAACGTCTTGGCGAAGTCGGACGAGCCTGCATGAGGAGAGCGAGTTCAGCCTCAGTAATGGGAGCCCTGGCAGGGTGCTCGGCAATCCCTCCTACCCTGGACTGGCCACAGGAGGTGGGGCTGAAGCCAACCTCATCCCCTCAGATGCAGGCTCAGTGTCACGGGTGGGACACAGGACGCTGAGGGGGGGACAGTATCTGCCTGGGAGAAGCCAGCAGGGGCCTGAATGTTTGCGGTGCCCAGGAGGCAGCAGAGCCCACACACAGCACAAGCCAGTGGGGAGGGGTTTCTGCTGCCCTGCCTGGGGTCCTGGCACTCAGGGGCAGCAGGGATGCTGTGCCAGGAACAGGAAGGGAGTGAGGACACAGCCAGCAGTGCAGCCTGGCTGGTTTGCTCCCTCTCCTTCCCTGCCCTGACGGCCAGGACCAGCCCCATCCCCACTCTCTGCCAGCACTCCCAGGAGGGCCCTGCTGTCCCACACAACGGGGATGCAAAAGAAGAACGAGAAGACGTACCAGCTTACTCCTCTATACCAACAGAGCAGGAATCAGGACCCAGTGCTGCCCAAGGGAGGGAGGAAGGCAGACAGAGAGGGAAGGAGACATTAGAGAGGTAACTCAGAACAGACTGCGACTCTACTGAAGAAAACAGGCTGCAACGACAAGTCAGAGGTGAGGACAGCGCGGTGTCCCACGGGCGTGCTCAGAGCACGGCACCCTGGGACCCTCCCTGCCGTGACAACACTGCCCCGGTCCCCCAGCTGCTGGCCCGGGTGGTTCCCCTCCCTCACCCAAAAGCAGGAACACATTTGGGAGCACACAGGAGGCCTCTGTCACACAGAACTGTGCCAGGGAGCGGCTGCGGCCCAAAGAGAAGAAAGGAGGGGAAGGACAGAGACACAAGGGCGAGGGAGGAGGAGAGAGAAGCGGGGACCAAGTTAGCTCTGTGTAAGCCCCCCTTGCCCACCGCTCACTCTGCCCACTGGAAGTGGAGCCCATGCACCAGCAGGACAGTTCCAGTCCCATCTGAGGGACAGCTCCGCAGACCCCCCCAGCCCTGGAGCCGCAGTGGCAGCTCCAGCCCCAATGGCACCGCCATTACCTGGCAGGAAGACGTCGACCGGGGGGTCACTCTCGGACTGTGTCAGGCTCCGGCTCTCGCCGCAGCCGCCGTCCTGCAGCACGTCCTCCACCGAGGGTGGGCGGCTACCTGGAACCAGCCGAGAGCGAGGCCCCTCAGCCCCCAGCACAGCACCACAGGGGCTCACGGACAGGGTGGCTCGAGGTTTTCCATGTGAGGAAGCTCCCCAGGCCCCCCCACACCCACTGATGTTCCAGGAGTGTCAGTCAGATTGGCCCAGGCACAGGACCTCTTCATGTGCAGCCTCGTGGCCCAGTATGTGCCCATCTCTCCTCTCTCACCCCATCCTTGTCCCCTCTGGGTGCTGAGCACCAGAGATCCATCCCAAAGACCCAGAGACCCATTCTGTGTGCCCAGTGTATGGTGGAGGTGCTCTCACCAGGACCACAGTGGTGTCCTCACTGGTTCAAGGAAGCTCATGGCTTGGAAAGCTCTACCTGAGTAAAGCTCAGAGGTGAGCTCAAGGTGAGATGCTTGGCAAATAAACCAGGGAGACTTGTGGATTTTGCTCCCTCACCTTCAAGAAAAGACCCCAGCACCTTTCCCTGGTGAAGAACAGAGCCTCAGAGATAGGACTTGGGGGGCTGGATGTTTCTGAGCTCATTTGTTCATTCCCCAATTGTCCCTGTCCCACCACAACAGCACTGAACCCAGAGCCAAGGTCTGGCTGCACGCCCACCTACCCTGCTGCACCGATGAGGCCTCCTCCATCTGTTCCCCTGCCACGCTCTGTAAGGAGGGACAGCACAGGTTACTTCTGCAGCTGGAGGCCTTTGCTGTGCTGTTCTCCTGCTCTGGCTTTCTCTAGGGAGCTGTGCTCGGGGCCAGGGCTTGTTCCAGGGCAGGAGCAGGGGGCTACCCCAGTGCTGTAGCACCACAGGCTGGGATGGAGGGGTCTTACCAGCAGTGGCCACTGGAAGCCCCTAAGGCCCAGCTCCCAACCCTGCCCCAAACACTGCTGGACTCGCCCAGGATGCTGGGGAAGGTCAGCTCTGCCATGGCTCCAGCTGAGTGGTTTTCCACTCCCAAAGAGGTGTCAGAAGCACAGGGAGTGGCTACATCCTTCCCCATGGAGCCCTAAGGGTAAATAAAACAGCCAAGACTCTGGGCAATGGCCCTTCAGGAGGCACCTCCCATGTCCCAGAGCACACACTCACCTCTGGAGAGCTGGTCTCCCTCAGGACCAGCTCACCCCCACTCAGCACCGCCTGCGAGTCAGAGTCCTCGGAGAGCTTCTCCTCATCCTCCTCATGGATTGGGGATGAGGGAGACCGTAGTGTGCTGCAGCAAGAGAAACTCCATTTGCAGGGACCTGCCAGCACCCTGGGGCCTGGAGGACTTGGGGACAGCACAAGCCACCTCTCATGGGTAGGAGTTCAGACTGGGGAGCTGAATTCACCAGGGCCTCCAGTACTGGCCACATGGAGAACAGCAGCAGCAGGGTGGGACAGAGTCAAGTGGTGCCAAACTTCAGCACAGCAACAAGAGACTCAAGTCCCATGCTGCTCCTCACACTTTCAGGGCTCCCTTCCCAGGTGAAAATTCAGGCTGGAGCACAGTGAGGAGTGCCAGGAATAAACCCAGTCTGATCTGATCTGAACAGCCATGAACAACCTAAACACTCCAAGGCCAACAGAGAAGCCTTCAGACAAGAACTACAGGATCTCAATTCAGCACTTTGTGCTCTGAAATCCAGGTCACTCCTCTCCCCATTCCTCTGCTCCTGAGGAGCTCCATGGAAAGCTGAAATCCACTAAGGTTTGGACATCAAATGTAAATTCTAGGACTAAGTGCATTGGGAAGGAGACATTTCCATCCAAAGTCTTTACTGTGAGGGTGGTGAGGTCCTGGCACAGGCTGTCTGGAGAAGCTACTCCATGCCTGGAAGTGTCCAAGGCCAGGCTGGACAGATCTTGGAGCAATCTGGCATAGTGGAATTTGTCTGTCCACAGTGGGGGATTGCAGTGAGATGAGCTTTATGGCCCTTTCCAACACAAACCATTCTGTGATTCTATGACTAAATTCTCCTTGTTAAAAATCCTTTCTAGCCAGCTCTTAGGAGACACAAGCATTAACCTCAGGCTGAACGCAGGGACAACATCCCAGTTCTCTCCCTGGCACAAATACCTGCTTGGCCTCCTAAAATTCTGAGTTAGCTGTGCTAGCAGTGCTGGAACCAGCCAGATGCCTCTCCTAGCTCCCAGTGCGTGTGGCCACCAAACCTCAGGGCTTGCAAGAGGAGTGGACCCCGTGCCCTGCTGACCTGTCTGGAGACTTGCTGCGCTTGCCCTTTTGGTGGCTGCCCTCCAGGGCTCTGTCCATGGGCACGAGCGGGCGGCTGGCGGGGGGCAGCCCATCCACCACCCCGGAGTAGCTGATCTCCTCGTACAGAGGGGCCGAGGGGATGGACGGGGACACCGAGCGGAGTCCGTTCAGCGCTTCCAGCAGGGAGATGGGCTCGTAGCCTGGGGGGATGTTGTCAGAGCTCTGCAGGTGAGAAAGAGGGGGGGATGTTAGGGAAATACCACCAGGCTGGAAGCCCGCTGCCCCTCAGGCAGCCCATCCCCACAACCACCTCTCCAGGCCTCCTTGGCTCCTTCCCTGGCAACAGCCACACATTCCCCTCAGGGCTGCAACGCTGGTGAAGCTCCAGGCAAGTTTCCAGAGCAGTGCTTGAGAGATCTGGCACCCCCCTGATGTGCTTCCAAAAGCTGGGCAAGGAGGGTGAGAAAGCAGGCTCCTAAAAAGCTGCTTTAAAATACATTTGGATTTTTCCCCCTGAAAGCTCTTCCAGTAGTTCAGAGACCTTTGCAGCTCAATAAACATCCCACTTGTGCTCCCAGCCACTGAATCTGCAGCTGTGTCACAGCTCCAGCAGTGTCACCGAGGCAGAGCTGAAAGAGGGGAGCATGTGTGCAGGAGCTGAGAGGTTCTTGAGGCCTAGCCCAACTCCACTTCTCCCATGACCTCTCAGCTGCTAACACTGGCTCCATGCACAGTCACCTCTGCTAAAAGGCAGTAAAGGGATCACAGAACCACTGACCTCATAAGGAGGAAGGAAAACCACACCAATTCCCATTCCCTCTATAAATCACAAAGCTGCCAGTCAAAGAGACCATTGCAAAGCCATTAAATCAACACCAGTTTAACTCCAAAAATCCTCCTGATCACAAAGGCCCTGTGGACACAAACAGGGTTTATGCTGCAGCCCAGGAGGCCACAGGCAGCTCAGCCCAGCCTGATGCAAATCAAGAGGTGACATTCCCACAGTTCAGGCTACATTAAATTGAGATGTTTCAGCCCTGTGTCCTCAAGATGGCATGGTGCTGCTAAGCCTGGCCCTGAACCTCCACAGCTTTTGTATGCCCTATGTCCCAGTCACACCTGCAGATGAACCTGCCCAGCAGGCTATTCCAACATTTGGTGGGAACTGAGTGCTAAAGTGACTTACCTGTGGTCACAGGCGGAGTTAGGTCTGATGGGAATAATGAGTGACACTCAGGGTCAGTCACCAACCCACATCCCAGTATTGGTCCTGGGAGGGTTATGAGCTTTGAAGATAAACAGCTCAGCTATGCAAGCTGCCAGCTGTAGTTGGTGGGGCCAAAAGCCATCTCCAAAAAACTTTTCATCTGCAGCCAGCAGCTCAGCTGTACTATTCTGTGTACAGAAGTCAGGAAGACAACCCTTCCGGATTCCTGTTTGGGAAATTTTCTCCTGGCTGTGCAGAGCAGGCCCTGAGGGTTCAAAGGCTGCCCATTGCTGTGGTGAAAGCCCAGGTTACATGGCACAGTTCAGAGACTGGAGGAGGGTTTCCCAGCCCATGGCTATGACACCCTCACTGAGACAACACTCCCTTCTGGTACACACACCACACCCCCAGGAACCGCCAGTCCCTGTGGGAGGCTTGCAGAGAGCCAGGTCATGCCAGAATGGGTTCAAACCTAAACCAGCACCAGGTTTTCTCCAAACCTGATAAGCCCAGCAAGCCACATTCCTACAAGACCAAGCATCTGAGCTAGCCTGAGCAAAGTAAAACTGCAACCTCCTTGATAAAGATGACAGCCATGGCTGCATTTGATGGGAATAAACAAAGAGGGCACAAGCAGCCTTCCTGGGGCTCCCTCACCTCTCCCCTTCCCAGATCCTGGACCCCCAGAGCTGCCATCCATGCTGTCCCCAGCACAGCACTTCAGTTACACACTCCCAAATCAACTCAGAGGGTCCCAGCCAAGACAAGCTTCATTCTTCCTGTTCCTGTAAAAGCAAACCAGCCTGTCACAGCCAGTGCTCTTGAATGCAAGACCAGCTCCAACTGCACCTGTACATCTCAGCACCACAAACCACACCAACATGTGCCCACACCAAACTGCCGAGGGGATGAGGAAAGTGCAAGGAAGCTTTTGGGTGAGCTGTGGGGACTGCAGCTTGCCCACAGTCTAAGGAAGCTGTGAAAGCATCTTGGCCAGGAATCATAAATCAGCCAGGGCACAGTCCCTGAGAGTCAGCATCAGACCTCTGTGCCAAGCTTCCTTCCTGCTTGTTCCTCCACAGGCAAACCAGGGATGTCAGTGATCATCTGTGCAGGGTGTGAGCATCTCGGTGCCAATGTGAAGGATGTGGAGTGTCACAGCCTGGCAGGGGCACAGGCCAAACCCAGCGTGTCAGCAAGCCCAGTGTGTAACACTGCCACATGCAGGGGACACTGCTGGCACAGAGCTGCCAGGTGCAACCAGCCGAGTCCACTTACTGTTCTCACTTCCCTCCTAGGCTTCCTGCTGGGCAGGGAGACAGAGCTCACCTTAAGGGGTTTAAAGGGGTGCTGTCAAGAGAAAACCATGTTTTAAAGAAGTTGTTTCTTGAGGTTAGTGACAGGAACAGACACACAGCATCTCCTCACCTCGCTGCAGGTGACAGCACTGTGTCCTCCACACACCATGCTCTGCTTCACAACAACCCTCAGGGCTCCTCCACCACCCTATTCCTCAGCCCCAGCTGAAGGCAGCAGAGGGCAGATGGATAAACTCAACCTTTTTCTGTGACAGTATCTGCTCCCATGAAAGCCTGCAGGATGAACTGGGTGCAGTTGTCCTTCTCACTCTAATCTTGTCCCACCTGTGCTCCAGCAATGAGCTGCTGCCCTTACCACACTGAGGACATGCAACTGGGCCCTGAGGCCACCAGCACACCTCCTGTCCCACAGTCTCTCAGATGCATGCCAACACACCCAGGGAAGCTGCCACAAGGAGGCCCTTCTACTCCCACTGGGAACCCCAGTGCCAAGGGCATTTCACCTGTGTGCTGCCACAGAGATGTGTGTGCAAATTGGAACCCTTCTGCCCTGTTTTCACAGCTCCCACCTGTGATGCCCAGAGTCTGCCACTTTCCTGTTGGGCCAGGCAACAAGAAACCTTCTCATCCTGAGATTTCTGTGGATTTGTTTCCTCCAATCCAGCTGTGTTACTAATCCAGCAGGTTGATAAGAAAAGGCAGCACTGCTAGGCAAGCCCTCAGTGGAGGGTCTGTCCAAACCTCCTGAGGTCCCAGGGCCACCAGCCATCAGTCCAAACAACTCACGCACCCACCAGCTGCTTGCTCAGGCTGAGACCAGCAGCCAGGCTTTATAGAGGAGTCACCAGGTACTTACAGAGTGTTCATCATGGTCCACACTCTGTGCCAGGACGGGGCTGAATGACACCGGCGACAGAGCCCCCGGCTTCTTCCTCACCGCCCGGATCTGCAGCAGGGCACGGAAGGCTGGAAGGAACAGGAGAGGGTGACTGCACAGCCCAGCAGGGCCAGGCCATGCCAGAGCTCCTGGTGTTGCAACAGACACCCCTCTGGCATGAGGGAGCTCCCCTGTGCACAGGGAGCAGGGCCATGGAGCGCCCCAAAGCCAAGTGATGGGCTTGGGCTTCCAGCCCATTGATCTACACAGGGAAGGGATCTCCTGGCTGATCCCTTGTGGGGAACAGGCACTGACTGCCCCAGAACAGTCATGGACAGGGTACTTCAGCTACTGTACAAGTGTAGAGGCCCAGAAAAAGTTCCCCAACAACAGTACAAAAAACATGAGCTCAGCCTCAGGAGTGCACTGCATGCTACAGTTGGGTGAGGGCTCGTTAAAACCCCTTTGGGTTCCTTCAGACCCCACAGATCTCAGCCCTGAGGTCCAGCTGTGGTGTTAAAAGCCTCCAGCTGAAGGATTAGTGGCTGTACTCCTGTCTCTAGCACAGCCACCCCTCAGTCCTCCCACCACCACAGCTTTGATCTCCTCTCCCTGCAGATCTTTAATATTGCTTTTTCCTCTGTGCCAAGGGCACATACAAATGAACTAGACATCTGCTCTGATGTGAGAACTTGCCAGGCATCTCCCTAGTTTTTGTGCCTTCAGCCCCTTCAAGATCAGCCTAGAGCCAGAGAACAGAGGTACAAATCTATCCTTGCTGCCTCTGCACTCCCCAGAAGCAGATTCCCAGCAAGTCTGAGATGGGGGCATTTTCCTAAAACAACCTACTCCCCTACAGCCTGCAGATGAGACAATGCTGTTTCTGTGTTTTATGATGTGCTGCTTATAGTCAAAGATGTCTGGCACCTCCTCTGGTGAGATCTTGCTTTTGGTTACTGCTCTTTGCCATGTTTGGACTGTTTGGACTTAATTTCTCAGGCCAAACATCTATCTTAGGCTTTTTATTTCTTTCCTTGAGAATTGTCAGTTAGAAACAATCAAATATCTCAGATATCAGGAGGTAAAACACACACGCTGCCCCTTCCAGCAAAACCAAAAATTTCTCAAGGGCCTCCTGTGCCTCTGTGCTTTTGAGAAAAAACACAGAATTCAGTAAATGTTGCCTGAGTGTCAAAACATGTATTTAAGTTTTTCCATCTTTTGGGAGCTGAGCAATGTAGGGGTTAACCAAATCCTCATAACTCCTGGCAGAGCAAAAGACTGCCTCCTGGTGAAATCCTGGTAAGGTTGTCAGAAGATTAAAAAAAAATCATGCTATGTACTTGGACAGCCCTCCAGTGGTGCTGGCTGCTCTCTCAGCCAGGTATGTTCAGGATAAAGCTTCTCCATCCCTTCCTTTGCAGGATTTTCCACCATCTTCACCAAAACACAAGAACTGCACAGCCCAGAGCACCTGACCTTCAGCTGCACCCCAGAGAGAGGGTGAGTGGCCAGGGAGGCACTGCACAGACAGCCATTCTCCTCTCCTGCCTGAGCACATTTATTCTAAGTGTCAGGAATCTCCAGATGCAGTGAGAGCAGCAGCACGTGCGATGCTGAACCCTGGGGTGGGGAACTCCAAAGAGGCTCCTCCTCCCAGCCTGGGAGGAGCCGGGGAGGGGGCCAGGGCACTCACGGAGCCTGCAGATGGGGCAGTTGTTGGCCTGGTAGCGCAGGGTGTCAGCACAGGAGTTGCAGAGGCAGAGGTGGCGGCAGGGCAGGATGAGGGTGTCCCGCAGGTCCGACAGGCAAACCACGCACTCGTTGCTGTTGTCACTGTTCTCATCATCTGAAGGCTGCAAGGAGAGGAAAGGGGTTGGCATGGGAATGGTGGGGCTATGCCAAGCTGCCAAGGGACAGGAGCCTGGGGGAATTTTCCATCCAAAAGTCTGGAAAATTCTTTTTGCAGTTCTCAGCAGGGTTTCCTCAAGGAGAGCAAACTGTAGCCCACAGAGCCCTGCTCATATTCCTTCCTCTCAGGGCACTGCACTGTGAATTCATGGCAGAGTTGTCCTTCCCCAGAGCCATGTTCTGTTCAGAGGGGCCCCATTTTGGGGCAGGGATCTCCTTGACTGAGTCTGACCAGGAAGAAGCTCCTGCCTCCTATCCTGGTGGCTCCACGGTCAGTAGGGAAGTGAACTCCTGGGCACTCTGGCCTTTTCACCACAGAGCAGTCCCAAAAGGAGCTGTGTGCTGCCTGCCATCCCAGCCATGTGATTCTCCTGCATCCCCTCTGCTGGCACAAGCTCTGATGCAGCTGCAGGAGAACCAGCCCAGGGTGCTCACCTGCCCTGGTGAAAGGCTCAGTGTGCATCTGTTCGACATGAACATGCTTCACACCCATCTTTCTCAGAGCCCCACAGATTGGATCACAGCCACTGACCCAGCAGGGAGACAAACTCACCCTCCAACCACAAGACTGACACCAGAAATTCCACAGTCTTCGCACTGATGTCACAGGAGCTGTGCCAAAGCCCACCATGATAACCCTCCACCTTCACCTGGGGCCCTTTTGGTCATCAGGGCTAACACACGGGCAACCTTGGTGTAAACAGCAATTGTGCTGCTGCCACATCCTCACCCAGCCTTTTTTTGGAGGGAGAGCAGGCTCTTTGCTGTCCCAGTCACATGGTTTGCTGAATAAGGAAGAACAAAAATGGCCCCAGGCCACTTGTCTGATGGGCAACAAACATGGGATTGCTGGATCACCAGGATCATCACAAGACCCTGGAAGGTCCAAAAAGAAGCCCTCAATCCTGTTAATAGATCTTGAAAAAGACTTCGCCCTCCTGCCTCTTCAGGTGCTACCTGTTGGCACAGGCAGATAGGGATCACAGGATGCTCTGAGAGGAAATCCTGCTTGTCTTGCTCCATGGCTGCTCCACTGTGTGCAAATCATGGACTCCACACCCTGCTCCAGTGTGATCCCAAGGCCAGCACTAGGTACATTCCACAGCCCAGGTGGCAGCAAAGGGCAGCTCTACAAAGGCTCAAGGAAGCATCAAGCAGTCACACAACCTGTGCAGGGCTGTGCAGCAGGCTGGGATCCAGCAGCAGCTCCTGCCTCAAGATGGGAAACGTTTCTGTTTATGCCATTTGCATATACATCCCTTAGGGGTGCTGTGCTCCCTCCTGCTGGGGAATGCAAGAGGAATGTCTCTGGACACAGGCAAGGCCCAGAAAGCTTACCAGTTCTCTAAAACACTACAGGAACATGCAGAACCCCCAACCAGAACATGAAGGAGCCACAAGAGCAAAGCACAGACACCAGGCACAACTGCCTTGACTGCAGAGAGGCAGCAACACTGGCTCTCTGTAAGCCCTAAAAATCAGTGTTCTGACACACCCCTGAGGCACTGATGCCCTTCTCTCCTAGCAATCCCAGCCACAGAGAACATCCTCAAGGGCCTCGTGCTGCCTCAAATTACCTCAGCACAACTCCAGTGACTTTTTGGGCCTGACACCAGGGATGGTCTGTCATCCCTGGGCTTCTTGGGTGCCTGCAGGAATGACACAGACTTGACTCTGGGAAGCACCTCCACATTGCCCTGACAATCCCCATGGTTAAGCTCAAAAGCAGAAGGTGCAGGCTGGAAACTCCCAGCTGAGGGAGCCTCCTGGGCACCTTTACCTTGGTCTCCTGGTTGTTTTTGTTCTCGATGCCATAGATCTCCTGAAGCAGGTAGCTCACCCGGTCAACCTAGGGGAGAACACCACAGTTGGAGTGACAGCTGCTCTGTCCTTACTGGTTTATGACCACCTTCCCTCCCTCCCTCTGTCAAATGCCCATCTTACACCCAGAGCTCCCCTATAAGGACATTGAAAAGGTAATAGAAACAAATATTGCAAAGGACAGCTGGGAGAACGAGTTTCTCCTTGCTCAAAAAGTAGAGCCCATCCTGCTTGGTCTGAGCAGAGAGTAACAAAAGTGGCTAGCTGGGCTATCAAAATAATCTAAAAACAAGTACTCTGCTTGTCCTGACATCAGGAATACACACCCACAGCTGAAATAATCCAGAGGCAATCAGCCTTCTACAGTCCTCTTCTCTGTGAGATCCTGCTTAACTTTAACCAAGATGAACTTCTACCCATTTTTGCAACCTCAGAGGACAGGCTGTGCCAACAGCTCCTTACTGGCACACCAGTGGCAGCACATCACCTCCCTGTTCATGCCCTGGGAGCATAAGGTTAGGCTACTGAGGACAGACAAACTGTGTCCCTTAGCAAGAGAAGCACTCAAGGAACAACTCTGTGTTTGTGCAGTGTCATTTATTGCCATCCCCAGGCCCTGGCAGCATCTCTAAATTGGGGGTGTGGTATCAGAAGGTGCTTGAGGCACAGGTGGAAGTTGCTCAGAGCTCCAGCCTGGAACATCTCCAAGCCGTGACTTCTGCTAAGTGGCAGCTGCCTGCAAAAACCCCAGCAAACAGCTGAATTACAGCACTGAGGCAGTCAAGATTCAGTCCTGTTAAACATCTTCACTGATGATCTGGATGAGGGAATCAAATGTACTATCAGTAAGTTCACAGACAACACTATGTTTGGTGGCAGTGTTTATCTGCTGGATGGTAGGACGGCTCTGCAGAAGGATCTGTAGTACCTGGGGAGGCTCAGGCTGGACACCAGCAGGAATTTCTTCACAGAAAGGGCTGTTAAATATTGGAAGGGGCTGTCCAGGGAGGTGGTGGAGATGTTCAAGAATTGTTCAAGAAATGACTGGACTTGTGGCACAGTGGTGGTGAGTCACAGGTTGGACACGATCTTGCAGCTCTTTCTCAACCTAAATGATTCTGTGATCTGGTGCTACACAGCAGCCTCCCCAGAGCAGGATGTGCTCCTCGACAGTAACCCTCACGACAGGTAAAAGGGTGAGGGGGTCACAAGGTACCAAACAGGCACATCTCACAGAAAAAGGGAGGAAACACTTCCCTGCCATCTCCAGTAGCTGTCCAGCTCCCAACATGCAGTGAAGCCAAGCCACCAGCACCCAGTGCTAGTAAGAGTTCGTCAATCTCAGGACCTCTGTAATTTCCATGTCAAACTGGTCTCCACCCAGAAGAGAAGTGGCTTTGCCATCGTATTCCAGTGCTGCAGCTGACACATGGCAAGGTGGGGGCAGGAGCTGGCTCTATCCAGCCCATTTGCCAGCTCAGAAATGCTCTGAGCTGGGACACAGCAGTGATAATAAACTAATTCCAGAGTGTCCCCATGTAACTCAGTGTGCAGCTCACAGACAATCTGTTCTAGGCCTGCATTTCATGGCAATGAGATCAGCTGTTGGACTGCTGAGCAAAACCCTCTGCAGCGGCTCACAACTCACCCAGGAAGTTTGGGAACAATTATGTGGGAGAGGTTCTTTTGTAACTTGGCATTTCAAAGACAGCCTTGTTCCAGCATCCTGACTCCTCAGAGGATCATGATGAGTGACTGTGAGTGCAGAAGTTGTCAGCTCAAAGCACAGAGAAGAGGTCAGGAATAAAGAGGCCCAAGTCTCTGCAGGAGTCTGCATTCCTTTTGACTTCTCCCCTTTAAAAATCCTGAGGAGCTTCTGTCCCAGTAGGGAAAGGGTAAGTAGTGCAACAAAGCTCTTCCTGGGAAGAACTCTAGGTTTTCAGAGTTCTTCTTCAGAAGAAGCAGGTGGTTGTACACAATGCTTTACCTTCATGCTTCTCCAACCCATCCCACACCACGTCATCCTTCCAAAGGCTTCCGCTGCTATTCACAGCCTCAGCAGATGCACACAGAGCCACTGGCCAAGTCCAGGTCATGGTTTTCTGCTGATACATCTGTTTGTATCCATCCATACTGCCTTTCTTGAGACAGGTTGGTGCTTACACTACAACTGATCTCAGCACAGAGCAGTTCAGCTCATGCACTGCTGCTTCCTGATCAATACCCACAAAAGGCTCCCACAACCCTGGCAGCAGCAGGGAGGGGAAGGCAAAAGAAAAGCAGGGATGGCAAAGAATGTACAATGTTATACAGATGGTTTACTCCAGACACAGACTCTACACCTCTGCTCTGTTCTCCTAAGGGTGCAGATGCTATCTCAGTTTCAGTGGTGCTGTATGTTTTTCAAATCCCATCTTGAGCTATGATTATGACAGTACTTGTAGCTCTTTTCTGACCCAGGGACTGGAATGAACACCTTTGAGCAAAGAATGTCTTATTAAGGCACTTAATGACCACCTTGGTGCAAAAATTCAAATTCAAATCAGAAATCTCTAGCTATCAAGTAAGCAGATGAAGTGAAACTCGCTTAAAGCAAAAACACAGCACACAGCTGAAGCTGAAAGGATTGACCACCAAAAATTCATCTCTTTCTTTAAGACATTTCAAGCGGATCCTTGCAGCAGAATCACTACCAGATTTCCTTTCAGAAGATGGAATTCTTGGCAATCTTAGCAGTTTGCAGTTGCTTCTGTATTTCTGGCTATGCAGAACTGGATGAAACCTCAATCTTGATAAGACATTACCCAGCTTCTGCACATCACACCACACAGGATGGGGGACAAGACAGCAAAATTAAGGGTTGCTAGCACCTTGCTGCCTTTGCTTATGGTATCTGAGCTAAAGAGGTGAGCCAAGGCTCCCAGTGAACACCAAACCTTCCCACTGGGTACAGCCAGGCACCTGTGGGACACTAGCAAGTCTTTAACCGAAGTGAAAGGAAAGAGGTACTTACAATCTGCTTCTGTTTTAGTGGTTTCACAGAAAAACTGCCATCAACGTGCTAGCAGGAAAAAAAAAAAGACATTAAAGCATTAAATAGCTGCAGTGTAAAACCAGAACAGGCTCATTTCAGAGCTGGTGTCTGCTGGCTAAGGGGAGAGGGCGGTGTGTATCAGCAGGACAGCCTGGGTGGCAGCAGTCCCTCCCAGCAGAGTTGGTGGAACAGGGTACTGGAGAGCTACTGGTCTGCTCCAGTGTGGAGCCAGGTGGACTTGGCTCAAGTTAAACCTGGCTGAAGTGGGTCAGAGCCCACACAAAAAACTCCCCTGGCACACTGGATGCTTTCAGGTTGCAAGCAGTCCAACTGGGTGCTGACACTTCTTCTGCCAGTCCAGCAAGACTTGGCGGGGGATATTTGTTAACACTCTAAATAACACCAAGTGACAGAGTCACTCGAGGCCAGAGCCCTGACAGAGCAAGGGGCTGCCATGAGGCTGAGAACAAGGTTTGTCCACTGGATGGAGTCAGAAACAAGGCCCATGTGCTCCACATCCTCAGAGCTGTGAGCCTTTCATTTGCTCTGTGGCAGCAGGCACAGCTGGAACAATTCTGGGCGTGCCTGGTGCCAGAATTAGTGTGCCAGTTTTTCCCCATCATCCACAAGGGCCACCAAACTGGAACCAACTCCTCTGCCACAGCCTAGAGAGCAGCAAAGGAGACTCAGGGGATGCTCCAGCAGGTCTTGTGAACAGTGGCAGATTTGTATCTGTTTGCTGAAGGAGTCTCAGAAGGAAGGGACAACAACATCACATCCCAGACAAAACAGTCCTGTTTTCAGGCAAACAAGTTTCTGCCTTTGGAGGAGCTGCAAGGTCAGACTACACACAGGATCAATGTTACTCTTCTGATCTTAAAGATACATACAAATAGCAAGTTACCAAGTCCTGCTGGTCTGTTTTTTCTCTGAACAAGCTCTGGGGATCATCAGAGCTCATTTATCAAGGACCTCCCCTGGATTTATAGATCTACACTTCAAAAGCTGCAATTACTTCAAGGATGGAGAAGGTATTTTAACCAAACAGGGAAGATGAAGAACTCAACATGTACTTTGCCTTGTGACTTTTTATTAAAAGGGAGATTTTAATCTTGTTTTAAGCATTCAGTGGAACATAAGAGGTAAGAAGTGGCTGAACTATGACTGAAGGATTCCAGTGTGTTGTTTTTTTTCACATTAGCCAGAGGAAACTATAATAACATCCCTGCCCTGGTCCTAGGGGTGCTGCAGCTGACTCCATCTCATTTCTGACAGATGTCCAATTGCCAGGAGTAAAGCTACCTACAAAGCCAATGCTCAGAGCAGGGAAAACTGACTTTCTTCACAGATCAAGTCCAATAAAAAAAGCAGCCTAGAACACTTGGAGCATCTTCCAGCCATATGTTTCCTTAGGACTGACTGTGCTTGCCATGCCCTCTGACTCAACTTGTCACCATTCACATTATCCACCTCGGAGGAACAGAATTAGGACCTGGCACCAGGCAGATTGAGATACAGAAGTCAGCCACCTGCTAGCTGGGAAGTGAGGAATTTCCAACAGCACAGTACTGATGCTGCTCCCTTCTACACTTCCAGCTCTGCTCCAGCACCTCTTGCCTCAGCTCAGCACATCACTACAAGTATTAGCTGCCCAGAAAATGTGTCTGCAGAATTACCACAGCCAGACACAACAGGGTTATGCTATGGATAGGCTCTGTTATGGATATTGCAACTGTTTTCAGGGTCCAGTTGCCAAGGGAAGAGAGTCTGTTATCAAGGTTTGTGCACACAGCTTGCCCTTACCATGCAGGCAGGGGTCAGTTACATCAAACACACCACTCAAGAGCAGTGCAGCTCAGACTTCACTGATGCATCCAAATCCTTCCAAGAGGGCTTGGTCCTGTGTCTAAACTCAGGCCTAACAATAGTGCAACAGGGTCTGGACACAGCAGTTTCTGTTCTGCAAAAATCATGAAGCCCTGGAAAACTGTATGGCACCTTCCACCCTCCATGGGAACACAGGAAACAGCCCTGCCATTCCCTGAGTGACCAGGAACAAATGAGCTCAGGTACAAATGATAATTACAGGCTGCACAGCAGCTGCTGCAAATGATTCTTTGTACTACAGCAGCACCCAGGAACCCCAGTCACAGGCCAGGACTTGGCTGTGCCAAGTGTTATATAAATACAAACTAATGACCTGTGGAAATGCTTACATACACAAGAACAGGGACAGAGGGATAAAAAAACCCTCATTTACCTTTTCAAATGCAGCCAGAAGAACGTGGGCATGACCAGTGACCTCAACCACCACTGCAAAAAGAGAAAGGGCAGAACTGGTTAAACCTCTCAGGCAGCACAAGCATTAAAGTACCCTGAGCTGAATTTTAGTCCACTTAGAATTTCTGAGCTGCCATCTGTTCAATTTTCACCTTCTCCTGAAAAGACAGAACTTTTCTTATCTTGTCATCAGGTTGATTCAGAACAGAGCAAGAACAAAACCCTGCTGGGCTTTGTGGTGAGCCCTACACAACCATGCCTTCATTGCCCTGGGTGCTCCAAACTATCCCACTTTGTTAGCAGAGGTTGGAAAGGGACAGAACAAAGCACTCAGTGGGATTCCCCTGTCCCCTGAAATTCCTGGGTTTAATTACCTGAATTTATCAGAGATCTATCTGATTTAACAGTGATTGGCAGCATTCCAGCCCTGTTACTTATAACTTCATTTCAGTCTAGTCAGATGTGCTCATAAAACATTTTTTCTCATACCAACTTCAGACACTGAAATTTCTTTGTCCAGCTTTCCCCAAAGACAAGCATTTTCCCTCTTCCAAACTTGAGGGTCCCTCTAAATCCCAGAGCAAGGGAAGGGGCTGTCAGAGGTTTCAGTCCTGCATTCCTGGCTCCTTCAGCAAATAGAGAAAGAGGAGGTGGGGTACAATACCAGACTTCCTCACTCAGGAGTCTGAGGTTCTGTTCAGCTCCAGCTGGTTGGATCCTTTTCCTGAATCCTGTTCAGATTCATCATATGGAAATGGGAGACAGAGTTTGTGAAGGAATCACAGAGGGAAGGGAAGGCAAGGCATGGAAGCACTCATCCTGCTTGCAGTGATGAGGGCTGTGCTCAGCACAGGCAGGAGAGCTCTGCCTGGAAGGTGCAGCTCAAGGAAGCAACTCCTGCTCTGTCTAAAAGGGAAAGGAGCACCACAGCTTCCTTTGGGCTCCCAGAAAGGCAGAGACAACAGAAGAACCATTCCCTGGACTATGGCACACAGACCATGTTTGCAAACAGTCCTGTGTAAGAGAGGGGAGATTATTCTGCAGATTTGCTGGGTAACTGAGGTTGGTCATGGCAGTTTGGGTGGAATCAGGAACACAAGGAAAGGCAGAAAAGGGGGTTAAAACTGGGAATTCATCTGTTTGCTCCTCTCACTCCCAACCATGAGCAAGGCTGCTCTATCTCTCACAGTTAACAAAATTCAGGTCCCTTCCCTCAGTCTGAATGGCCAAGGAAGAGGTAACAATTCCCATCCTCTGTGCATTCCAGGAGTGTGTGTGTGGCCAGAGTGGTGTGACCTGCTCTGTGCAGCACCTTTCCTTCCTGTTCTGTGCCTCTCCCTGGGAACAATCCCACTGGCAGCAACGGGGCAGGGCTAACACTGCAAGCCATGGCAGAGTTCAGTCCAAACCAGCATCTCCCTGACTGCTGCTTTAATTTACTATTCACCCTTATTTAAAACAAATGGTTCCAGGCCAGCTGTAATTTTCCAGGTGCTCTAAACACACCATTGCCAGCTCCTTCCCGTCCCATAGGTTAAAAAAAAAGAACCAAAATACAAAATTTCCTCAAATCTCACTCAAATGTCACATATTTTTGTGCTGATATTTTTTCCAGTAGGGGATTTAAAAGCAGTTGGTTTTCTAGGTTATTAAAACAGATGGGAGTACATTATTGGCTAAAACTGGGCATGGTATGTGCATAAATGTATGCTTTCCATACTGCCTCCTGTTCTATTTTTGATCCTTCTAGACTTGCCCAACATTAGAGAGTACAAACACCTTGCCAAAAGTTCCATAAACAGAGGAAGCTGCTTTATATTTATGGTCAAGAAATACACATACATGTCGATTTTACTAATGGTGCCTGAAATCACTAAAAATAGATGCACTTTAGAAGTAATTTCCTTTATGTTGCACTGTGCTTTGTTAGTCACACTTTAAATTGGCTTATTCAGTTCTATTTCTGTCTGCTTGGAAGACTGTAAAATAACGTAATGAGTTTCTGGGCTTTTTCACATCTACAACATAAACTGAACAATGTGATCAATAATGGTTTTTTCCTTCTCTAATTATCTTAAATTTTATACAAAATGTTAGAGAAGTAAAATGCTGGACCTGCTGACCATATAAGCTTCCAATTTAAAAGAAAATGTGACTTCCTTGTGCCCTGTTCATTGCTGACACTCCAGATGAGCCCAAAAGCACACATCCCCTAAGGGAAATACCATGTAAGGTGACTAATAATCTAAAATTTCACTGGACTGCCCTCTCCAAAACAGCAGTGTGCTTTAAAAATAATAATCAATTAATCATAATTACAAATTATGACTAGTTATTAATTATTTTTAAATAATCAACAATTATTTCTCCTGAAAGGTTATGCTCTTTTATTATAATTATTAATTATTTAACATCCTCAGAAAGAGCACAATTTCAAACTGCTTAATGAAGCTGCATTTGGCTGAAGAATGACCTGAGTATTTTAAAGCCATTTCCTTTTCTCTGCCCATTTCCAGGTTTTTAGGAAGACAACTGACCCCTACAAGAGGGAGAAAAGATCAGCTCCACCCTCCTTGCCCTAAAAACTGCAAAAGCAAAACCCAACAAGCAAGGATGTAATTTGCTCTAATTTGTGTGCCTGGCACTGTTGGCAGAGCCAGGAGCTCTCCTAAACACTATTCCAACACTAAATACCTGGCCATTTTTCCTGTAAAAAATGAAGGCTATTTTTAAAAGTATGTTTTTTATGTGGTTAACTTGGCCTTTTTAATAAATGGAAGTTATGGTGAACTCCTGAAATATTTTTGTTCTGGAAAGGCTCCCCAAGGAGGCCTGAAGGGGTCACATAAGCTCAGAGAGAGCCAGGAGAAGACCATGGGAACAGAACACCAATTCTTACCATCCCCTTCATCCACCACTGCACGGATGACCACAGGGAACACGCCACGGTCCAAGTCAAAGTTCAGCTGAGAGAAAGAAATGAGCTGAGGTTACACAATTCACACCAGACTTGCCTGAAGACAACACTGGGGATCATGTTAGCTCAGTGAAGGGCCCTTCTGACAGACTCCCAATTCCTGGTCTCAAAAGGACATGAGAGAAAAGAAGGATTCAAAATTCCAGGCATCAACTTTAAAAGGGAGTCAACTACAACATACACACATCTGCTGTCACTAAACACCAGCAAAGCAAGACAAACGACTGAATTCCAATGGCATTTAATGCTCATTAATTCGTGTACCCTAAAAGTCTTCTGAGTGATTTGTAGTAGAACAAGATTCTCAAAATGTATCCAGTACCACAATTTTGCCTACATACAGCAGGATATATTGGCTTTAGCACAGCAGCACATTGTGCTCCCAACACCTCAAAGGGATCCTGGCTCTGGAATGAAGCTCCTGAAGACATAAGAGGAAAATCTGCAAAACTTCAAGCTCACACAACACTTTAAGGAAACACTGGACTGATTTTTATCTCTTGGCATGTTATGAAATGCAGATTCCTGAGCTTATAATTGGTGAGACTGAAAATTTGAGTGCAACAGAAACAGTCTCAGTTTCTCCCTTTTGCCCTCCACTTCATTAAAGCACATCAAAAGCTCTGTGTCATCTTAGAAATACAAGGAAAAGGCAACTTTACAAACACTGTCCTACGCCAGGAATGGAAGTGGCTCAGGGACTGGATTTTTGTTGTTTTTGTTAATTACTGACTTGGATGTTTTTGTCTCATCTCTTTCCAAGACTGAAAAAGAAAATATGTCATTTCACCCTGATGCTCCGGGTAATCTGTTTTCAGTTTCTCCATGAAAACAGACCAAATTCCAGGTGCTTCAGCACCATTCAGACAGTGCTTTGGTGCTTCCGTCACTTTGCCACAGCTCCAACATCATCTGCAGCCTGATGTGCTCCAGTCCCCCAAAGGATAAAACATTTGAAGGGAAAGTCACATCACAGAACTGAGGTTGTTTTACGATATAAACTCCAGTGCTCTTGAACAAAAGGCCTCTTTAAGGCACCATTTCACATTCATTTTTAAGGCCCTGAACACAACTCACTCAACACAAGCCATACTCTGTAATTTCCAAGCGAATCAGTAAAATTAAAAGGCTAAAATAAATTTTTATAAGGCTTTTCACACAACAACCCAACATAACATCAGTCTCCCTTTTTCCCCAGCCAAGACCTACGTCATATCAGAGTATTACACTAAGCAAAAATATGAAATAAATCTGGGGGTTTTGAACAACACCAATAACCAAGCTGGAAAGAAATCTGAAATGGCAATTGCATACAGCCAAGACACTGCCAGCTGTCTCAGACAGAAGTGCTGCATTTTGGTGGCCAGTTAGGAAGATTTAGGACAAGGACCAATATGTAACACAGAGCTGACATGGGAGGTGAAACTCTTTGGAATCACCGTGCTCGTTCCACATTTTTCCCAGCTCCCAGGAACACCACTGAAAAGAAGAAGAAACAGAGGATGCAGCAGAACAAGCAAAGAGAGCTGGAAACTCACTTTTCCTTTAAGCTGTCAAAGGGATATGACTTTAGTACTTGAGTTAAAACCTTGCTGACAGGAACAAAAGTGAAAATTAAGCTTCTCAATTCTTTAAGAAGAAAGGGAACTGAGCTCTCTCAGACAACAGAAGGGATTAAATAGCAGCTCTTCCAGGCTTTTGTAGGCTGAACTTGTGAAATCATCTATTGGCAGAGAAGCCAAGACATCAGGAGACCAGACTGCAGGCTCTTGGTAACCACCCTGGCATTTGTTAAGGCACGGGACTGATTATAGCTGTAACTGTAACTTCAGGACAATAGCTATTCAATCTTTCAAATACATGAAAGATTACTCTCTTTTTTTCCCCTTTTTTTTCTTCTTCTTCTTCTTTTTTGTTTTTTTTTTTTTTTTTTTTAATAGGTAAGGTTACCTACCAAGGTTCACATACACAATACACTTGCACAGGCTTGGGTCAGGACATGAACACCATTATCAGTGTGCATTTTCTGGGAGAGGGGTCCAAATATATTAGCAGTAGCTACAGAACAACTACTCTGCCTTTGAAATCTCTAATCACAATTCTGCACAGAGCAGGGGAAAGACCAAGGCTTTCCTTCCCTATGCCATGTGCAGGGGAAGCCCTTGGGTCAAAGTTTTAAGGCTCAGGAAAGAGAGGCTTACTGTCCAAGCTGGAATTTTGCAGATACCAAAGATACCAAATTAACAGGACACCACAAATCTTGGTATGTAGAAAAGCTTAAGCACAGAGCTTAATTAAAACCAAGCCCTGGTCTGCTTGCAGTTATGGGTTAAATTAAGAAGAGGAAAACATTCCCTTATTCAGCACTGATGCACCAGTGTAAATCTGCCCCAGAAGAATATCCCTTCACAACACTGTACTGCCACAGGTAATAGTGCAGGATGTGGCCTTTAACAGAACAGGACTCTTCAGAGCAATGGTCTCCAAACTATTCTGACTATTCACCCCATCAGTAATGTGATTAGAGCATAAATTCCCAATATTTGTGTGTTTATCTTCTGTGGGTTATATACATGTATTTCTGAAGTCCTTGCTCCACCCCAATAATTGTATTGCATGCACCTCACTTTGGAGACCTCTGTTCTAGAGGACCACCCAAAAACCCCCAAAATCCTAAAACTAAAACCCACAAAAACAGAGATCATGATGGACATTTGTTCCCACAAGCTCTTTGGCTGGGAGGAAGGCTGAGGAAAGCAGGTTTTCCAGGAAAAGCTCCAGTGTCAATCTCTGCAGCCTCTCTCCTCAATCAGCTGATCAGTGATATCAAAAGTCACTTCTCTGGATTTCCTGCCAGTTGGCCTGATCTGCCTGCCAAGTTCCCATACTGCTCCTCCCACGGCAGTACCCACAAAACATGCTGGAGGAGCTGGGAGAAAGTGTCCTCCAGCCACAGCTTCATGGCACTAAACAGAGACCAGTGCTTCTGGACAACAGGCTGTGGAAAGAAGGGGACACTGAGAAGACACTTACCTCATCATCCTTCCACTCTGAGAAATCAATCTTGAAGGAAGGCAGGGAGAATTGCTGGCTTACCCCTCTCTTGTAATGAACTGTCTCGGACTGCAGAGAGGGATTCTTTGTGCTGTATCTGAAGGAAGGGGGGAAAAGAAAATCCACTGTAACAAATGACTGCCCCTTGCTCAGCTCTCTCTCACTCCTGGCCTTTCAGGAATCACAAGTGGCAGCTCTAAGGGCAGAGCTGGCAGGGGCTGGCAGCCATTCAGTGGGACACAAAGAGGGAAGGGAAAGGTCAAAGCAAGAAGGTGAGCACAGGAAAGAGAAAGCAGCGCAGGCAGGCAAGGTCTGATCGTGTCCATACTGACCTGCCTGGCTGTTGGAGTATACAAGGGGGTGCAGCAGCTTGGCAAAGGCCTGCTCCCTAAATCCATGGCCTAGGAAATGCTGGCTTTAAGCCAGCACAGTCCTGATTTCTGCAGGAAACCCAGCAAGAACGAGCTACGACCCAACACTGGGAATAGACAACCCAGCACAGTGCTGAAAGCTCTCCCATGCCTCTGTGGGACAGCTCCACAGTGGGAAACTGCTTGGCTTCCACCATCCTTCCAAACCATTCCAATCCACTCCTCAATCCCTCCTGTGCTTCCCCAGGGCTGTTGCAGGGCTACCAACACCACCTGAGAGACACTAACCATCCTCCACCCCAGCCACCTAGAGAAGAGTCACAATTCTTCCACTGTTTCAAGGCTTGTCACTGAAACCCCAGCATTGCCAGGCTGGGAAAAACATCTGGAATGGGACCTCAGCTGCCATCTTCTGCACTCTGAGCCCACCTGGTGCTGTCCTCCCCAGGAGACACTTCCCTGCCCACTCCCCCTTTCTGGAGGGTGATGTCTTGAGCTGGATGTGCACAGCCTCTCCCAATTCTGGCGCAGCAGAGGAGGCAGTGAACCCCAAAACAGGGTGGGAACAGCTGAAGCTGCCTTTACCACCAAAGCCTTTCTTGTCAAATTAACAACTGTGTGCTCAGAGCACATTGACAAACTGGGGAGAAGGTGAGAGATCTGCTCAAGAAGCACTGCAGCAACATCCTCCCTCAGCACAGTGACAAGACAGGCTCCAGCTCTACAAGAAAATCCCCTGCCTTTCTCTGGAAAGCTGCAACAGCTCCTGCACCCTCTGAGGATCCAGAAGGTCAAGTGTCACAAGATCCACGTTAAATGCTGGAAGGTCCTGACAAAGGGCAGGTTCACCACATGCACTCTGCTCTTCCTGCCAAGGCAGGTGCATTAAGTTATTTATGACATTACCCTCAGAGCCCATTCTGTACTGTGCTGAAATTGTGCTGCTCTACTAGAAGGTCTCAATCCATCCTTTGCATTTCAAGCATGGTGTGGGGGAGATCAGAATGACAGGTCTTTTATATGTGAATTACAGAGCAAGCAATTGAGTGAAGTTTTATTTACTGAGTTGTCAAGCACAATGAATAGAGCAAGCCTGTATCTAGCTCCTTTTGTGTCACTCTCAAAGCTTCCCAGCTTTGCAGAGAGGCACAATTCTCCCTCCACAGCTGGGAAAGCAGGGGATGGAAGAGTGACTTATCTAAGGTGACAGCAAGTCAGGAACTCACTGGAAATAAAGTGCAGAGAGTAGAGGTGGGAATGGGGGGTAAACATGATACTGCTGAGTGCCAGGAATGCTGGAGGACCTGCATTTACAGTACCAACAGCACCAAACCCAAACTAGGCTGCAACAGAAAAACAAATTACACTCTTTCGAGGAGGACGGGACAGAATAATACTCACATTGATTCATTGCTCTCATCATCCCTGGGAAAAGAAATAAATCAGGCACATAGATTTTCTGAGCTGAAGAGCAGGACAAAATTATCAAGGAGGCTTCCCCAAGTAAGCTTTATGCCTCAGACTGTGTGAGTGCCTGGCCTCCATTGCCAAAACACATCAGACTTTGATCTGAATACCCAGATAACTTTGAACACTTCCAGCCAGCAGCCAGTGGGCTGGGGAATTCCCTGCAAGTCTGCTGACCCCTGATTGACACACAGAAATGGATCATCCTTCCCATGTGATGCAAATGGAATGGTCTGCCCAGGGAGGTGGTGGAGTCACCATCCCTGGATGGGTTTAAAAAGAGACTGGATGTGGCACTTGGTGCCATGGTCTAATTGAGATGTTAGGGTATGGGGTGGACTTGATGATCTTGAAGGTCTCTTCCAAACTAGTCATTCTGTGAATTCTGTAAAAGGTTCTCTGCACAAGACAACATTCCCTGTGCTACACAGGAGGGAAACTTGACAAGCTGTTTTGAAGCAGATATCTTGCATATCAGGGTCTAAGGGGCCTCTACCATCCCCTGTCCCTTTGGTTGGCATTTTCTGTATTCACAGTCATCTATTCCCTGCCTATGCTGCTTGGGGCTCACAGCAGACAACGGTAGGGAAGCTCTGTAGAGCTGTGCAGATGTGCTACAGGAAAAGAGAGCATGTACCAAAGAATAAAGGACAGCAGAGAAGCAATATGCTGCCTCTCTCTGCATGAAGTAGGAAAGCTGAATGTTTGGGCTGCTGTTGCTCAGACTGGGCCAGGTCTCCATACAGAGAAGTTCAAAATTACCTTGTGACCACTGGCAGCTCAGGACAGTGGAGAAGTGAGAGGGGTCTGTTCCATAAGGTCAGGACCAAACAGAAATCATCAGTAACATTACCTTAAATCTGTTTGTCTGCTCAGGTAGCCCTGACAGCACAAAAATCACAAGCAAGAGGTACCCCACTGCTGGCTGCAGCAGCAGCCCCCAGCTCTGTCCTCAGGGTTCATGCAGCCCATCTCCTCCTGTGACACCTTTACTCAAAAAAAGCAAACTACACTCTGCACTGACTGCTTCTGCCCTTGTGTCAAACAACCCTTCTACCTCCAAGCCAGGTGTGTATCAGAGAACCAGCAGGTGAGAGACCCTGTGACTACATCCCAGAGACTGCTGAGAGAACAGGAATAAACTAAAATTATTCCCCAGTCTCACTCTGTCAGCTGAGAAGCACTCACTGCCTGCACAGAGAAACTCAGGGTGTGTAGGTGCCACAGACTGAGTAGATCCCTAGACAAAAGTGCCATGGTAGAGTTTGGCTAAGTAGAGCTAAACTTCTGTTGCTACATGCTCACTGGGTTGTTTCCCTCACTCCTTCATCCCTGCTCTGTGCCTGGGGAAGTTCTCAGCAGGGCACCAGTCCCAGCTCCTGCAGATTTCTTCACTGCTGTGCTCCCACTCAGCTGTGCCTGGCACTGGGGCTGTCTGGGGCAGTCAAAGGACAATTCCTGCTCCCACAAGCACATTGGGACCCCTGACTGAGAAGTGCCCCATGAGGATCCTTGCCAGGCTGCCTGACTTACACAGAACATTGCCCAGACCCCATTTCTGAGGAAAAGCAGGATGCATGCAGCAATGTTGCCCCTAGGTAACATTTCTGACTAGAAATGGCTGAGAGAATCTGTGCTCTGAAGAACCTGTAGACAAGAGTCCTCTTTCTTTAGTAGCAGCTGAAGTGTTTCATGGCAATCTGTAGTGAGCCAAGGACAAGGAGAACTTCAGAGGATACTCAGGAAACAATTCTGCCACTGCCACAGGCTGTGACTCTTACAGATGATGAGGCTCTTACAGAGGATGAGAAAAGAGTCAGTCAAGTTCTGCTGGTGTTCAAAGGGGACAGGAGGTGACATGGAAGAAGTGTCCTGTCCTCCTCTCTCTCTCACCTGCTCATTCTCCTTCCATTTTGAGGTAGGATCCCACAGGTCAGCTTTTGGGGAAGAGGGAAGTTGAACAAATGTTTCAACTCTAAGTGACTTTTACTGATAAAAGAAACACAACCAAACTACAGGAAGGCCACAGCCCCAGGTCTCAGTAAGAATTAGACAAGATCCACCCCACAGAGGCTCCCACAAGGAGTTTGGAGGTTAACCAGGTGCTAAGGCACTGCACTGCAACCTGTGAGAGTCTTCTCTTTCCTTCAGCATTGAGTTTCCACTCCAAAGCAAGGCAAAGACAATCACATGCAGCTGAAACCTCAGTGCCCACATTCCCCCTCAGCCCCTGCAGAGCTGTGTCTGCAGCTGCTGGGAGCACCACGCTCCTGGCTCCAGCCAGGCTTCAAAGCTCACACAACAGCTACACAGAGAGGCACAAAGGCCACAACTCTTAAAGACAGACAGAGGGTTTGTCTGCTCACTGAAATCCATAGAATTTGGCCCTCCAGCCTGTGAACTCTGCACACTCCAGTGTTCCCTTGGGGACTGGTGTGTGCCTGGATCAAAGCCATAAAGGCTTGTTCCTAGCTAAACCCAGCACTCGCCTCTGATTTCTTCACACTGAAGAAATCTCTGCACAAAGAATTCATATTAATCACCAAAGCCAAAAGCAGCAAGAGCACCTTTCAAAGGCCCTTAACAGACAGAGGCTATTAAACAACCAAAGGAATCTCTGAGTGCCTCTGTCTCCCACGCAAGTTTGAACGAAAACAGCCGTGCGTTGAGCCCCAGATTTAATTTTGTGACCCAACTCTTCAAACTTCCACACGCAGACAGAGCAGGGAATCACTGCAGTGTCATGTCCCCCATCAGCTCAGAAGACCGTGGGAGGAGGTTTGGGATGAGTGTGGCAGGCATTGCATTGCAAAACAAACAAGGAAATGGGGTTTATTTTTTTTAATAAATCCATTTGCACATCAGCAACACAAACAGCACAGTCCTGGAAAGGGCAAGGATTGCAGAGCTAGACTGACCTATTTTCATTCTGTTTTCTCTTTATATTGAGAAAATAGAACTTGGCAACAGCTCTGGGATATGGGAGAGAATATTTTCTGTCCAAAAAGGAAGACTTTTTTCATAAGAATGGGCTGCAAGACTGAAACCTCTCACGTCACATTTATCATGAGTTCCTGATCTGCCTGGATTGCTCATGCCTTCAGAACTGGCTCTTTTAAGTGCTTCCAGCTACAGGCTTGGTTTGACTTCTTCCCCTGAGGAAAGAACCGCTGCTGTCATGTTTGAACTGCACAATCCTTCCTGCTAGTCAGCAGGACACCTACAGCTGGAAAAGTCCCAGGGGCCCTCCCAGGAGCAGGCTAATGGTGTGCACATCCAGGATTTTGCCAGACAAGGCAGGGATGCATTCACAGGCAGTGGAGCACTCATAAAAAGAGAATAATATCTCTGCAGCCTGCTGCAAAAGCACACTTGTCTCCCAAACCAAGGGTATCTAAGGTACAAACACATGAACCAGTTACTGCAGGAGAAGGCAGGCTACACCTGGGGTCTTTTAACTATTCTCCATGAGCTGCTGCCAGCCCTGCAATGGAAATGCAATGCTGTATTCTCCTCTTTATCTGAAGGGAAATTATATTATGGGTAATCACCAGTGAGTAGTTGAGGTACAGCTCACACACCTCCATGTTTCTCCTGATTTCCAAAACTAAAAAAAATAGATACAGACAGAAAAAGAAATAAAACTGAAGATACTGGGGGTCTTAAGCTGTTCAGAGGCAGGTCAGTGCTAATTCCTTGCCACCAAAGAGACTTGGGCATTGATAGATCTGTTACCCAGGGTGATGCACTAGCTCATCCTCTGAGAACAGATTTGTTTAATCTTTAGAGTGAGTTCTCACCACAAAGCAACCAAGCAAAAGACATTTCAAAGGTGAGAGGAGCAGTCCCCTCCAGATTTAAACTAACTTCTGTTTCACCCAAAAGGCTGGGTGAAATCAGGTATCTGCAGATATCTGCACTAGCACCAGAAAGCACAGGGCCCCTGAGCATGAGGCTGCAGAGCTGAACACACCTCTATAATCATCAACACAATCACCTTCACCAGACCTTGCTGGTCATCTGTGGTCTCACAAAAGTGATGACACAGCTCCCTGTGAGTTCAACAGTTCAGAGCAAGAGGCTGTTGGGAGCTACGTGTTCCCAGGACCTTGGCTAGGAAACACTGCAGCTGAGCGTATCTCCCAGCACAATTACCTGGGAAAGTCTGCTGAGCACACTTTGAGACAGGTTAGGACAGGACTAACAAAGCCACCAGATTCTAAATGGAGCCCAAATAACAGCAGAGGAAGCTCCCTGGCTTGCAGAAAGGCTTCCCCTTGGTCATGGAAACCAGCTAATCCCAAAGCCAGGCCCAAGTCACAGCGTTGTGGCTCTCAGGTGAGCAGAGGCTCCACAACAAGCAAAGCCACTGCTCAGAGAGAGCCACCTTCCCTTCCCCTCCCTCCTCTCACCCCAATCTGTATGACCTTAACCACGTTCCTGGCAGAGTTCTGCAGGAGTGCTGATACTATCAGGATCAGTGGCTGTTCCAGCAGAGAAGCAGGAATAACTTGTTTAGCACTTTTAAGGAGCCATGCTGCAGGCTGAAAGCTGGGAGAAAATTCCTGCTTTTCACAGGGGGCCAGAAAGTTTCTCCCATTTTAGGATTCAGCATTGATTTAGGAGAGTGGAAAAAAAAAAGTTTTGTTTTAAAGAGTATCTTCATCCCAATCAAATGCAATAGAAGAAGTTTTGAATTTATACACAGGACAGCTTTTGCACATGCTTGTTCCATGAATGCAGCTGTTAGCACCAAGAGATTGAGGAAAAGGAAAATCCACCAGCCCAGGCAGGGGAAGCTGCATTCCTGTTAGTGCACTGAAAATGCACTCACTCCACTCAGAGCTCTAAGAATGCAGCCCATTTTTTTTTTCCACTAGAATTTGAAAAGAATAAATCAAAGTAATTACATTACTGCCCTTACAGAATTGCTTAGCAAAGCTGAAATCAGAGCTTCAAAAGGTTTTTACTAGCAGCCAGCAAATCCAGAAAAGCAGAGATGCCTACTTGGGCAGCTGCACTGGCCCCAAGATGTGCTTCAGGAGCCACTTCCACACGGAAAAATAGCCTGGGTTGAATTAAAGCAGCTTATAAAGGTTATATTTGTATCTGACTTCCCCCGTACACATCTGCACGAAATCAGGATCATGCCTTCCAAAAAGTTCCCTGGCTTCTGGTGCAGCCCTTTCACCCACATTTACATAACATTTATTGTTCAAGCACCATAACATTTATTGTTCAGGCACCCCAGAGCAGAAATAAGCAGTTCATCATTTCTGTATTATGGAGAAATGAAAGTATGATTTATTAAATGAAAGGCCAGAAGTGGAAGAAAGCTGAATGTGGATGCTTTGACCTTTTAGAAGGTTTAGTGCATCAGGGACTGCTGCTACCCCAGCAGGACAGCACAGAACCATCAGCTCCTTTTTCATTAGTGGGGAAATCCCTGCTAATCCTGGTTTCATGCAGAGGGTTCATGGCACAGGCTTCAGCTCTGCCATCTAACAGAGATCACTCTCTCACTGAACCATGGACAGGGTGGATTAAAAAAATCACATTCAAAAAACAAATTCTTTGAAGTCGACAGCTCTGGTCATGACCAGAAACTCTACCTAGGAATTGTTCAAATTTAATTTAAAAGACATTGGGTAGTTCATGTTTGCTGCACAAGTTTTAAAGGACAGATAACAGCACTGGTGACAGTCACTGGCTCATTGCATGGCACTAAATTTCAGGAAAAAAGTGTTCTTAAGTGAACCTAAACCTGTGTTTTCTTCCTCCAACCAACCAACCAAGAGGAGAGCTACTAGTTACAGAGGACTGAAAACACTCTCTGTCCAGTAACAGCTGGTTATATTTGGTAACTAAAACAATTCTATTAAGCAGTTATTCTTCAAGGCACAACTTCACAAGAGAGTATCTTAAGAGTTCAACATGAGCAGTTTAACCAATAAGAATAAACACTGCTGGTCTTGGGTCACTCAGGTACAGTTCCAGCCCAACACAGCATGGTTCAAGACATGAGATAAAATTAATTTAAAATGTTTCTTTTTAGAATAACTCCGGGTTATTGCCATTTAGGCATAAAATGCAAAAGTGGGAGCCTGATTTTAAATGATATGGATATTCTTTACAGACTGTGGCACTAAAAATATAGCACAAGGTTTGATGTGAAGCTTACTGTGCTGTAGATGCAGATGTTTCATTGCTACTGACCAGTGACAGTGAAATTCTCCTTCAGGGTAAACAAGACTGAAATCAACGATTTAAAACAAGCCTTACTGATTTAAGCCATGGCTTAAGTCTGGCAATGTAAGTACATCCACCCTGGCCACAGATCCCTCAGTTCTCCCCATTAGCCCATGGATGGTTTCCTTCTTAGGTCAAAAACAAGGAACACTGCAGGGCAGCGGGAGAGACACTGGCCACCTCTCCACATTGTACCTGTGTTAGGGAAAGAGGACTTCAATCTCCAAGGCTGCCATTCCAACACCTTCACTAGCACTAAATTCACAGGAAACCTAAAGACCTGAGAGACAGAACATGGAAACTTTATCAGGATTTCTAAGGCATCCTGCTGCATTCAGCTCTGCTCAGGAAAAGCTGGATCTAAACACAAAGTGTATTCCGAGCTCATTGAGAGATCATTTTCAAGCGCTTTAAAAAAAAAGCTCATTTATTACAGCCCCAAAATAAAGGCAGCCATAGGCTTCAACAGAAGAAGGGAAAGGGGCCTAAACAAAAATTCTGGATCAGGATATCCTCTGGAAGGAATGCGTATCTGGATTGGAGAACTGAGCCACTCTCATTTCTAAAAATACACTCTTCATTGATCATTAGTGGGATGTTTATACTTTGCATAAAACAAATAAGCCCTGTTACAATTTGTCGTAGATATTTCTCCCTGCTGAAGCCTCTGCAGGTCCCTTCAACCAAGGCAAAGTTTAGCCCCAGCTCCAGAGCATCACTGCAGAAGCCATCAGCACTATGTCCAGGAGCCTCTGATCAGCCAAAAGCCTCTGCTAGAGGAAGCCAAGTGCTTCTGCAGCCTGTATCTTCCTTTACTCCTGGAGCCAAAGGAATTCTTTGTCCCATGGCCACTGGAAGTGCATCATACCATACCAGCAGCTCACGTGTACCCAACTCACACCAGGCAGAGCACATTGCAGCCACGTTTGCTCTGAACACAGAGAGGAAATTTTTCATGGTCTCATGAGATACAGTATTGAGTGGAATGGTTTAAATGTGCTGATTTGATAAAAAGGTTTTAAAATCTGGAGTGATGTACTATCAGGATATGAGAAGGTTCCCACAGATGACATTTTGGTCATTTTTTCCACAGCTAACCAAAGACTAATGTGTACATGGCAGGAAACACACACAGACAGGGTTTCAGGAAATAAATCCTCTCCCATCTCCCAACAGCCAGTGTTGAGCTGGGCATTTATCCCAAAATGGGCTTTGGGTGGGCCTCAATCCCACAGACTCTCTCTGTTAATGTCAGACTGAACTCTACTTTGGTGGCCCAGATGCTCCTGTCACAGGGAACACAGAAAGGCAGTGGATTGGGTGATCTGGGAAAAAAAATAGGTAGTATGTGAAGGGAAGGGTAGTTGGTTTTTAAATTTCACAGAACACCTCACTGACAAAACATACAGCTGAGTTCCTCTCCTTTGTTGCACACAGAATGGTTTCCCAACACCCCAAAACCAAATCAAAAAGGGAACAAGAGGAGATATTGGCTATGTGAGGGAATTGAAAGTAATATTCAAAGTTATCAGAAAAAAAAAGAAATTTCCCACTCTATCATGTGTGCCAGCACTGCCTCAGGGGAGATGAATGAGAGATGTCTGGCAGCTCATCATCCCAGCTCCTGTGCCCCTCCACATGCCCACCAGCCCAGGACTTACACGGCCATGCCACCAACAAACTCCTCTGTAGCCTGGCAGTAGATTGTGATGGCAACACGGGCATCTGCATCAAAGGTGAACTCCAGGCTGTACAGGACCTTCTGCTTCCCATTCTCCTCAGTAGGGCTGTCAACATCATCTTTATACCTGAAAGACAATGCCAGAGGATTAGAACATATCTTCTTGAGATATCAACAAGATCACTCTGGAAATAAAGACAAGAGTACTCCAGCTTTGGTGCTCTGGGCAGGCAAAGCAGCCTGGGCATTCACCTTGGGCTTCCCAGATTTCCATTCCTTCCCCTGAAGCAGGTTCTTCCAAGAACTGACTGAAGTTAGAGTGTTGAGGGATCTCACCCAGCCTACAGTGCCAGGACACAGAATGATACAAGAAAGGGAGATCCTGAATGTCAAATGCTGAGGAGAAGAAACACTCTCCTTCTATATCTTCATATTAGGCTCAGTATTTGGGCTAAAGAAATCCTGTATGGACTTGAGTAAAGTGTAATTCTTTTAACTCTGCAATGAAATGGTGCATGACAGGCAAAAACCCCAAGGTTTCTGTAACACAAAACTCCTGATGCTCAACAAAAGGTACCTCCAGTATCACACACAAGATGATATTTAGCTCAGAAAGTATCCAGATACAGGAACTTCAAACACCTTTAAATGTACAAATGATCAACTAAACCTCTGGTGCTGTGAGAGACTGGAGCTCACACACATTTATTGTATGAACAAAAAGTAACACATCAACTGCAAACAAACACATGAGAACCAACAAAATGAGCTTAGAAGTTATTTCAATTAATGTAAAAGTGAGCCCTAATTTGGCTATGGGCGCCTGCACAGCTGGATCCCATTGTGTGATCACCACTGCCAGGATTACTCCTTTTCCCTACTGCAGGAAAAAGCAAAATCCAGTGAAGAAGAGGTATGAAGTCAGCTCTGGGGCAGTGAGCTATGGTCATGGGCCAGGGGGACTCATGGCGTGCCAGGAGTGACCACAGAAACCAGCAGATCTTGGAACAAGCCACCAACACAGCACACCACAAGAAAATTACAGAATGACAGAATATCCTGAGTGGGAAGGCACCCCCAAGGATTATCCAGTCCAGCCCCTGGCCCTGCACAGACACCCTAATAACCACACCCTGTGCCTAAGCATTGTCCAAATACTCCTGGAGCTCTGGCAGCCTCAGGGTGCCCATTCCCTGGAGAGCCTGGGCAGTGCCCAGCACCCTCTGGAGGAAGAACCTTTCCCAAAATCCAGCCTGACCCTGCCCTGGCACAGCTCTAGCTGTTCCCTGATCCTGTCCCTGTCACAGGGAGCAGAGATTGGAGCTGCCCCTTGGGAGGAGCTGCAGCCCCTCTGAGCTCTGCCCTCAGTCTCCTCTTCTCCTGAACTGACCAAGCTCTCCCTGCCTTGAAGAGCAAAGTGGATGTGATTCACTAGCAGGGCAGCAGCAGATTCTCCATAAATTCAAATCCCATGACCACAGGTACCACTCTGAGCTCAGGCTGTGTTGGAATGGTGAGGGCAGCAAGGCTGCATTTGAGGTGTAACAGCACTGGCTTGTCACCCAGCTCCAGCCTCACTTATTTATCAGTAATACCTTAATTGCCACGATGGCTGGGTCACAGCCAAGCAGCTGAACTACTCAGGAAAAGTCTGGCATCATCTCTTGTCTTTACAGTATCAGCCTCTCCCCTCACTAAACAGCCTTGATGAATATCCTGTACTGTCAAAAATACTCAGAAATGGGTCAGACATACCTCCATAATTCAATCTAAAAATTGTCAAGGGAATCCTTATTTACCACATTCACAGATATAAAACAACTGCTGCCTAATTAAGAGGGTTCCAGCATAAATTTTATTTAACACCACACCGAACAAGAATGAAATGTTCCGTTCCAGTAATTTAATACAGAAGGTGCAAAATAAAATTTAAGAGCAGTGTAATTAAATAGCCAATACACATACTTGTACTGCTGTAACCCTGAGCCACTACAGCACACACCCACATTCCTGTCTGAAGGGCTCAGTGAGGCTTTTGCCAGAGGTTCACCTAGGTCAGAGCAGCAAATCAAGCTAAAAACACCCGACATGCCAGTATTAAATAGAACAAATCCCAAGAACTGGAGTCTGAACATCTGCAGAAACCTGGACACAATATACAGTACAGATCAAGATGGTATTTTCACACAAGCTAGATGCATTCAGAGTGAAAATCATGGCACTTGAAGACTGCAAAGAAGAAACACTGGGCAGAAGGGATGATTTGCCTAATGAAGATCAACATTTTGTGCTGGACTGATCCAAGAACACAGATGGCAACAACCCCCTCACAAGTGTTGTGTGTGTCCAAGAGAGCAGCAGCACAAGTCACCTCTTGGATCCAAGGCTGGAAACAAAGGATCCAGGCTATGATAGACTTGCCACTTCTTCCAGAGGCAGCAGGGTGGGAGAGTCAGCACCTCTTGCAGGCAGAGGTTCCTTCAGACTCACCTCATGCACAGGGAGGCAATAATAGAGATGCCCAGCACATGAGAGACCTACAGCACAGACTGAGATACTTGTGACAGTACCAAGTAACAACGGGGACATCTGGATGTGGGGCAGCTCACACACACACCTGTCATTGGCACAACCACTGCCTGCTTTGTCTTCTCAGGGAAGTCACAAAAAGCATCCCAGACCACCCTCTTGCTCCGAATTTTATTCTGCAATTCTTTGCCAGCATTCAGAATGTGCCTCCATCCTTCCAAGGAGATAAGGGGTTAAAGCCAGACTAGACTAAATCTGTTGCCCTGGGAAACCACTGAGGGGCCACTGCAGTGCCTGGAGGGAAGGTTTCTGAAGGATGCATCTGCTGGGAACAGGAGAGGCTGAGCCTTGTCTGCCTGGAACAGCACCACTGGAGCAGAGGGCAAGGTACAAGTGCCTAAATGGTGACAGTCACAGCAAGGCTGTGCCTTCCTGCTATAAATCCCTGCTGCTGGAGGCACAGAAAGTCATTCACAACCTTCCAGTACCTGAATAGTACAAAAAGATGCAGAGAGACTATTTACAAGAGCCTGGCAGAATGGCTTCACACTGATAGAAGGCAAGGTTAGATTAGACATTAGCAAGAAATTCTTCCCTGTGAGAGTGGTAAGGCCCTGGCACAGGGTGCCCAGAGCAGCTGTGGCTGCCCCTGGATCCC
>VRYO01002014.1:13909915-13924795 GCA_009812075.1 Sialia sialis
TTGCTGGGTGTGTCTTTGGGTCATGCACAGAGGTGCATCACAGAGCCTTCACAATCACAGGTACAGAGGAAAGAGACTGACCACCTTTGAGAACAAATAGCTGATCCAACGTTTTGAGGCAAAAGCAAAGCAGGATGACCAAGGGAACTGAGGCCACCTGGTCTGACATCACTCCTGGATAAAACAATGGAAAGGCTGGAGCTTTTTATTGTCTGTTAAAGAACTGAAAGATAAAAATATCATTAACAGCAGCCATGACAGTTTTATAGAACTAGGTTGAGCCAAACCCAATTTCATCCTTTGTGGAGATTCAAAAGTCTGACCAATACAACAGACATAGATAAACCCCTTGGTGAGATCTGCATTTACCCAGTGTTTGAGCAGGCAATAAATGAGAGCAGATCAGTGACACCTCTGTCAGCACTGACCTTCACAGGGGAGAGCTACCAAACCATAGGGCTCCTCCTGTTTGGGGTTTCTGCAAGGATCTGTCCAGTTTAACACCATCCAGGGCTGCAGAGCAGGCAGTTCCAGCCCCTCACCACCTCCACCACAGGATGAACAGATCCAAGGACCAAGGTCAGCCCCCCTGAGCTGGAGAGGGAAGACAAGGGATTTCCTTTCTCTTATTCCCTGCAACTCACCTGTCTCCCCTCAGCCCCCACCATCCCCCTCTCTCAGGTCCTTATCCAGAACACTCTCCATGATACTCCTGATGCTTCACACACATTCCCAAACCACCACAGCTGCCGATTCCTTCGATGCTTTTGCTCCATGATGCCATCCAAAGCCCAGAAGCTGAAGCAGAGAAGCTGTCCCAGGATGCAGCAACAGACACTGTCTCCTGAGCTGCTCTTTCTTCTGCAGCTGGAAGTGCTCTCAGGAGAAGACAGAACAGCCAGTTCTCCAGGTACTGGAGCTCCAAAACAAAGCTTCCAATCCAAGGCCAAAATGTGGGACACAAGAAAAATAGAAGGAAGTTTTTCCCTGTTAGTGGTTAACAGCAAAATTCCTGCTACCCTGCTCTGAGGTTCAGAGTGTCCGCCTGCCAGAAATCAAACATTCACTTTGAAGACTCAGAACTTCAACACCAGTATCCACAGGTTTACTGTTTATCCTGTAAAAATTCAGGATGTGGCAAAGCTCAGAATTTTGTCTGGTCAGAGCTGGGCAGGAAGGCCAGAGTGGACATTTCCCTATATTCCTCCACAGCACCTCTCCTGGGAGGACAAGCTGAGACAGTTCGTGCAGCTCAGCCTGGAGAAGAGAAGATTCCAGGGAGAACTTAGAGCTCTTCCAGTGCCTAAAGGGCCTCCAGAAGAGCTGGAGAGAGATTTTGGACAGGGGCCTGGACTAACAGGACAAGGAGCAATGCCTTCACACTGGAAGAGGGTAGGGTGGAATATTGGGAAGAAACTCCTCCCTCGGAGGGTGGGGAGGCAAGGGTGCCCAGAGAAGCTGTGGCTGCCCCTGAATTCCTGGAAATGTCCAAGGCCAGGTTGGACAGGACTTGGAGCAGCCTGGGATAGTGGGAGGTGTCCCTGCCCATGACAGGGGGTGGAACAAGATGGTCTTCTAGGTCCCTTCCAACCCAAACCAGTTTGGGATTATATGAAAAACAAAAAGTTTGTGCGGATGTTACCATCAGAACATACACTTAGAACTTTACACCTGGACACTTGGCTCATTACCACAATATTTGGTGGAGGATGTGGTAAATTGACCAGTTCTGGAAAGAATGTGCAAACCTCAACCACTGGCTGTGAATAAGCCAGGCTGGAGAGGGCACAAATTGTCCTTTACGTGCACAGAGGCAGGAAGACAAAGCCTCCGGGCCAGAAGAGCAGAAATGCACAAGACAGAATGTACCCTTGGGGACTGCCAATTAAGAACTCATTTTGGGTCTACATCAGTGCAAAATTCAATAAGAGTCATGTTGGCAGTGTTGTCGTCAGCACTGACACAGCAGCAGCACAAGAGCCTGTAAGAGCTCATGAGGCAGAAAAATAGAACTGCTAATACCAGGAATTATAAGGATGAAAACCTAGATACTGTCAAGGTGCATGGATACTACATTCCAAATAGTCCAGAGCTGCAGCTTTGTTTGGGGAAATGGGACGTGCAACCACAGAAAGCAGAATGACAGAACTATATGTACTAAACCACACCAACTGCTCCATTCACAGCCAGGCCTCTCCCAGGGAAAAAGCCACTTCCCACTTGGCTTATGCTCCTTCTCTCTTTTTCCTAGAGGAGTACTTCACCCTTATGCTGAAAAACCAAAGAGCTTTCAGAGAAGTTTCCAATGGTCACTTATTTAGAAGTTCAATCACCTTTGAAACCACAGGTTTGCTCATTTAGAAAAACAAAACAAAACAAAACAACCCACATCTGTTTTCACACAAAAACAGAGGGATTTTGGTTATGACTCAAAGTGCTCACGTTACACCACACTCTCAGAGCCACCTTGGCTGGGAGCTGCAGCTGGAGCCTTGCCAGCGCTCCAGCCCCGAGACACACAATCCAGAGTCACTCCAGCCAGGATCGTTGGGAAATGCTCTGCCTGGACATCTGCCCAGTGCTCAGACCCAAACAAAGCACTGAATGCTGGGCCCTGTACCTCAGCCATCTGTTGGAAAGGGGACAGCTGCAGGTCTGAGTGGGAGCGAGTGCTTTAATCCAGCTCTGCTGGTTCAGATCTCAGCGTGGAGCAGTGAAAGGTAACATCTCCATGAGTGTCCTTCCCCCACGCGTGGGACACAAGCCATCTAAACAAATGCATAACATCGGGACCAAACGTTATCTTGGCAGCAGGAGAAACCTGAGGAAGTTTCACTCAAGACCCATCAGTCTTCCTGGCCCGTGACTCGCACCAGAATCAGCTCCTTTCTGGCTTCTCCTTGCACAGGAATGCAGGAAGGAATCTGTCTGTGAAGTTTATTGACCTGACTAATATCTTCCGCTCGTGCTAATGATTTCATGGCTTTGTTTACCACTCCAGTCTGTCCTGCAGAAACAGACACATCACTGGTCCTGTTTGGAAACACAGATTGTTTGGATAAGGAGCACATAAACCACCTGAAAGCTCAAAAGGGAACACAGAAACCTCTGGACGTATCTAGCAACAAGGATCTGGATATCAGCCATTCTTCAAAACCTTACCCACACAGTTTGGCTCTGGCTGACAGATCACTGGGTTGAGTAAAATTAAAAGTTCAGGTAATGGCAGTACCTCACAAGTCGGAGAGAGTCTTTGCGGATGTTCACCAAACTCCTCAGTGTCTTCACTGGCTCGTGTGGAGCTGGAGTTATATAGGGAAACTGGAACAAGAGGCAAATAATTCTTCTGTTATTACACTATAAAAGTAGCAGCATGTCACCTAGCATCTACCCAAATCAAGAAGCATGTAGTTTTCAGGGTACAGCAGCCACAAGGAACAGCAATAGTAAATTTTATTTACAGATAAATCAAGCGCGTTTCGGGGTGAAAATCCTGCCCTGGCCCAGCAACAGCTCATACTGCAAATAAACTCTAAAAAAGGGCATTTTCACAAGGTCTTTCTCTCTAGCCTGAATTCTCAGTCAGGAAAGCCCTGCTCTCCCAAGCTTTTATTTCTTCTAAAGAAACCACCTCCAGCTTGAGCAGAAGAAATGCAGCTCTTTCATGTGTATTACAGCATGCAAGCAGTGATCTGACTGCTAATCGGCATGCTGAAACCCTGGATTACTGGGGGAAGGTCTTTTTATTCTGAAACAATGGGGCAAATGTTCTGGAAAATAAAAGAGACAGGGATAGGGGGCCACATTCTATTCTACACTCAAGAAACCTTCCCTCACAGATTGTCCTTTGAATAGGGACAAGCATGCTTCACACTGCAATTCTCCTTAGTGGGCACAGGATCTCCAGTGAGAAATGCACAGGAAACTGCTTATTGTTGTGATCACAACCTGTACAGCTGCAGACCTGCTGCTGGGCACCAGGGACCACCAACACACATTTCCTTAGAAATGAGGCAAGGCCTCAGTTACTCCAAAGCAAGAACTGGGCCCATGTCCAGAAAAGAGTGTTGCTGCTCTGTGTTTGAGTGATGTTTTTTTTTTTCCTTGAAGATGAATCAGAGCTGCCAAAGGACTTTAACTTTACATAGGCAAACTATATTCCACAAGAGCCTCCTTCTCCTAAACCTACTTGGCAAATGTCCCACGGTGTTAATGGCCTCTCACCCGCTTGCCTCAGGAGAAATGATGAAACCCAGTACTGGGATGTCAGCAAGGAAACCCAGGCTGAGACATGCAGGTAATTGAACTCTGCCAGGTCAGCCCCTACAAGGAGGGCCCTGTGTGCAGTCATGGCACAGGGGATGTGGTGAGCACCCCCAGGCCTGCCCAGCACTGATACTGCCACAGATTTCCAGCTAAAATCCCTCCTTCCTAATTCTTTTGCCCAACTGCACTTCCTGCTTAAACAAAGACTTTCCAGATTCCTCTTTGTCCATCTGGTGAACTGAGTGTGATTCTAAAATGACCAATGGCACAGCCTGAGGAGAAACTCAGAAAGCAGAATGTGCTTGTAACTGTTCCAATTCCAACCTGCCTCAGTTTCCCCCACTTACAAAACCAGGGTGATCCCAAACTGCCACCAAGCATTATAAACATGAATTAATTAATGGTCACAGCTTTTCTCATGAGGAAAACCATGACTTGTAGTTGTTATCTTCATGTTTGGAAGCTGCAGAAACAACTAGGAAAATAGTGAACAAAGCAAGCAGCTCTTCCCTTTCCTCTCCAACACTCAGAAAACATCTCCAAATGTCTCCAATTCTGTTACCTTTTTGTTCTTTTCAAGCAGTTCTGAGATGCAAGAGAAATCCAAAATATAACACTTGCATAAAACTCCTGTCTTTCCCTCACGACTGCATTATTCTCTTCTCAAGAACAAGCCAATCATTTGAGCAAGTAGCTTTCCACAGTCCCACAGACACCTGTGGGCCCAAAATTACATTTATGTTCCAGCTAGGAAAAGAGAAGGAAAGACTTTCTGAGCAGCCCATCCAGGTATAAAACCCACAAAATGTCAAGGTCTGTCTTAACACTGTCCTACACCCAGCCAGGCCACTCATTCACAGACAACAGCATGTGTTGAACACTGGCTGGAAACCACCCAACATGCCCAAGAGCCTTGGGAAGTTCAGGCTCTGCTTCCCAGCCTTCTCTGCAGCATGTTTTACACTTGCTCAGGCAGGCAGGCAGAATTAGTCCCAAATTCTGCGCTCCTGAGTCCCTGCTCTTCTTCCTCCACCACTAATTCCTTCTGTCCTGAGTGAAAATAAACCTCCAAGGTGAATTCAGCTTCACAGGAAAAGATGTTTGCATCTGAACAGACTGGAATGACACTCCCCAAGCAGAGGATCCCTTAGGCCTGTGCCACTCTCCTCTACGAACCCTACACGAGATTTTCCAAACCAGGCAGGAAAGAAAAAAAGAGTAAAACAGACAGGACATAGGAACTTGCCTGAACTGGTCTGTTCCCAAGGAAGTTTAAGTCCATGTTCTCACCAAAAAGGTAACCCTCGGGGTGAGGGGTGTCAAACTTCTCACCTCCCATAAAGAAGTGACTTGCAAAGTAGTTTCCTAGAAACAAAATACACAAGAGAATGAGAGAAAAAAAAAAAACACTAAACGAGTGCTTCCTGGAGAAATACGTGCAGTTTTAAATTCACAAGTATAAAAGACACAATATACAAGACACAGGAAATACCAGCTTATTCATCCCTTCCCTGTAGTGCCAAGGGTACTGACAACAGTAGGAGAAGAGAGAAAAAAAATAAACCAAACAAAAATCTAGAATAAATATTACAGTGGAGATAATTCCATTTCAATTTGTTTTCCAGAGAAGGGACAGGGAGCAGGCAAAGTCAGCTCTTTCCAATATTGCTCCATTCTGGTCAATTCTTCCTGCTTTCTCCACTTCTCAAAGTGAAGCCCAGTCCCACAAGCACCATGGGCCTGCTCAGAGAAGGATGAGGCTTCCTCCCACTGCAAAGTTCAGCACAGCCAGAGGGTCAAAGTTTGCCTTTCATCCCTTCTTTCACTCCCATATCCCGTGCAAGAACCACTCCAAACCTTTAGTGAAAACACTGGAAACTGTACACCCTGATGCTGATTTAATTAATAACGCTGACAGTTCTAAATGCAGAAATGCTGAAAGTTTCACCATTAATTTGTTTTGTTCATCTTTAAGGTGATACACTACAGTGCAAATTTCAGGACACAAAGCATGTACAAGGTCACTAGGATTCTGGAGCAAGGAATTGACTGTAAAATGAACAGAATTAATTAAGGTGTGTGAAAGCACCACAAACATAGCTGCCTCCTAGAAAGACTTCAGGAAAGCACTCTCAGATCTGAACTTCACAGAGTTACAGTTTCAGAGAAATAACTATCAGGAGAAAACTAAAACAAAAGGCTCCATCCAAGCCACTTCCCTTCAAGTTTCAGAGTGGGGGATGAGAGGACTCAGCCAAACATGCATTTGCTTCCCTGAGTGCAGTGCATAGACAGCAAAAATTTGTGTTAAAATGAGTCACTCCAGAAGCAGTAACTAATCATCTGAATGGCTATGGAGGCATTCTGGAGGGATCTGCAGTCCCTCTAGCTAGGAGCAAGCAGGATTTACTCTGAAATTGAAGGGTTTTCATGAATGGCCCTGTTTTTTCCATTAAGGCTTTTTCCCTTTAAGCTTCAAGAAAGGCTCTTTTCACTCTGCACAGATGGCAGTGCCTTAATGATGACGGTAGGGCTCAGCTATTGCTGAGCTCAGCTTACAAGCACCCAGATGTTTGTAGTGCTGAAACACATCCTTCTTTCCAGATACAACAAGCACCTTCAGCACAGGTCCAGCATCTGCTTAGAATCTGTCCCACAGAATCAGAATAACAAAATCACAGAATAATTTAGGTTGGAAAAGCCCTCCAAGATCATCAAGTCCAACCTGTGACCTATCATCACCTTGTCAACCAGATCAGTCACATCCAGTGACACATCCACATCCTGGATACAAATGTAGGTGCCCCAAATGACAGGGGGCATTCCTCCCAGAAGCAACAAATTAAAAAACTAATCTGTATATAATCTCCAAGCACAGACAGCCTGACACTGCCTCTCCACCAGAGACAGACCACGGTGGTTTGTATTTGCACTGAGGTTCAGAAAACCGTGAAGAATGCTGGAGTCTAGGAACTGAGTTCACATTTTATGTGGGTCAACTAGATTATGTTTTGGAACATTTCATCCGATCAGCTGTGAAGACAATACTCGTGCAGGATATCTCAGTACCACAGCAGCTGGTTATCTGGGATCAGTCTGAGAACTCCCTCTTATCCAGTGAGTGAGACAGAATTACAGAATCATAGAATTGCCTGGGACAGAAGGGACCTTAAATATCACATAGTTCCAGCTCCCTGCCATGGACACCTTCCAGCACACCAGGTTGCTCCAAGCTCTGTTCAACCTGGCCTTGGACACTTCCAGGGATGACAAAGTCACAACTTCCCTGGGCAATCTGTGCCAGGGTCTCTTCACCCTTGCAGGGAAGAATTTCTTCCTAATATCCAATCTAACCCTTCTCTCTGTCAGTTTGAAGCCATTCCCCATTGTCCTGTCACTCCAGGCCCTTGTAAATAATCTTGCCCCATCTTTCCTCTAAGCTCCCTCCAGATACTGGAAAGCCACAGTGAGGTCACCCCAAAGCTTCTCTTCTCCATGTGAACAACCCCAACTCTCCCAGCCTTTCCTCCCAGCAGAGCTGCTCCATCCCTCTGACCATCCTGGTGTTTCCTCTGGGCTGTCTCCAGCAGCTCCAGGTCCTTCCTGTGCTGGGGCAGCTCTGCAGGTGGGGATCTCACCAGAGCAGGCAGAGGGGCAGAATCCCTCCCTCTCCCCTCTCCTGCTGCCCACGCTGCAGGATCAGCACAGGACGTGGTCTGAGAGCATCTCCAGAGATGAAAAGGTCTCTCTTGCTCAACTGGAACATCCAGACACAAAACCAGCAGTCCAAGGCACCTACCACACTGTCACTGCTCCACTAAGAACTACATTTGTGATCTCTACCAAATTGTTGGCATTTCTCACAAATACACACAGTAGCTGGAATCACAGCTTCAGTTCCACGTTCAGACTGAACTCCCTTCATCTTCCTGCTAAGTCACCTCCTGCAATGTGAAGGAGAGGGTTTTTTCCCCTGAGGCACTTCCTTCACAAGCAAACAAGAAACACAGTCCAGGCACGCGGAGAACAGATAAACTCACTCTGAGGTGCTCACAGGGGAACACACTGGTGAGCAGAACAACCCCTGAGGCTCAGCCACTGCTGCTGCACACACAAAAGCTGCCACACACATGAGGTCTCAACATACAAACAAACAGAATGGCAGCAAACTGTCTCCACAAATTTATAACACAGTTTTCAGGCAGCTAAAAAAAGATATTCTGCTGCAAGCTTTCAGAAACCACTTGTACAATGACATCCCAAGTTCAGGGCTCTCAAGGTAAAACCAAAGTTAAGCATTAATCCTCTCAACCCCTACTATCACAACCACCTCTGTGATTGCCCAGGTTGGAGGCAGAACATTTTAAGAAAGCATTTCTTAAATATCACACCAAGGACTAAAACAAAAAGGAAACTTCCAGACGGAAAACATGAGGCATCCTCTTTTGCAGTCACTGTGACATTTAGGATGTTTAGTGCTTCTAACAGGAGTGCATATATTTTCTGTGCATTAGGTTCCATTTCCAAATCCATTACAAAAGCAGCTTTAGAGCTTTAGCCAGGCTATCATGCCTCTGGAATCTTGTTCCCAAATGTCTCCCCAGTCTATAAAATCACCTTAAGCAGGTGTTCCAAGGCCAGCTTTACACACAGCTCTGTAGCTATGGGCACAAGGAGGATGCTAAGTGCCATCCTCTTTGGCAGAAAAAAGCAAAAGCAAAAAATCCTTGGGTTAGTACTCCGCAGGACTGCTACAAACAGAAACCCTCCAGGAAAATGCAATGATGTGCTGACCAGGAAAGAATCACATGTAAATAAAAAAAGGATGGGATAAGATAAACATGCCAGAGCAAAGAAAAACTGTGGCTTTACTTCTCCAGAGTAAATCAGCAAAAAGCACAGAGGAGCATGAAATAAAAGAGACATTGCTGAGGGAGATGAAGCCCAAGTAGTGCTTGTAAGAAAACTTGTGGTGGAAAACTTCATCATTTTTAGGCTGGAAAAACTGGGATCCTGGGACACCCACAACAGCCAAGTCTGACTCATTCGTTTGTCCCATGCAAAACCAAACTGGAACCCAAGGCTCCGCCAAGGCATCAAATGACACCAAAAATACTTTATATTTAGTACAACATAGTGATGGGGGTTTATTATCATAATTGCACCAGCATTAAGCACCAGACTGCTCCAGTGATAATTACCTCTCCCTAAGCCAGCATCCTAATCCCACATCCACGCAACACAGGGATGTGATGTACAAGAGACACAACCCACAAGAGGCAGGGGCACAACTGAAATCCCATCAGAACATTGGCTGTGTCATGCAACATTCATTAACAGAAAGCAATTAGGTGTCCATTTAGGCTTCTCGCCATTAATACAATTAACAGTGAAGTGATGGAAATTGAGTTCTCTTTAATTACTCAGCCAGAAAGTCACCACCACGGCAGACTGACAGCACAGTCCCAGGCACAGCCTGAACCAGCAGCAGTGTGTGAAACACAGGGACAGTGACACTGTCGTGGTACACAGCAACAGAGAGATGGCTGGGTGTGACTCTGGAGACTCTTCTCCTATTTAAAACCGTTCTTTCTGTGATTAAAGCCTCATTCCCAAACAACAAAGCAGTTCAGCTTCAGAGAGGAGCAATCCACTTCCTCTTTTTCCTCCCAGAAATCTCCGGGGAATTCTCTTCCAAGAGCCTACTCCAGAGAAGAGCCATCCCAAGGGCACGTGCTCCGTGCTGCAGAGCAGCTCATGGAACAGGAGCAGAGCTGTGGGAAGCACTGGGGCCCTGCTCACTGCTTCTAAAGCAATAGGAGATCCTTCCACAGCTCCAAGCACTGAAACACCACAGAGATAATGACTATTCCCTGCTAAACGGGGCAAAAATATCCATTTTTAGCCTGCTTCACAGAGGCACTTACTCTTTTGTACAAACTGGGCCTTCCTCCCAGCCAGTCACGCAGGCACAATGCCAGCACAGGCTCCATTCAAGCAAGAAATTTTGGTTAAAAGGTACCAGCAAAGAGGCGTCAGAGAAGGGAATCTGGCATCACCTCACAGCAGCCTCAGTCATCCAGACAGAGGATGAAAAACGTAGATGATACCCAACCAGAACCTTGGAAGAATAAGCAAGGCATTTTCAGATTATTTTTGACTACGAAACTGTACACAATTTCCAACAAAGCTGTTAAACAACCTGCTTTGCTGGGGACTGGCTCAGGCAGACCAAGGTGGATTCCACAGCAATCTGTTCCATCCTCCCCAGAGCACGTTTACCCAGCAACAACCACATCAAAAGCCAATAAAGGAGAAGTGAATATTCACCTCTGCCTTTGCAACCAGCTGTGACTCAACACGGCACAGTCACCTGTGTCCCTGTCCGCAGGCAGGTTGACATGCAGCTGAAATCACAGCCAGAATACCTGTATTTAGGGTTTATTTCCTCACACAATCTGTCCTTGTGAGAGGGTATTTGCTCCCTCATCAAACACAAACCCCCATCCTTCAAACTGATGCCAACCATGGACAGCAGCTGAGCAGGTATTTGCAGTAAATCAAGATCTGTTGAAACCAAAGAGGGATAGAATGGAAAAGGAGAAGGACAGCCCTCGGTGCTACATATGGGACAGGTGACCTGAGGTAATGCTCCCTCATCACTGCTTCCAGCCTTTCAGGGGTAATCCAGAGCCAGGAGTGTCTGTCAGGCTCCCTCTCCAGCAGCATAGCCCATGGAAAACTGGCCTCTTCCAGTCAGAGCTCACAGCAGCAGGGTCGAGTTAGCCAAAATTAGCAATCATTTGGCCCAAGAACATTCTGCACTACTTCCAGCCTGCTTCCTGAAATCAAAACCATACTCACTCACTTCCAGTTATCCTCACTGTCAGGTTTGGTACCAACCCTTCCATCCCCAAGATTATTCACTCTGAAGATGGCAGGGCCTCAAACCACACTGTCCAGCTGAAGAGGGAGGGGAGCTGCCATCCCAACAGTCCTCACTGTCCTGGGCTTTGAACCTCCACCTCAGAGGTGTTCACCACCTCTTCTTCTGCCTAGAGCTTGTACAGCTCTTCTGTCTCCCCAAAGTCAAGAGGATCCTTGTTAGATAAATCCAAAGAACATGAAGAGAAAGCCCTGGCTTAACACCAGCTATCAGAAAGAGCACAAGAAAATGCCACAGAGAATTAATTAACAAGCCTCTAATTCCATCTGGAGCCTTCACAGGAAATACAAATATTTTTATTTACCCAGCTGCTTGAAAGCATTGGCTGTTCAGCTCGACAAGGGAGGTATCACAAATGGAACACTCTTAGGTAGCATTATGATCCACAGATCCCCTTCCAGGGAGCATGGCATCACACAAACCCAACCTCAAGTGTGTGATGGGGTTACCTTGACAAGCCCAAAACCCAACATACTATTAATTTCCAGTTCAACAGCACAGGAACAACTGGATGATGATGTGAAAGAAGTTTAATGTCCATTGCATATGGTGGTTATAATTAATCCACTCCTCATCTAAAACACTGTCACATGCAGATCCTGCTGCAGCCAATCTGTGACACTTGCCTTTCCCAGCTGCCCAAAAACTTGGCTCCCAACCCTCTAAAAAAAGCAGGTTATATTTTCTAAGAGAGCCAACACAGCCGTCGGATTTTCCTTCCACTTCCTCCACACCACCATTCCTGCTGAAGCCCAACCTGCAACAAGACAAGGTGTAATGGTGACAGGACTCTATTTGAGAGGATCCTGCCCCCCACTCCAAATTGAACACGGGTCCTGGTGCCCTCCATCACACAGCCCTGAGGATGTCACAGCCAGCAGGTCATGGACACACACAGAACTTGAATCTCTGAAAGAAAAGTCTTTGTATCTAAGAGTGAGGGGACCCGAACTGCTGCTCTGCAAATTCTTCAGCCTGCCCGGAAAAGCCCTGACAGAACCAAAACCTAGAAAAAAATGTAAGAAATGGATATTGCGGGGGGAAAAGAGTACCTGAATTTCCCTGACCACTTGTTTTTGGGAAGAATATGTAAAACTCCTTAAAGAAGCTAAACCTGGTCAATCTCCAAAGCTGGCCCAAGACAAGGTGAGTCACAGGCTCATCCCAGCTGCACATAAGTGGCACTGACAACTCTCCAAGCCTTCAGAACAATTCCCCGTGGAAAACAGGCACCCAGCAGGCTGTGTCAGCCCAACAGCTCCTAGGTGAGAGCCACTGCCATTTTAAGGCGTTAAAGAGTGTTGTCATGCGGGAAATTGGCCATCAGATATTCAACCAGACCCAGTTGTGTTCCGTGTACCCACCGAACCCTGTGGTCACTTCCCCTTCACCAGCAGCAACCATCGCACTCGCCGGCTACCAAAACCTTACTGAGGCCACATTTCCGTCGTGGGGAGCGGTCCTTGCGCACCCTCAGTGACCCCCGGGACCACGGGCGGTGACGGCGCCAGGCGGGCCCGGACAGCGGGACAGCTGAGCCCCGGGCCCAGGGCACGGAGACAGCGTCACGCCCGAGTGCCCCGGGCAGACCCGGCCCGGTGCCACCGCTGTGCCCACGGACATCCACACACGGCCTCTCCGCCAGCTGGGCCGCGGCCAGAGCCCGAGACAGAGCCAGTCCAGGCCGGTGACAGGCACTCCCGCAGCCCCTTCCCCGGTCTCCCCGATCGGCCCGGGGGGCACCGGGCCCGGCACGGCCCGTCCCCCTCCCCGGTCCCCGCGGCCCTCACCGGACTTGGGTGGGTAGCGGTAGGCCGAATTGGCCTGGATATCAATGTCCTCCACGCCCGCGATGCGCCGGCTGAGCAGGGAGCCCATGGCGGCCGCGGACAGGGCGGGCGGCCCGGGGGCGCAGAGCGGCGGCGGCACCGGCACCGGGACCCGCACCCACGGCGGCGGCGCGGGGCACGCCGGGACACCGAGTCCAACAGCCACGGGACTACAGCTCCCGGCAGTCACCGCGGCGGCGCCTACCAACGGCGGGACGGGGACGCGATGGCACCTACCAATGGCGGCAGTGGCGTGAGCTCCTCCGGCAGAAGGCGCTACGACGGGAACGGGAACGGCAATGGGAATAAGAACAAGGACGGGAACAGGAGTGGGCCCAGGGATGGGCATGGGGCACTCTGCATGGGAACGACCCGGTCATGGACATGGAGATCACCAAGGGCACATCTTAGATGGAGAAGCCTTTAGGAGCTCACACAGGGAGGATACTCGAAGACAGGGAAGCACAGGGAGGACGGATGACCAGGGACACACCTTGCACAGGGAGAATGCCCAAGTTCATGCTCTGCACGGGGATACGCAGTGGGGGTTCCCAGGGATACATCTGGCACAGGGAAGCACAGGGGAAATGCTCAGAGACACACAGCCTGCACAGGGATGCCCAGGGAGAATTATCCAGGGCAGTTCCTAAAGCTGGGACCTGCTACGGGCTGAGGCTCAAATCCAGCAGGAAAGAAGGTGATCAGCCTCCCATGGGGAAGCCTCTTCTTTCTGAGTTCCTCTCCTCACAGGGAATCCACACATGAAAGCAAATGGAGATGCCTGAGGTTGGGATGTGAGGACAGGGAATGGCCATAGGCTGCCTTGCATGTAAGACACAACAGTTGGGGGAAGGAGCACAAAAAAGCCACCAATGTCCCACAACAGCCCTCTGGCACCAAGGAACAGGGGAAAGCCACTCCCTGTGATGGGAAGTGCCTTCCTGCACGTATGCTGCAAAGGAACTGGGGAACCAAATTCTCAGCAGTGGAGTTGGGAATCACTGGGAGACCTGAAGGAGCTGAGGTGGCACGTGTGAAATCCCTTAAACTGGCCTTGGGAGCAGGCAAAAGGGCTGGGATTCAGGGAACTGGGATGGAGCAGGGAGCAGAGCCTGCCAGCACGGGAGGATTTTGTGATAGCAAGTGAGCAGGCAGTGGGTGGAATTTGCTGACTGTAAACACAAACTAAAACACGCCCAGCAGGAATAAGCAAACAGTCCTGGGGCGAAACATGCTACCGGACAATTATTATCCTTGCAGCTGTTGTGGCCACACAAACACAGCCAGAGGGGCTGTAAGAGGCACAGGATGCAGGGGAATATGTGCTAGGGGTGAGGACAGAGCAGGAGCAGACCTTTCTCTTCTGCATCCCATTGTGCACCCGGCGTTTGGGAGCCCCAGGCTCTGTCTGGCAGTGCCTTGGCAGTAATTGTACCTGGGAACTCTCTGCTGTGTCCCCCAAGATCCTCCTGGCACCTGGAGTGATGGTGCCTCTTGCTCAAATAGCCTCTCCATGCAAGTGTTTCTCACAGAAGTTGCACAGACAGGGGTGGATGGAGCCTGCTGACCACCACAGTGACACACGCGCTGGCCCAGGGCATGTCCAGTGCTCCCTGCCATAGGAACGAGCTGTGGGCATGCCCTGGCACTGCGGGGTGATGTGAACAGCTCGTGTGCCACCAGCAGCCCCCGAGTGAGCAACGTGAATCCACAGCCCCCAAGGCCTCACTCTGCAGCCGACCTGGGGCTCAGTACTGGAGCAGACAGCACAGCAAGGATCAGTGGGTCCATCTCCCTGTGCCATCCTGATTACGGGTGGCAAAGCAGAGCAGTGTTTGC
>VRYO01002014.1:13928878-13956466 GCA_009812075.1 Sialia sialis
GCCGTGCTGGCACAGCGTCCCCGGATGCGCTATCACGGGCCGGGAGGCATCCCAGACCGAGCCGTGCGTGGCCGGGGAGCGCGGGTTGGGTTTGCGGGCATGTGCGGAAGACCGGGCCTGCGATCCCCACCGCCGTGCCCGGTGAACGGGAGCACCGCTGGCGTGGGATGTGTTGCATGTGTAACGTGCTCCGGCGTTTGTTTACTAACACAGCCTGACAGTGGCCCTGTGGGACAGGCGGGATCCTCTTCCACCACCTCCGAGCGTGTCGCAGAAGAGCCGGGGAGGGGTGGCAGAAGTTCTAACGTGTCTTTCAAAAGGCTTTTTTGCAGAACTTTGCCACCGTTTGGCGAGTTGCACAAGTCCTAACAGCCGTCTCCTGTCGGCTGGGCACTCACATGACTCAGAGGAAGCTGGGCTGTAAACAAACGCCGCCTTCCCACTCACTTTTGGTGCAACGGTCAGATAATTCCCTTTGCAAAATGGCCGCTGGGCACGGCTCCTTCTGGGAGCTGCGCTGGGGAGGCTCAGCTCCTGAGCACTCCAGCTTGCTCTCACCTCTTCTCCGGGATACTCCCGAGGCTTTTGTTATTCCAGTGCAGTACTCCTTTGTTGGCTGGTCTGCATCTGCAGTGAGTAAAAATCGGGGGAGTTCAGGCAAGTTCAGTACGAGGGAAGGCAGCATAAATTAACCATCTCCTTGGAGTCACAGCGCTGCTCCAGGGGCACGGTGTGAATTCAATCAGCCTGCTCGTACCTGAGGGTTCTGCTCCTGCCTGTGAGGACACCATGGGGAGAGGTGTTCTGCACAGGGGAGCCAGGCTAGCACAGTGGCCCAGTGACACACAGCAGGAGTTGTCCCAGCTCTGTGTGTCTGTCCTGGCCAGGGCACTCCTGGCATCCATCTGCCCTGCCCAGGACCTTTCCTTTGTGGGCAAGTGTCACTCTTGCTGCCTGTGACAGCCCCTGGGGTGTTCATCACCAGCAGGAGGGAGAGGAGGCTGCTGTGGAGCACCAACAGCTTTGGGACGCTGGTGTTTTGGGACCTCTTCCCCTGGGCTTGGGTTGCTGTGAGGCTGGCTGCTCCGGGGCCATCGTGTGTAGGAAGATGAAGTGAAGGCTGCAGTGTGGGTTTGCTCTGTGTGTGTCTTTCCAGCCCTGGTAGACCCAGAGTTTTTCTGGGGTGGAAGAAACGTGATCCAGGACAGTGAGCAGAGTGGGAGGTCAGGAAAACGTGGGATACCGTCACCTTTGGCTGTGGTGTGAGCTGATCAGAGTCTTTCCCATACTCAGGGGTTGACTAAGAAGCCTTTTTTTTCCATCCCATCTATCCCTGGGGAACAATGCAGTTCATGAGTAGGGTGTGTATTGCTTCTCCCACTCACTGTGACTCCACTCCTGTTTTCTAGGGACCCTGGGCAGGCTTTCTCCTGTTGTGCCGTGTTTAGTTTGCAGCTCTGTGGGCCCTTCCATGCTTCCAGGGATAGCTGCTGTGGGTGCCAGCCAAAATGGCACTGCCAGCCCAGCCCTCCAGCAGCTGGAGCAGTGCCATGGCTGATCCCAGGGGGAGGTTTACAGGCCCAGACACCTGGAGTGTCTCTGGGTGAAGGCTGGCACTTGGCCTCCAGGGCCTGGCTTTCTGGGAGAAGCCAGGGAGAGCAGCTCCTCCATGGCTGGAACCCAGCAGGTTACCAGGCAGACATTTCGGAATTTGCAGAGTCTCACATGGGGCTGGGCAATGGATCAGGCTCCATCTCCGGTGGAAAGATATTTGGCTTTATGTGCTCATTGCCCTTGGGGCTTTTTGGGAAGGATAAGAAGAAACTGCTTCTAAAAAAACCTACCCATTCCTTCCTTTTCCTGGTGCTAAGAGCCTCTGTTCAGTGTAGAGAGGTTTTGTGGAACAAGAGGAGGAGCAGGAGTCTGCCTTTGCTCACTGTGTCCATGGCTGGATTTCACTTCCTCTTAAGTATTTATGTTTCATGAAGCCGCTTCCTTGGTGGTTCAAGGACAGTGTGGCCCCAGGGCTGCCCCTGCTGCTGGGTGCCCTGTGCTGGCAGAGCTCACACCTCTGGAGAGCCACCCTTTCTCTCTTTGAGTCACCACAGGTGTCTCTTGGCACCCTGGCATGGTCCCTGTGTGATCTCTCTCCTGTGAAACTCCTGGTTTTGTATCCTGGGAGGGGGTACAGTGACCTGGTCACCTGCTGAGCATGGCCAGGCCATAGGTGTGGAGCTGCCCTGCTCCCACACACCCCAGGGTGACACAGGCAATGGGGCCTTTAGTCCAGGCTCAGAGCTGAGCTGGGCTCGGGCTCCTTCTCTGGCAGAGGAGCCTTAATTGGCTTTGCTGTTACACCAGTCACCGTGGCACTTGTGACGCTGTCTGGAGCCCAGGTGGCATCAGTGGCTTTGGCTACGCGTGTGTCCCTGGCCCTCGGTGGCACCAAGGGCAGCATGGGGCTCTGCAGGTCCCTTGGGAGGTGACTGTGGTCCTGGGCTTTGTGCTGGGCACAGGGGCTGTTTCTTGGAAAGGGGCAGAGACACTGTTTTAGGAAGAGGGGCCTGCACTGGCAGAGTGCTTCCTCTGCCCAGTCACAGCTTTCATCCCAGTGCTGGCAGGGATTGCTGAGCAGCTCCGGGGGACAACAGGAATCTTCTCTGCCCCTGTCTGCCAGTGGCAGTCCAGATATGAGGCTGCTTGGAAAACAGGAGCACAGAGCAGATTTAATCAGCTTATGGTATCTGGCTGTGCCCACACCTCTGCCTGTGTTTCCCGTTCGGTGTTGCCCCCTCTCTTATCAGGATCTGTCAGTGATAGGGCCTGTGGGTGTTGACGTCCAACCTCACCCAGGACGAAGGGTAACAGGGTAACGTGGTGGTGGGGGGTGGGTGTCACTGCCTCAGAAGTATTTGTGTCTCTGTTGGACATTTCCTTAATTCAGAACCTTGTGCTGTTCTGTCCAGAGCTCTCTCCAGGGCCACAGACCCTCTTCCTGCTGCATGGTCATCCCTGGGATCCGGGGTGTCCTGCCTGCTGGAGCTGAGGGCTCTGAGCTTGCAGCGTGCCCGGGTGCAGAGTTCAAGTGCTGTGTTATTAAATGCAGCTATTGCAGGGAAGAGCTTTGCCAGCCCAGCTATTGCACACTCCCCCCGAGGTCTGGGAGCTGCCAGACTCTGCAGCAGGAATTGCTTCCCCCACCCAGGTCTGGATCATTGTTTACAGACATTGCTCTGGCTGCCACCTGGTCGTACCAATAGTTTTCTGTTGTTTAGCCAGGAAACCATAAACCCCTTTGTCTTCCCAGGGCCTGCCAGCCTGGATGCTTGGGGCAAAATTAGTTTTCCCATTGCATCAATGAGCTGAGCTGACTTGCATCCTGGCCCTGAGAATGACACAGGAGCCTATGGACACTGGGATGAGGGTAATGAGATGGCAGGACTGTGGCTGCTGCAGTTGGACAAGGTTTGGTACAACCTCCCTGTGCTTTTTGTAGGCTTTTCTGCCTTCTTTTCCACAGCAGCTTGGGTAACCCCAATCTCTGGCTTTCAGGAAGGGAGCAGAGTCTCTGGTAATGTGGCAGTACCCAGCCACAGCCCCACACCTCTCACACCCTGGAGTGGAAACCTGAAGGCCCCGGGGAAATGCCTGAAATGGCACTGAAGGGGGGCTTTTCCTTCAACCCGAACTGAATCCAAAGCAGTTCTCTTACATTTCCATCATGTCTCACCTACAACTGAATCAAAACATTGTTTTCTAGCCCTGAATCAGTTGAGGCCTGACACAGAACACAAGTCACCATCATGGAATCACAGAATGGCTTGGGTTGGAAGGGACCTTGAAGGTCATACGGTTCCACCCCCCTTTCATGGGAAGGGATACATTCCACTATCCCAGGTTGCTCCAAGCCCCATCCACCTGGCCTTGGGCACTTCAGGGATGGGGCAGCCACAGCTTCTCTGGGCACCCTGTGCCAGGGCCTCACTATCCTCTGAGTGAAGAACTTTTCACCATTCCTGCATCAGCTCAGTGCTATGCACTCCCAAACCTCCTGCTGCCTCTGCTTCTCCCACGCCTGGGCTGCATGTCTGTCCTCCTGACCACCCTGTTACCCTGGCCTTTCCTATCTGCAACCCCACTTGTCCTCTCACATGCCTGTGGCATGTGACACATTTACCAGACTAGTACTGGTTTTAACTGGAAGCTAAAAACAATGTCAGTCCTCATCCTGCTCTGTCTGCAGCTGAATTGGAAATGTTCTGGCATATGGGGTGGGCACCTGCCCAGGGGATCTCCTGGTGGGAATATGGGGACTGTGATCATGTCCTGTTGAGGACATGCTTTTAACTGGTTCCTGCTGGGGTTGGATTTGGTATCCTTTGTTTCCCTGCACATGGTGGTGGTTGCAGAGTGTCATTGTGAGTTGTGAAACACCTGCTGGGCTCTGCCCCAGCAGTAGCTGCTTCTTGCAAGGATGGTGGTCCCAAATCCACATGGTTGCCACCTGTCCTGGTGTGAGCAGATGGCAGGCACAGGCGCTGCCTGGGGACAGGGAGCAGCTGTGCCCTCAAGGCACCCCAGGGTCTGCTTTGGATCATCTTTGGGGTCTAGTAGTGTCCAGGGGTGAGGTGGGTGCCTAGTTTGGGTGCTGGTGGGTGCCCAGTTTGGATGCAGTAGTAACATCGTCTTTTCCTTTTTTTTTTCCCCTCCTTCCTTTCAGACTGCTCTCAGTGCTTTTTTCCAAGAAACAAACATCCCCTACAGCCACCACCATCAGATGGTAAGTGCTTTCCCAGCTCCCCAGCGCTCTCCCAGGGCAGAGCACCAGCTGGCGGGTGCTTCAGGCTGGAGCTCATGTCCAGCTCGCTGCTTCCCAACTCCAGGAGGGCAGACAGGGAGGTCTGGCTGGGCACTGCCAGAACTGCCTGCCAAGGAAGGTTTTCCTGGAGAGCAGCTGGTGGTATAGCCTGCCCTGTGCAGTGGGACAGCAGAGCCCTGCAGATGGTTTGGGGCTGCTCTTCCAAAAGGGATAGTCTGAGGGAGGACATTTTGGGCATAGACAGTGGTCCACAGCAGCCCAGCATGGCAGAGAGAGCCTGGAGGAGCCTGAGGCACTGAGCTGTGTAAACACACTCACAGGTACATGGTGCTTCCCATCCTGCAGCAGCCACACACACAGGTTCTTGTGAGCTCACTGGAGCGAGCAGATTCCTGGAGCTTGGTTCTGGTGCAGCGTGCAGAGTGTCTGGAGGTGTGTAAACACCCACACGTGGGTGCTGCCTGCCTCTGCTCTCTTCCAGCTGTCCCCAGACTCGGTCCCTTAACTCTCCTGCCCCAGCAGATTGTAATCTGCTTGGGCAGATGTGTCTTAAGGATTTACTGGCTGCTGCAGCCTTGTTTGACTCTGTGGGACAATTGGGGATTTGGAGCACACAAGCCAGGTGCCCAGCAGGGCTGAAGTGTGCCCAGTCTCCTGGGGGGTGGGAGCTGAGCCTGAGCCTTGTGCCCACAGAGCCAGAAAGCTGCGGGCCCAGCGTGCCACCAGTGGGTTGTGGAGCAGAGGGTGTCCCTGACTTGGCTGAGCACGGGGGGTCCTGTCTGGGTCCTCTGCCAGGAGCTTGACAAGAACAGGAGCCTTCAGTAGAGCTGCTCGTGGGCAGCACAGTCAGCAGAGCACAGCTCTGGGGGCTCCATATGCTGCAGCAGGGGGTCAGAGGGGTCTCGTGCCGTGCCCTGGTGGGAGGCAGGAGATGGGCACTTCCCTGACCCCGTGTCTCCTTCCCACAGATGTGCACTCCTGCCAACACGCCGGCCACGCCGCCCAACTTCCCCGACGCCCTCACCATGTTCTCCCGCCTCAAGGCTTCCGAAAGCTTCAACAGCAGTAGCCCCGTGGCCTCCATGGCGACTTCCCCGCCGCCCCCGGCCCCGCCGCTGCCCCAGCACGGGGCCTTCAACCCCGCCTGGCCCACGGCTTCTCCGCCCGGGCAGCAGCAGAGCATGTGGACTCCGGCCGCGCCGGCGCAGCCCGCGGGCTGGCCAGCCGCCGTCTCCCAGCAGGCCAGCGCAGAACAGAAGGCCAACGTGACCATGGAGGCAGAGAGATGAGGCCGCGGCGGAGAGCGGACGCAGTGGGGACCCCTGCGTATAAATATATATATTTTTTTTTTCTCCCCCCCTCCCCAAAGAGGAGAGGAACTCTGCTGCCAGGGCGTCTGGCAGCCGCCGAGACACATGAGCAAATAGCTGCCTTGCATGGGTTTGGTTTGAAGTAGTTTTTACTTGTTCTCGAGCTGAATGGAGCTCCCCAGGGACAGCGGGAGGCTGCGTGGGACCGGTGCCGGCCTCTGCCTGGGACCCTGACGCTGCCAGACTCTCGGGGAGGGAGCACCCCCTCCTCTCTTGGGACACCGGAGTTTGCATGCCAGTGACATTTTACAGAGGAGGTCCCTTCCTCAGGGTCCCCTGGGCCACCCCACCAGGCAGAGTGAGTTGTGCCTGAGTGTTTCCCCCCACCCCTTGGCCCCGATCAACTGCGAGGGGGGCAGACACGCCATGAGGCTTGTTTTTTGTAAGGGGTGGAGAGAGCAGGGGCTGTTCTTGCTCCACCACAGCCTCCACCCCACACACACCGTCCTCGATGGTGATCAGGGCTGAGGGACACCAGCCCTTGGGGAAGTGTCTGGCCCCTCACCTGGCCCCGATGGGGAGCGGGGGGTGAGCACTGGTGGTCCGGCTGGGCCAACACACCCTCCCCCTCAACCTCCTGGGATGGGGTTTGCCCCAGGGCTGTTTTGCATGACACAGTGTAACCCTAGAGACTGGGATCGTTTTTAACCCCTCTGTTCTTTTCTCCCGGCGGCTGGAAGTCTCTCCGGATGCGCCGCAGCCGCTTGCAATACACGCTCTTCTGCTTTGAACCCAGTGTCTTTGCTTCGTTTGCAGCAGTGGGGGGACGCAGGCAAAGCTGTCCTGAGCTTGGAGTGTTTCAGGATCCCCTCTCCCAGTGGCTCAGTGCATCCTAGGAGGGCTGGCTGCATCTCCAGCTGCTCCAAGCCCCCCTTTCCAGCTATGCAGTGACTGCCAGCTGCTTTTGGCCAGGTGCATCCAGGGCTCAGCTCCAGAAGCTCTGCCACATCAGCTGTGGTGTGAGACCCCCAACAAGCAGGGCTATGCTGAGTCCTCAGGATCGCCTGTGACTTCTACAGGTCCTGGGTGTTTTGCTGTGACCTGGCTCCTATCCCCTCTTCCCCAGGTCCCTTGAAGATTGCTGTCCCTGCCAGACCCTTTCCCAGCGAGGCTGTGCCCCTACACTCCCCAGTCAATAATTAATTCCAGTCTCTTATTTGCGTTGCTAAAATAAACAATGTAGGAGGGATGGTTTCATACAAGGTACCTCTTGGACAGGGCCTGGGAGCAAGAGCTGTAGCTGGCCCTTGTGAGCATCCCTGCATGGAGCTGTGCTGGAGCTGCCGCCCTCAGTCCTGCCACACTGAGATGAAATGGGCCAAGCTGGTGGGCCCTGGAGTGAGCCAGGGCTGTGCATCTTCTGTCCCAGCTCTGGTGAGCGCATCCAGGCCAGTGTGGAGTCCTGCTGTGAGGAGGGGTGGTGCTGCACAAAGCCACACAGGGCACAGAGAGAAGGGATTTGTCCCTTGAAAGAGCCTTGAAAGAGACAGCTGCCTGAGAAACACAGGTGAAGCCATACAGAGACCTGGGTGCTGAGGAGGGGAATGTGCCTGTGACTGCCCCAGGGCCATCAGGAGCAGGATTGGAAAATCATGTGTCAGACCACAGACTTGGTCCTCTGGTCAGAGAGCTGGTTGGGACATGGCACAGCCCAAAGCTGTCAGATTCTGGATGTGTCCCCAGGAGCTCAGGGACTGTGCAGGGGAGGCAACAGAGGAGGGAGTGTACCTGGCCCGTGGTGTTACCACACTGCAATGAGTGGGTGCCAGGGCAGTGTGACCCCAATTCCACCAGTCCCCCTAGGCCAAGGCAGCACAGCCTTGGTGCACATGCCCCTCCCCAGCCTCCCGTGCCATTTCACAGCCCCCTGGCCAGTGCAGACACCTGTGAGCTTGGCACTGGCCCCCCAGGAGCCTGCTTTGTCACCTGCACAAGGACAAACAGTCTTGCGTGGGGCATGACACCCTCAGCAGCTCCCTGGGGACTGCTGAGCAGCAGCACTACCCACATGGCAGGGCTGGTGACCAGGGGACACACTCAGGACAGGCACCTGCATGAGTACTTGCAGCACATCCCTGTGGTGTGCGAGGAGCAGAGCTGGGGGGATCTTCATTGCTGAAGGGGGACAAGCAGAAACAGTACAGGGGGACGGCCCTCCCCTGCAGACCCCTGCCCTGCCACCACCCCAGTGCCAGTGCTTGTTCACAGGCCCAAGCCCTGCTCCATCAGCACCTTGTTCATACCTGAGTGCTTCACCATCCTTTGAGCTCTCCTCAGCCTCCTTGGAGCCGCCCACCATTGTTTGTCCCCAGCTCCACCAGCTTGGCATGGCAACAAAATCCTGGCACACTGAGCTGCTTCTGAGTGGGGATGTGCCAAGTCTGGACAATCCTGTACCGGGCATGGTTTCAGGCACCAGCCATGGCACAAGTGGCTCCTGAGCTGTGCCTGGACACTGTCCTCTCCTGGGTGTCCTTGGTGTCACACCACAGTGGCTCTGCAGCTTCCTGCAGCCTCATGCACTGCTGCTGCAGCTACCTCCCTGCCAAAACCCATCCCCTGGGGAGGACATGTGGCCCTGGGTGAATCTGGGTGGCTGCAGAACCCAGGCAAGGCAGGGAGCTGTGTTTATTGTAGTGTCAGAGAGCGGCTAGTGAGAACATCCTGAGAGATGTCCCAGTGTGTTCCTGGCGCGTGTGTTGTGGGCTTGCAGCCCCCAGGCCTTTGGGCAGCACTTCCTGAGACCATGGTCACCTGGGTCCCTTCTACATCCTGCAGCTGCTTTGTCTCACCCAGCACCTTCTCCAGGTGGGCAGCCACATCCTCCAGGTCTCTGAGCTGGCTTAAGACACCAAAGCTTTGCTCTGAGCAGTGCCAGCTCCTGCAGGCCCCCATCAAAGCAACATCCCAAACCTGAGTGGAGTCCCCCTGGCACTGCTGCCAGGCCCTGGGGATGACCAGCACTGGGGTGCCACAGACAACAGTGACCCCGTCAGGGACCACGTCCCCCCCAGCTGTGTCAGGGCATGAGGCAGAGGGACAAGGGGGCTGCAGTGGGCAGTCTGGCGAAGTCTGGTGGCACAACCTGGCACAGTGGCCTGGCATGACAGAGATGTCAGTGCTCACAGAGCTCACACGTGGCTGACAGGTCCCTATGGCCTCGTGGTGCTCCAGCAGTCAGCCCAGCCTGTGTGGGGCTTCGTGGGCCAGCACTTCAGGGCCTCAAGACTGAGCTCCCAGCCAGGGCTTCTGAAACTAAACAGCTTTTGGGAAGAGAAAAGAGCTCCAGCCATGCTGGGGCATTGCAGGAGGAGCCTGCAGCACCTCACCAGTGGGCACCTCAGAGCAAGCTGTGGTACAGCTCCTGTGACACCTCCACTGTGACCAAGAGAGAAATCAGCCCTTTGCCATGCTCCAGGAGGAGAGAGCCTGGGCAGCCCCTGGGATGGGGCAGAAATCTCCAAACCCTGACATCACCCCCAGTGCCATCCCATCCCCAGCCCTGTGGGTCTCCCTGGACATCAAAATTTTAGAGAGTAAAATTCTCCTGGCACTGCAGGAGGGACAAGAGCAGTGGAGGTGGCTGGGACACTGGGATACCAGGGATGGATGGCTGCTTCAATGGTTGTGAGGGTGACATAGACCCAGGCAGGTCACTGCAGCCAGAGCAGCCTTTAGGAGGCTTCAGTGCATTTTCCATAAGGATTTGTGAAAGATTGTCATCCCAGTCACCCCATGCATGTGCCATCCATGCAGGTCGCCAGAGAGCCCAGCCTCTCTGCAAAGAGCTCTCCAGTAACTGACCCAGCTCTGCTGGGTCTGCATGCCCCTCTGGGAAATTTGTTGAGGGGGCCCCTCAGCAGTGGTTTTCAGGGAGAAAATGTAGTGATCATCTCCTGCAGCATGTCTGTGACCTGAGGAACATGGGTTTGACTGCTGGTACCAGGTCCCATGGGCATGGGGACATGGAAAGAAGGGAAGCTAAGAACTGTATGGAGAAGACCAGAACTTGGGGATGTTTCTCTGGGACCCACAGCATCAGCCACATCTGGCCAGCCCATGGAGCCCATGGTGCCCATGGAGTTTCCCCAAACTGAAGGGAAAGATGTCCAAGGGGAACAAATGTCCCAGCTTCAGGTTCGTCATGCTGGCAAAATGCTGTTGCCTTTTCTCTTTGCTCTGTGGTTGTGCTCAAAGCCAAGGTCACAACAGGTGAGGTGGGTCTGGCCTGGGGCTGCCAGGTCTCACAAGGGATGAAGTGCTGAAATTGATGTGTGCCAGCCCCATGCTGCCTATGGAGAAGACAGGAGGGCACAGGGCCACCACAAAACATTCTTGTGCTGCAAGGTGTGAGCGAGGCAGATATTTCTGATGTTACATACAGCATTCTCCACTCAGAGTCTAAACTTGGTGCTGTGGCAAGGATTGTGGCACTGGATTGTGCCTTGATGTGGGGACAGCCTGCCTGTCCTGCTGTCACCTGCAGCTTGGTCACTCACCGTGACACAGGAAAGAGAGGAGTCTGCAAGGCATACAGATGCTCCTGCCTGGGAAGCGGGAAGTCCACTGGGAAATCCAGCCCAGAGTGACCCCAGGCAGAGCTGCCAGGGCAGGATGGGACCCAGCACACCTAAATCTTAGAGCAATGAGCCTTAGGGGCAGGTGAGAAGTTACTGAAACCACCTGTGGCTGTGTTAGAATCCTGCTCTTTTAATTAGTCCCTGCAGTGCACCTAAGACCACTGGAGCCAGAAAGGCGCCTTTGTGGTTCCACAGGCTCTCTGATCCTGGGGTGGCTAGAATCCATGGCATGGGCATGTCACTGTGTGGGACAGGACATCACCCAGAGCAGGGCATCATGTGGGGCATGAGCTGGGACACCTGGTAGAGAAGGCACCATGTGGAGGACAGGGAAGAGACAGCTCCAGGGAGACTTCAGAGCCCCTTCCAGTACCTGAAGGGCCTCCAGAAGAGCAAGGTGCATGGAGTGGCAGAGCAAGGGGGAACGGCTTCGAACTGCAAGAGGAGAAATTAAGGTTAGATATATGGAAGAAACTCTTCCCCGTTAGGGTGGGCAGGCCCTGGCACAGGGTGCCCCAGAGAAGCTGTGGCTGCCCCTGGATCCCTGGCAGTATCTAAGACCAGGTTGGACAGGGTTTGGAGCAGCCTGGGCTAGTGGAAGGTGTCCCTGCCCATGACAGGGGGTGAGATGGGATGATCTTTAAGATTCCTCCAGCCCAAACCGCGCTGGGATTCCCTGAGTCTGCGGCTCCCCGGTGCTGTCCAGTGCAGCGGGAGCAGGCCCGGCCCGGCCCCCGGCTGGCCCGGCGCGGCCCAGGCCCGCCCCGCCGCGGCACCGCCCGCCCAGTCCGGCCCGCCCCGCCCGCCGCCGCCAGGTGCCGGAGCCGCCGCCGGGAGCCGGTAGGTGCCTGTGGGCGCTGGGGATCGGGTGCACGGCCGGCGGGGCTCGGGGGATGGCGGGGCTGGGGGCGAGAAGGCGGCCCGGGCCCCCTCAGCCTCGGACAGGCCGCGGCGGCCTCCCGGTGGCGGGGCCGGCTGGACATACCGCGGGAGACACTGAGAACCGGGGTGACACCGAGCACCGAGGGGACACACCAAGCTGGGGGGGCACTGAGAACCGGAGGGGGAATAGCGAGCACGGGAGGACACTCAGCACTGTGGTGACGCTGAGCGCAAAGGGGGACACAGGCAGGAGAAGACCAGCACTACGGTGTTGGGAAGTAAGGGGCTGGAAATCAGCCCCTGGTTATCTCCGTGAGGAGGAACCGGGCCGAGGGGAGGGCTCGGTGCTCGGCCGCGGCTGGAGCGTTCGCTGCGGAGCCGGGAAAGTGCGGCTGGATAGGGACACGGGCCGGGAGAGCAGCGGGAGGCAGCCCTGGCCTCGCACGGGCCTTCAACGCTGCCCGTGTCGCAGGGTGCTGCTAAAATCTTACCGAGCTGCAGCTCTGTGCCCTCAGCAGTGCCAGGAAGGGTTGGGACGGGAGGGCTGGGATGAAATTTAATCGGGTGGAAAGAGAGGTCGTGTACTCGGGAAAAGACTTCCCGGTGTAAGGCGAGCGCTGCTGCTGTCAGGAGCTGGCGGGGGCTGCAGGGAGGGCACAGCTGAGAGAGGAGCAAATGTGATCCAGACAGAGCCTGGGAGAGCAGGGAAGCAGGCCTTGGAGCGAATGTGTGTGTTTGCAGTTATCCCTGCTCGGGAGAGACGAGCTTGCCCAGTGAGCAGGGATGATGAGCCCATTTTAGAGGAGCTGAAAGAAGCTGAGATGTCTTGATAAGCAGGAGGAGAAATGATGAAGGGTGAGGATGATATTGACGCACTGCCAGTATTAATGCACAGCAACAAACACCAGGGAATAAACATTAGAGGGAAGCTGTGGTGTTTTTAACCATTAAAATTGTGAGATCTGAGTTCTCCCTCCCAAGGGGACTGGAAAGGCAGAGGACAGCAGCTGTTTGGTTCCTTTAGGAAAAGCACAGGGGGTGGTGGTTGTGGCTAAACAGAGGAATGAGGTTGGGATCCTGGGGAGAGCTCCAGGGCTGTGTAGAGGAGTGAGAACATGTAGGCCTGGGATGGATACTGCCATGCCAGTGTCCTCTGGATCCTCCACATGAGCCATGCTCAAGGTTAAACCTCTCCAGGTCCCTGCAAGTGTAAGTTTGGGCCTTGGCCTGAGGAAAAGCTACTCTGAAGTCTGGTCTCCTTGCACCAGTGAGAACTGGGGAGGGGACTGGCAGTTGTCACATTCTAAGCCAAGCCTAAAATACCAGGTGGCAGAGATGAGGTCAGGCACAATGATTTTAAGTAGAAATGTTTTAGATTGTAATTCTAGTGGGTTTGGGCTGTATGTAGAACTCTCTGAGAAACTCTGGGAATATGTACAAGAGCTTCCTGTTTGTTCCCTTCATCTAAAGTACTTTAAATGGGTCTTTAATTTCAGCAGGGGCCCTGCTGATTTCAGAGTGCAACCAGAGTAGACAGCAGAGATAATAACTACAGTGAGTATTACATAGATGTTACAGCGTGGTATATAACCACAGTATGTCACTCATTCACGTTCAGGAACTAAACAAACTCGTCTGGAAAGCACAGGCTGAAAATTTCGCTCTCCCAACGGCTTCTCTGTCTCGATGTTGTGGTGACATCCACGTGCCCCAGGAAATCCCCGGAAGTGTTTAGTGATGTACCTGCTCTGCTCTCCTTAGGTGTTACATGAGGAGCTAATTCCTGCTGGGAGGTAGGCAGGCGGTGACTTCATGCCTGTAACAAGGGCAGGGGGATGGGGCAGTGTCCCCACATGTCCCCCAGCAATGCCAGTGGAGCAAACGTGGTCAGTCCTGCCCAGCTGCTCTTACAGGAGTGGTGGAGCTGCAGTGGCCGTGTGTGCTCAGGGCTGACTCAGACTGGTGCTGGGAATGGGGATGTGTGTGTTCCTAGCAAGCACCAAAACATCCTGCCACAGGTGTGACAGGGACAGGAAACAGTGAGGGAGCTCCTCTGATTTCAGAACCCTTCCTAAGAAGATGGAGGACCGTGCTGAGCTTCTTGTATTCCCTCAAATTCAGTTCTGAAACTCACTTCCTTGTGTTGTGTTCTGCTCTGTCTCAGCTGCAGTTAGGAAGGGAGGGAGAACGTCTTCTGGTGTTGGTTTATGAGCACGTTTGTGAAGGTTGCTTCCAAATCAGCTCTTTTTGTGTCTGAGAAGCCACAATGGGCACTGTTTTCCATCTGGATGTGATGCCTTGGGTTTTAGCTTTTTGTTTTTCAGAATCTCTGCTGCTTAGCGTGTAACTCTGAAACTTCATATTAGGTGTTGATAAATTCTCTTCACAGGTTTGTTGGACAAAACAAGCCCTTTCTAGCTGGAGAATCAAGGACAGCTGGCTCCACAGGGTAGTTACACAAAACAATCCCTTTCTAGCCAGAGAATCAAGGACAACTGGTACCCAAAAAGTAGAAACAGCGAGGGAAAGGGGACAAGCCAGGGGGCTGAGACTTCATAGGTTGGGGCTGTGGTTGGATAATTGATCCCAATATGTAGATGAGCCAAAACTTACAAAAGTGTGAAAACTCATGACCAGGATCCATCTTGGATTTGATTTGGGTATAGCCTCAGCTGGGCTCTTGCACTGCCCAAAGTGTATCCTTTCAATAAATACCTATTTTTTAACTTGTGCTCTGTTCTAGGTCAGCCTTTCCAAGCAACAGTTCAAACAAAGGTGGCAGACATGTCCTGGGAGCGCAGCTAAGGTGCTCCTGTAGCTGAGGGATGTTCAGGCAGGGGCCAGACTAAAGCCTGTCCACATCTGTATGTTTTGGGGGCAGTTTGGGTCCTTGTCATGGTGTTGGCACCTGCAGAAGTGTTGCCATTGCCAGTCTTACTAACACAGCCAATGAAGAGATGAAGGTAATTTTATTACATGAAAAAATATATTTTTTTCTGTTTCAGATGTGAACTTAGCAGATAAATACATGTGCTCAAAAGATGTTGTCGATCTTCCAGTATGAGGATGAGTGGTTTTGGAAGGAAATAAACAGACTTGTTAGTATCTGCTCTGATCCAAGACTTGTTTTCTGCTTGTGGGTAAAGAGAAGTATGAAGTTCAGTGTTCTGTGTCTGTGGTACATTGTAAAGCCCTACATTTAATTTTTTATGGTTGCTTTAATTAGGAGAGAATATCCTGGATTGAAAGAAACTAATTTTTTTAGATAGTGGATTTTGTGGGGTCAGCAGTGGGGCTGGTGCTTCACTCCTGCCACTGTTAGCAGGGCTCTGTACCATGTGACAGTTTTCCTGTCCCTTTCCAGGAAAGGCTGGTGGCTGCCAGGTGAGCCAGAGAGGCAATAAGTAGCATTTGCATAATACGAAAAATAAAATAATGACAAAGGCAGCAGGACCAAATACCTGTGAGCTTCTAGACAGTTGTGCCAGCTTCTCAGAAAGTGTTCTCCCAGAGTGAGCTGTGCTGAACACAGGGTGGGCAGGAGAGTCAGGAAACAACAGATAGATGCTGATATGTCTGGTGGCTCTTAGCAGCAGTCAGTGATGTCTTAAAAGGACTTGAATTGTGCACTACTTTTCCCTGATATAAGGACAGTAATGGTTTGTAGTGGGAACTTGGGTAGTTCTGCAAGATGCTGGAGGTTTTTGGTTGGTTTGCTTCCAGAACCTGATTTTGCAGCTTTTGTGCAGGCAAAAGACTCCAGCCTGGAGCCAGTCAACTCTCCTGAAGGTTTCATATTAGGGCAAGAACACACAAGTGTGCAAACACAGAGGTCTGTGTACACTTTTTCCTTAAAAAACACACAGTAAGCAACTTCTGCCTTGGGATGTGATGTTCACCTTGCTGTTTTCCTGCTGTTCCCAAACAGCACTGAGTATCCATCTCACAGCTGGAGAGAAGCAGTGCCACTTTCATGAGCAGTGTCAGATCTTTACATGCTCTGCATAGGACCTGTCTCCTCTGATCAAAGGCAATGCAACTGGAGCAGCTGCCATCAGAAACCACAATCCATTTTCTCACCAGAATGAAGTCTCCTAGGCAGGGGGAGCTCAGATTTTATTTGTGGTGTGAAACCCTCAGGGAGACTCTTGGCTGCTGTTGCAGTTTTGCTTTGAGCCCATTTTTCTGAGCTGCCTTGTGGCTGTAGTCTTAATTTTGTATATTTGTGGTGGTTGGAAACAGCTGTTTGAGAGCAGCCCTGTTCTGGTCGTCCATCTGGGTGCAGGATGGAGGCAGGAGCAAAGTGCTTCGTGCTGCACATCTCCACGTGAGGTACTTCAGTGCAGCTGTCTTTAAGCTGGGCTCTCTTAGCAGGCCTGCATTTAGGGTAATAAAATAAAATAAATAGCCCCAAAAAGTGGCAATGTGATTAACATCTTAGGAGTTGTGCAGAACAGCTTCTGGCAGTGCATGTTTGACTTTGTACCACTTGGCACGATGGAACCTGAGATCATCAGAGAATGAAGAGCTGAGCTGGGGCTTTCTGTGCAAATTAAGTAAGATATTTCATTTTTACTGTGATATGTAAGGTTACTGTGCATTAGTAATGGTTCTATTATTTGCCTCCTTTATACATAAGAAGATGGAATATTACCCAGTTCTTCTAGAGATTTTAGGATAAAGCATTTGTGCTGATATGGGGGTCTCACTGCCCCAAACTGTCTCTCCTGTGTATGTTTCTGAACCTTCTTTGATACCCAGTCTCAGCATTTAGAAGGAAACTCTTCCCTACCTTGCCCTAACAGCCTGGCTCCCTATTAACAGTTATGGAAGGTGTTTTTGGAAGAAGTATTCTGCTTTAAACTTACACATTTACTGTTCCATCTCACATGCTGTCTTACAATCCTGAGTTCCATCCATCACACCTTACTGTGATGCATGCACATCAGCCCATGCTGTAGCTGTAGTTCATCTTTATTTGCTCCTTGCATTCCGTGGTTGCAGAAAAAATTAATTTTTACTCACAGTTTGAACCATAAGAGCCTGTTTGCTTTGGGACAGTTTCCTTGAGCTGTCTTTCTGGAGTTAGTGTCAAGGTTGGGTCTGCATATGAAGGGCTTGTGGTTTTCCCAGCCATTCCCAGAGCTGGGAAGAGGTGAGCAATTACACCTGAGCACAGTCTGACCTGCCACAGTCAGGGGACAGCAGGCTTTGTCTTGATCCACTCCTCACAGGCAGCAGCTCTGAGGGGCTTCCCACTTCTACCTGATCTGCAAAGATTTTGGTCTGCTAGTACCTCACAGGGTACTCTTTATGAGTTACACTGGGTAATTCATAAAATGAATTAAAAGGTGTTTTTCCAGATATGTTTCCAAGCATAGTTGTTTGATTGAAAAGATAGATACCACCCCCTTCCCTGATTTGTGAGGCATCATCAAGGAATTGTATGAAAAACAGGAATCTCTTCCTCCCAGAGCCCCACAGCTGGAGAGCAGGTGTAATCTCTCAGATGATGGGTGAGTGAACAAGATGATGTCCTGGGGAGAATTATTGTCCAATTGTTTTCATTTAGGTCACAGAACAAAGACTGTCATGTGGGAAGACTTTTGCTGGGGGCCAGACAGGCAGTGCTGAGGCTGGATGTGAGATGAGAGTGCTTGGCTTTGGCTCATCTGTTCACAGAGTTGTGGAAGCTGATCCAAGTCATGTTTTACCTCATTCCCTTCCACTGTGGGGAAGGGAAATGGCTCCTCACTCTCTGCTAATAGCATCCCTGAGATGGACCTGCTTTTCCAAAGAGAAAGCACTTGCCCAGCCTGTAAATCTTTGGGATATTTGGATGCTAATGCTGCAGAGGAACAAAAATCAGGGCACAGACTGGGAGTGGCTTGTGTCCTGGCCCAGGGGGTGTTGTAGCCAGGGGCTGGTGCTGGGAAGCACCAGCAATTTTTCCTGGTACAACAATTTGCTTCCCACGAGCAGAGGGAGGGTCAGCTGCATTTTATGGCAGTACCATTTGTTTGCAGAGCTTTTGAAAATAAAGATTGACTAATATGTTCTGGATTGACTTGTTCATATCTCCAAGACTCAGAACAGCTGCTGTCCCATGTTTTTTCTCCTTCCCTCTTGGATTGGTTTGTTGTGGGTTGTTTCTTTTTTTTTCCAAATGGACGTGACTCAGCCCTTCCCTGCTGCTCTCTGAGTTTCCTGGTTTCTGAATAGGCTATTCTTGGGACAGCAATTCCTGACACATAGGAACAAGGGGAGTGTTGTGTTGTTTTCTTCTCAATTTCTTCAGTGGCCTGCGTAAATGCTTTGCTTCCCTGTGATTTTTGCCTTTTTCCCACATTACTGAATCGTCCTAAATTGTTGGATGTCCTCTGGGGCATGTTTTTGCCCTTGTAGCCAGGCTTGCACAGCAGCAGCTTTTCTTTCCCAGCAGGATGGTGGTGACAATGCTGAGCATGGAGGGTTAGACTGCTACAGCTCTGGCTGTTGTAAAGCTCAAATCTGCTTTGCTGTAGCTCCTCTGACTCCAAGGAGCTGTGCTTGGCTCTCCAGTGATCTCCTGGGCAGGGGGCAGATCCAGGTGAGGACCAGCACATGTCCATGGAGGATACTGTCACAAGAAAAGGGAAAAGACCACCTAGAATTTAAAAACAATGGAAAAAACCCTTTGTGCTGGCTTATTTTTTGTCCCCTGCAGATGGCAGAGGCTGGGAAGCTGAAGGATGCTCTCTCTGAAACACTTCATGGTGCAGTTACCCAGTCTTTTTCAACAAAAGGCTTTTGGATTTATTCTGAGGTTTATTCCTCTGTAGTGTGGGCTGAGGAAAGTCACCTGCTGCGGCAGGAAGCACCTGCAGGCCAGGTGTGCTGGCTCCTGCTCTTGATGTGCAGTTGGAAGTGAATGTCTAACACTAAACAACCTTTGCTGGGTTTTAGTTTTATTAAGAGCCCAGCTCTTTCTGTCAAGACACAGTTGTATGTGAGGGGGAAATAGCCTAAACTGTTGTATATTTTGCCCTGAAAATACAGTTGGCTTTTTGAAAAACCAGAGGGACTCTATGTTTTCTCAAAGCTTGTAGTTACCAAGAGAAATTTCTCAGACTAGAGGGCTCAAAACACAGGGGCAGTGTTCTTCCTTAGCATCCCTCCACGTTTTTGGATATGCTGTATTGTTGTTAAGCCAACCAAGAGAAAAGCTGCTCTGTGTGAGGAGGCTTTGAGAACATTCACTGCCAGATTAAATTAGCCTTTCTGAGAATAAATTAGTCGTTGTGATGCAGGCAGCCCCACTCTCTCCAGCTGTAAAACCTGCACCCGTGCTGGTACCCGCAGCAGATAAATGATGTGTTCAGGGCTGTGCTGTTAACAGGAGATCATATTTCTGGCTGGGGATGAATGAAAAGCAGCCTGTTAGATTTTATTGATTATTTCTCCAAATGAGAAGCAGGGCACCCTTTTAAAGGAGGGAAGGGAGCCCATGGGATTGAGTGCAGCTCCATTCTGGGAGGAAATCATGGCCTAGAGCCAAAGCTGTACCCCTGCTGCAGTGACAGCAACCTGGGATGCTTCTGAGGTGCTCCGGGGTCTCAATCATACAGCTCATGGCAGAAGGGGATCTGGATCCCTGTGTTGGAGGGGAGGATAAAGCCTGGAATCTGGAGGAGTGCAGTGGGGAGGGGATTTTGGCTGCTGCCCACTCTTCTGGGCTTGTGTTTTTAGCTGAGTACTGGATAAAAAGCTGCTGCTGCTGTGTGTGTGCTGGTCTTTTCCTAGAGGCATCTTTGGTTTGTCTCCTAATTCACTTAATGCCTTTATTGTGCCATATCACAAAGTGTTCGCAGGAGGCTGGGCCTGTGCTGAAGCCTCTGCTTGTCCTTCCCACCTGCACTGCTGGGACTGCTCAGCTCCTCCAAAATCTTCTTTGGTGGTCTTTGAGCAAGCAGGGACTAGAGACCCCTTCCACTGGTATCAAATATCAGCTGTTAATCTGGGCTTCTTGCAGGTCTTCCACAGATGTCATATTTGTGTTTTGGGAGTGGAGGTTTTCCCCAGAGTTTGTGGCTGCCACAGGGGGTGTGAATTTAGCTTTTTAGACTCTCCTTGCCGTGATTCAGGATGGTTTAGCATGGTGGCAGCTCAGTTTGGAGCTGCCTGCTGGGCTGTTCTGATGTGAGAGAAAACAGTTCCCAGCCAGTTTAGTGTCCTGTGACAGCTGCTCTTCTTCCTCAGGCTCAGGAGAGGATTTGAGCAGCTGAGCTATTTACCTGCCCTGAGGGCATCCTGCTATTATGGGCTTGAATCTTCCCTGTCCCATCCTCTGCTGTGGGGGCAGTGACCTTGGGACTGTTCCAAACCCTGACCAGAGATGCTTTTCATGGAGCAGAAAAGCAGTGAGGTGTTGCTGTGACAGAGAAAGGGTTTGGAAAAGCCCAGAGCAGGGACCTGGGGAGGAGTGTTCTGTGTATTAGGGCTGCTTGGAGTCCAGCTCTGTCCTAGATTTTCAGTAGGAGCTTTGGGGAAGGGGTTATGAAGGAGTTGGCAGGAACTGGTGCTGCAAATTGAAATCACAGTGTCATGCCTGGCCTGAAAATGACCTCACTGGACCTGGAAGTCAATGTGGACTAGCCAAATCTGGTGGGAACTGGAGGAGGAATTGGGGATGGCAGGAGCTCTGTGTACCTTGGGGGTGCCCAGCACTGGGCACACTCAGTGGCTGTTGAGTAATCCATGGTTTTCCCCTCTGGGACATCATCATTCATCTCTGAGCAGCCCCAGTGGGTTGGATTTGGGAGCAGTGCCAGGTACCCTTCTCCAGCCCTATGCTGGTGGCCCTGGGCAACTCCAAGAGAGCTCCCAGTCTGGAACTGGGAAGTTCTGTGGGAGCAAGAAAGTGAGTGTGGTAACATGAATGGTCTCAGCATGGAAAAGTTCCCCCAGTGCACATCTTGGGATGTGTGTGGGTCCTCCTTGTTGGCAGTGGGACTCAGGAGACATCTCACACGTCACACACACGATCCTGCTGAACCCCAAACCACACTCCTTTGCAAAGAGTGAGGCTTGGCCTTGCATAAAATGGAGTGACACAGAGGACTTGGCGCTAGTCCTCAAAAAAAGTGCAAGGTGACATTGTACCTGATAAATCTGAATGTCAGCAGCTTCTCTGGCGCCGAGGCAGGGGGATCTGTGAGCATGGGAAATGCTAATGTTGGAGACTGGAGCCAGTCCTACAGCAAGCTGCTGCTCTCCTCAGGTAGGGAAACATCAGTGCCGTGGCATCTGTTTTGTACAGTACTTGAAAATGGATCTGGAATCACCAGCAATGTATTCAAAATTATTTCATTGTGTTGCAAAATCTTCAAGGGAATTCTGAATACACTTGGGCTCTGATTAATTCTGAAACTGAAATGCAAAAGTGCTGATCATCTCTAATTTCCTCCTCCATTGGAGCTCACTGTGTCATTTAATGGACGTCACACATACTCAGTTTGATTCAGCAATGATGTAGCTGTGTTATTTGACTTTCAAAAATTCTATAGAAGGAGGGAAAAATTAAGGAGTGAGTGCTTAAGAAATAAAATATTTTAAATTTGGTGTTGGAAAGGGAATCTATAAAACCCTGGGTTTTGCTGTGAGACACAGTGGGTACTCACTGTATATTCACCTTCTCTGTGCTGCTGTCCCCCAAACAGGAGGCAGCAGATACTGACAACAGGAGAGTTTTTGTGTAGGTAACTGAAGAGGAGTACTGGGAATGACCAGGCTGCCCAGTCTCCAAAACCATGAGTGCTAGGAGTGGGAGGGACTGACAGCTCTTTGATCCCTTCCTAACTCATCCTTAAGCCTCTGTCCTGGGCTGCCATCAGAGGTGAGCTCGGATCTGTGACTGTGCTTAAGAGTGTGGAGCTTCTCCCGACTTCCTGAGGCTTCTGCTTGCTGTTAATCTTCTTGAGCTGAAGTATTTTTGTTTGCTTGTTCAAATGAGCGGCTATTCTTGTGGCACAGTTGTGTTTGAAGCTACGTTAAAACGCAGTGTTGGAGTAGATGCTGGGTTTAGTTGCTTGAGATTCTGGCAGGTTGTATTATCACCATTATTAACAGATATCAAAGGGATGATGTAATGCAGGATGTATCCTCTCAGGGGGAAAATTAAGTAGATACAGAGGGCTGGAGGCAACAGCTGCTGCTATCACTGGATGCTTTCCCATGGATGTTATCAAGTGTTAGCTTGGATTCTTTGTGAACTGCAGTGAAAGTCTCCTGGAAAAGCTCCCTGCTTCCCCAGGGATTTGGCTTGCAGCACCCTCCTTTTCTCATCTTTCTGGAGCACATTGGTAGGACGCAGAGGAGCTCAGCTTTATCTTTAATGTTATTTTAATCACATCCATGAGCACACCTGGTGTTTTGCAGCCTGTCTTCTCCTGTGCAGCCAGGATACCTGCTGGAAGGATCTCAACAGTGAGCACCTCCTCAGTGGGAGGATGGATTTTCCAGGGCCAGTGGCAGGCTGTGGTGCAGCCTGGCTGCAATGCGCTCCCTGCTTGCTCTGTGTTCAGAAGACTGGCTTTTGGGGGCCAAATTCAGCTGCCCTGGTGGTGCAGAGTGCTCTGTGTACATCTCAACTTTCCCCAGTGTCCTGACACACGGAAGGGCTGGGGTCCACTTTCAAAGTGTGGGGTTATCACCTCCTTTGCAGCCCCTCGTGCCTCCTTGATGTCACTGTGGGCTCTGCCAGCACGTGATTCTTCCACAGCCATGTGCCAACAGCAGAGAGAACGAGCTACCCCAGTTTGTTCTTTCCATTTTAGCTGGTTTTCCTTTAAATATTCAGGTTAAGCAGGTCCTGGCAGAACTGCTTCTGCAGCCCCAGTGTGAAGAGCCAAGAGCACTTGGTCAGCCCATCTGGAGGCGAATAGCACTGGAGAGAATCCCAGAGGCAGCAGCAGGTCCTGCAGGCGCTCCTCCCGCACCTAACCCTTTGTGGGTGGTGCAGATAAAGCCTCCTTGTCTTAAGCAGGGAGGATTTTGTGTCTGCTTTTCCTGATACCCGTGTGGAGGAGCTGCTGGAAGTGGTAATTTAAATCTCTAGTCAAGGACAGCTGAGCCGGGGCTGCACCGTGGAGATTATCTGATTGTGGTTTGGATTTAATGCCCTGAGAAATCTTGCTTTGGACACAGCACCTGGCTGCCAGTGAGGATCCTGCTCTGAGGTGATTTATCTCCTGGGTGATGGTGGCACACAGAAGGTCAAGTGATATGTCCAAGGTCCCCAGGTAAACCACTGCAATGGGAAAGCTCCTCCAGAGATTTACATACTGGAGAGCAGAGCAGGGAGCTTTGCCTGTCTGACATACCTGGTTTGAATGATGAAAAACCTTCTTCTCCAGCATTCCTTTGTTTTAAAGGAGAGCTGCTGGCCTGCCTTGCCAGCTAAGCTTTCTGTGCCTGCACTGAAGGAACAGCCTGACCCTCCTGGAAGAAGCAGCTTTCTGCAGCTGAAATCTTAGTGCAGAAGTGTGGAAGAAATCTGCTGTTCTGGGAGCAGCCTGGCTGTTCCTGGACATTGAGCTTGTGCTCACTGGCAGTGACTTGGACTTGGGAGAACAGAGCTGAGTTGCTCAGAGAAAGAACAGACCTTTCCTCCAGTCCTTCACTTGGGTTTCTGTTTGCATCGGTGCCTTGCAGAGCATTGCAGGCATGCGCCCTCTTGCTGCCTCGTCCAGAACCAGGATGAGGAGTTGAGGAGGTGCTACCAAGGTGAACAGCCAGTAAAGGAGCGGGTGCATGGTCCAGGATTGCCAGGATATCCATCTTTCTGAAGGAGGCTGAAGCACTCTGTGCTGTTTATTCCTCTCCCCCTGGTTCCGGGGAGGTGGTGTGCAGTCTGGGGGCAGCAAATGCGCATGGGAGGAGGCAAGGCTCGTTTGCAGGGAAAACATCTTTTTGTTGTTCTGCATAAAACCCAGGCAGAAATAACCACTGATACTGCTTGTTCAGCAGAGATTTATGCTGTCTTTCCTTTGGAGGTAAGAGCTGTCTGGTGGGATTGCGCGTGGTGGGAGCTGGGCCACATCCCTGCAAACGCTGTGTGAGTGGGCACAGCACAGAGAGGGCAAAGCCTTGTGAGCGCTGGGCACAGCATGGGCAGAGGAAAAAGCCCTGTGAGCTCTGGGCACAGGTGTAACACAGGGAATATGCAGCTCCAGGCTGGGTTTGGAGGTGCCTGTCAGAAATGCCATGGTGGAGGAGGGGGATTGGGATTGCCACAGTCAGGATATGGCTCTGTTCCCCTCAGCACACCCTACTTGGTTTTTCCTCCTTGCTGCCCCTAAAGCTCCTTTTGAAGAGTAACAGACTGGCTCAAATGACATTTTGCCAGCATCTGATCAGCCTTTTGTGCCCATACCCTTCCTAGTCCCAGGATTTCCCTGTTTCTGGAGCATGTAACCTGTGACACACAGGTATCTTCTCCTAGGGCCAGAAAACCTGGGATGGTGTTGGTTGCAATGCTGATCCTATTTCTAAACAAAGGATGCTGGCTCAGTGAAGGCCCAGCATCTTCAAGACTCTTGGTTTTTAAAGCTGTATTTCCAAAAGCCTGGAATCTGCATCTCTTTGATGTGCAGTGAAGCTGAAAGTGCTTGTGTATTTTCTCTTATTTATTCATTGAATTTTAGTGTGGTTTTATCTTTTTTCAAATATCAGAAGTTATTTTTATGGAGGAAGAGCTCCAAAAATGTGCAAGCAGCAGCTTCTGAAGTGTCAACGTCACTGAACGGAGTTGAGTAGGAATAAATGCTGCTTCTTGTCCCAGTGTCTGGAGCCACTGCTGCCATGGAGGAAACAAAGCTGAATTGCTGTGCATCTCAGTTACAAGTGCAGCAGGAGCAAAGACAGCACAGGCTGTTTCTGTTTCAGTGGATCTCAGTGGTGCTCTGAGGCTGACTCAGAGCTGCTGGGGCCAGCGCTGCACCATCAGGGCTCACACGTGAGTTGGACCTGCCAGCATCTGCTCTGCCCTTGCCAAGTTTGTCTCACCCATGGAGATTTCATCTGGGAGGAAGCAGCTTGAAGCACAGACAGCTGCTGCTGGGGAAAAATGGCATTAGCAGACCAAATCTGAATCATCTGTGTCTGTCCTCTGTGGCATTATCTATTTTATGGTGTTAGGACCTGTTCTGGTGGCACAATATTCCCAGGTGTCACTGCTCAGCAGTTGATTTTGATGCGTGGTGCCCACTTTACCTGTTTGGAAAGCAGGTGGGATGTGCTGATCTTTTCTCTTGCCATGTTTGAATCCCAAACTGTTTCTGCAGTGATGTAACAGAGGGAAATACAGCCAGCATGGGATACTGGACCCTGACACATCAGCTCCTCTCATCACTGCTGGAAGTGGCTTTGTATCAGTTTAGAATGTGTCAGTAATGGAACTAGGGGCTTTGGGGTATTGATCAAGGGCCTGGAATGACAGGACAAGGGGAAATGGCTTCACCCTGACAGAGAGTAGGGTTAGATTAGAAATTGGGAAGAAATTCTTCCCTTTGAGGGTGGGGAGGCCTGACACAGGATGCTCAGAGCAGCCCTGGATCCCTGGCAGTGTCCAAGACCAGGTTATACAGGGCTTGGAGCAACCTGGGATAGTGGAAGTGTCCCTGCCCATGGCAGGGTGTTGTAATAGGATGGGCTTTAAGGTCCTTTGAAACTAAACCGTTCTAGGATTCTACAATCCCTCATTAAGGAGGCGGGGAGCTGCTGAGCACAGGAAGGAGGTGGATTAGAAAGGTTGTATTTCCACAGGCACCACGGCACTTTGGCTGTGCTCACTGTGTGAGAAGCCTCAGACCTCTTGGGGCTGAGAGTTACACCTCTGATATGAACAGGGCACCTAGAAATCTGTTGCCATCTTCTCACCCAAAAGCTGCCTGGAATGGGAGCACAGAGCCAGGGGAGGACACATGGATTGAGGCCACAGCCAGGGTGGGCCAAGCCCTTTCTGCCTGGAGGCTGAGATGGAGCTGTGCTGTCCTGGCTGTGTCTGTCACACTGCTCTGCCCCAGCAGGTTAATGGGAATCTTTGCTTTTTCATTTTCTTTAGCAAATATCGATTCCCTGGGGGCATGGGGGTCGTTTGCCTGTCTTCTGTGTTTAACTGAAGCAATGCCTGTGATGGTTCTGATTCCACAGTGGATTTATCCTCTGTAGTTAGTTTGCTGAGGGAACCGGTAAAAGCTGTTCTTCCAGTTGAGAAATGCTAATCTGCATTTGTAGCTGGAAATAGCATCTCCTCTCTCCATCCTTCTATGATAACCAGCTCCTTTTGAATCTTAGGATCTTGCAGTGTGTCCTTGCTCCAAAAGACCTGCACGGGACATTGGCGATTCCATCAGATCTTGAACTTAAACCTGGTAATTTTGGAATACTACAGGGCTGTCAGTGCCAGGGTGGTGAGGGATGCTCTGGGGTAGCTCCTGCCCCGTGCCAAGGGGAAGCTGGGTGCCCTCTGCTTTCCCACGGAGCTCTCTGTCAGAAATGGGCAGGGTTTTGTGCTGCTCACACTAAGATGAAAGAAAGCACAGGAGAGAAACAGCTTCTAAGAGGCTTAAAAGCAACAGGCTTTCTTTTCCTCCTGGGAAGGGCACACGGCCAACATCTTGCTCTTTACAGATCTCTCTTAATAAGCAGAATATTGCATTAGGAGCAACTGAGCCTGCCAAGTAGGAGCAGAGGGGCCCTGCACCCCAGAGCTTCCTCACGCACGTGTGGCCCTGGGCTGTCACTCTGGAGGCTGCCATCCCCTGGCCAGGGTGGCAGCATTAATGGCTGGCTCGCCCTGGGGCTCTTGCTTCATCTCATGGGTGTTGGTGGAGTGGCTGGTGGAGGAATCCTTCTCTCCTGCGTTTTCTAGCCAGCTGCTTTGATGGAGGGAGTGTTGAAAGATTATTATGGGAAAGCAGCATCTGAGTGGGAATGGGAGGAGATCTATTATGTTAGAAAAGCTGTGGGGATAGTTGGCCTTTGAGGGCAAGAAAAGCTCCCTGGTGTCCCCAGGTAAAGGCTCTGGAATGCTCTGGTTGGACTGGGCTCATCCAGAGCCCCTGCTGGCATGAGGACAGGAAGGTCTGAGGCTCCTGGATGTGCAGGATTGGCTGCTTTGAGAAAAATAAATCCTCCTTGCCTTCACATCTCCACTGAACTAAAAGGAGCACGGCCCAGTTTGTAGCTTTGTAGGTCACTGAAGGAGAAGGCAGACTCTGCAGCATGCCTGGAAATGCTCTGTGCCATGGCAACTCCGCTTCCCTGGGCTCTTAAGGGAGAAACTGGAGTGAGAAGCAGGAGGAAGATGACCCCCAGCTGCCCTGGTGTTACTCTTTGAAGCTGTGTGGCTGCAACATCACTTCAGACCTTGGGGAGAAATTCTAGTCAATTTGGAAAATGAAATATGGACATCCTAGGGGAGATGCTCTGCCTGTCAGGAATCTGCTCAGCTCCTGGGGGATCAGTGTGCTCCTCCATGAGCAGCCACAGGTGATGGTGCTCCTCCAAGGACTGAATAAATTTCCTGTTACCTTGCAGGAGGCTGCTCAGTGGCAGGGAGTGTGAACTGGGAAAAAAGGAGTACAATAAAGCAAAGCCGTGCAGGTGAGGGAGGGATGAGTCTTCCTGGCTTGCTTGCCAAGTCTGGCTCTGCTTGACCCAGCAGCTGCAGGTGGATGTGGCTGAGCCCCACAGGCCCCTCTGTGGGCACAGCTGCAATGCAGGGCTGGGGCAGCACTGGCTGCCTGGCCTGGTGCCTGTGCAGGCTGTGCCGTGCTGGGGAGGTTGGTGTGCTCTGGGCTGCCTGCCCAGCACGTGGCACTGGTGCCAGCAAACAGGACAAGCAGGGTCACATTTGCTCCTGGCCTGTTGGGGTGGAGGATGGAGCTCCCAGCAG
>VRYO01002014.1:13957466-13974253 GCA_009812075.1 Sialia sialis
CAGATTCATGCCCAAGATCAGCACTGCTCCCTTCACAACACTTTGGACACCTGTGTGGCTGTAAGGAGGACATGGAGCCCAGATACAAATCTCCAGAATTCTGCTCTGGTGTCGTCTGGAAATGTTCTTCCCCCAGAAAGCGCTGGCTGCCATCGCGTCCTGTTCCCTGAGGCTCTGCAACGAAGGCTCCCGGGGCGGGCATTCCCTGCCCGCCTGAAGCCCTGCCAAGGTCTCTTAGGGAAAGCCCCCGGCGGCCGTGGGGGCTCGCCCCGCACACGTGTGAAAGGCTCGGGACGGAGCGGGCAGCAGGTGCCGGGGACCGAGACCGCCACCCCCTGAACCCCGCCGCCGCCATCCCGGGCCGCCCGCACCGCCCGCGGCGCCGCCATCGAGCACCATTGGCCGTCACGTGACCGCGCCTCAGCGGCCGCGCCAGGAGCCGCCCAGGGGAGCCGAGCGCGGCTGAGGGACCGGCACGGGGACACGGACGGCACGGGGACACCGGCGAGGCTGGCACCCCCGGCAGGCCCCGCCGCCGCCGCCCCCCTCACCCGGGTGGCCCCGCATTCCCTCCCGGTCCCCCCAGCACCACAGCTCCCGCCTGGCGCATCCCCGCGGAGCCGCCCCCTGCTCGCTCGGCTAAATCCCGGCCCGTCCGACCCGGCCCGTGTCTTCCCCCCGGAGCGGGTCCGCTGAAAGGAGCTGCAAATGATCTCCCACATGGATCAGAAGGAGGAACTCTGCTTTCCTCACCTTCGCGCCTACCGAGAGAAGTCCGAGACAGTGCTGAGCAGCACTTGTGCAGGTAAGACCATGCTACAATCATACAATCACTAAGCTTGGCAAAAGCGCACTAAAATCCTGGAGTCTGACATTAAGCCAGCACATCGGTGTACCTGTCAGTGAGAAAAACTGCTCCAGGATTCCCAGAGCCTCCCAGAACGCATAGGATTGGTGAGAGCAGCATGGACCCAGTGGTCCCTAGCAGCAGCCAGTGCTGGGTCCCAGAGAAAGCAGACAGGCAGTGCTGTGTTCCTGGATGCTGTGCCAGGCCCTGGCACTCTGGGACTTCAGAAACTGCTGAAGCAGACCTGCAACGTCTTCAGTATCTCACAGCTCTCTATGTTCTTGCTGTCTGAAGTTGTGCATGTTTTAGCATCCGTGACAGCCTGCAAGAGTAGTTCCGCATCATATTCAGCTGCTTTGTGAGTCCTGCCTTCTTTAGTTTGCTTTGAAGCTGCCTTCTAATTGCTGACTTCATATCAGTTCTTAATTCAGAGCAGATGGTGCAGGAGGCATTCCTACCCACCCTATGGGCCACTTGTGGTTTCACAGTCCTCTGCAATAGCCCTATCAGCTGTACACTTTATGTCCAGTGCAGACGCTGTTCTGTGCTTCTTGGTGTTATCCTCTGTATCTCCCTTAGCTCTACTGGAATTTCTTTGAAATGGAGGATCCATTCCTGCCCTTGCACACAATTAAGGTTTCTTGTTTGAGCTGCAAGGGCACAATTATATTCTCTTTATTCTCTGTTTTTCTCTGACAACCGTTAACATTTGATGAGCTTTTCTGTCTGCCTGGGAGCTGCAGTTTTCATCCACCTGCTCCAAGGGGCTATTCCAGAATGCTGTCAAGAACATCCTATGGCCCATCCATAGAGGAGCTCTCTATGGCAGCTCCTGGTGTAGAGGCTGTTCCTCTCTGCACTTCTTTGTTTACCTGCAGTGAATGTTCTCTGTCATTCCTCTGTCACCAGGTTGTCAGTATCATAAGGCTCTGACACAGTTTATAGTCAGCCTTTGTGTCTGGATAATAACAGAATCATAAGCATCTCCCCTTTCCCTTCCCACCTCATGAGAGTTGTTCATCCCACAGCAGCTGTGTTTCCTTACCAGTTTTGGTGAAGGATGAATGCCTTTGAACTCCAGATCTTCCTTTTGCCAAAGTTAGTGACATGTCTGAAGAACTCCAAGTGGATTCTCTTGAGAAAGAAATCTAAGGGTACATTTAAGGTGATATTTAGTTTTTTTCCCCAATGTCTGCACTTACTCTGCTTACCTGGAGCTTGACCCGGATCTCAGCACTGGCAGTCTTGGGCACATGAGAGGCTTGAGATCAACCCACACTAGTGTGGGCTAAGGAAGAACCACACTCTTCCTTTCTTGTTTGCTTATTAATTTTTTTGCCAGTTCAGCCTTATACTTCCAGTATGAGTTCCTGAGCATTGTGGACTTGTTCTCCTTTCACTTGAAACCCTTCCAGTGGGGTCCTGTCATCATGATTTGGATCAAACCCTTTACAGACAACAGCAGCAGAGCAACTTCCCAAGCTCCACTGTTTGTTTGGGAAGTCTGACTCTCAATTCAGCTTTTAATAATTTTTCAGATATCCTGGAAGAGCAGCCATCTTTCCCATTCAAGCACTAAACTTTTACCTCTAATATGCCAATAATTTCAGTGGATTCAGGTTCTGTCAAGAGCACACTGGGATGTTCCCAGGGTTTCTTCTATAAGAGTCAGTCTGGTGAATCTTTGATTTCCCCTGTCTAAAGATCCCTTTCAGTGACTTCTATCTGGATTCTTATTTTATTGCAGCTGAAGATGGGATTGGGAGCAAAAAAGAGAAGAATATCCACCAAGGCATCCTTGGGCCAGCAGAGCCAGAGGTTTTATTCTCAGGACCCTCCAAAGAGAACAATTCCCAGAGTCCTGCACAGGACCCAGATGTCCCACAGAGGTCAGAAAGGGTTCAGAGACCTCTGGAGAAGAGGCAAAACCGAGTGATGCTGTGTGGGAAAAGTTTCAGGAAGCTGCCAGATGTTACCCAGCAGAGAAATTCCTCTGTGGGGAGACTGATGATATGTGGGGACTGTGGGAAGAGCTTCCGTGTGAGTTCCAACCTCACCCAGCATCGGAGAATCCACACTGGAGAGAAACCCTTCTCCTGCACCGAGTGTGGGGAGCGTTTCCGGCAGCACTCCCATCTCATCCAGCACCAGAGGATCCACACGGGAGAGAGGCCCTACTCGTGCTCTGACTGCGGGAAGAGCTTCAGCGTGAGCTCCAAGCTGCTGCGGCACCAGGTGACCCACACCGGGGAGAAGCCCTTCAGGTGTGAGTGCGGCAAGAGCTTCTGCGGGAACTCCCAGCTGGTGCAGCACCGGCGAGTGCACACCGGGGAGAGGCCCTACACGTGCAGCAGCTGCGGGAGCAGCTTCAGCGTGAGCTCGGCTCTGGCTCGGCACCGGCGGGTCCACACCGGGGAGAAGCCCTACAGCTGCACCGAGTGCGGGAAGAGCTTCAGCCAGAGCTCCGAGCTCATGAAGCACCGGCGCGTCCACACCGGGGAGAAGCCCTACAAGTGCTCCGAGTGCGAGAAGAGCTTCACCGTCAGTTCGGCCCTCATCCAGCACCGCCGGTTCCATGCGGGCGAGCGGCCGTACGGGTGCTCCGAGTGCGGGAAGAGCTTCACGGTGAGCTCCCACCTCATCCAGCACCGCCGCTTCCACACCGGGGAGCGCCCCTTTCAGTGCACGGAGTGCGGCAAGAGCTTCCTGTGGAGGTCGGCCCTGCTGCGGCACTGGCGGGTGCACAGCGGGGAGCGGCCGTACGCCTGCACCGACTGCGGGGACAGCTTCAGGCAGAGCGCCCACCTCACCCAGCACCGCCGCACCCACACGGGCGAGCGGCCCTACGCCTGTGCCGACTGCGGGAGAGGCTTCGCCGTGAGCTCCGCGCTCCTGCGGCACCGGCGCGTCCACAGGGCGGGGCAGCCCTAGGCTCTGATCCCTGTGGTCCCGGTGCCTCCGTTCTCTCCAGTGACTGCCCTCCTGACGGAGCGGGAAGGACTTTCTTTCAGCAGAACGAGTCCTAAAGGAGAGAGGTGCAGATAGGGGGGAGTCAGTGCGAAGAGCTGGAGCTCCGGAGAGGAGCGTGGACACATTAGGGGCAGCTGGTGGTGTTCGCAGGGAAAACTCCTGGGAGAGAAAGGAAATGCTTTGAAAAGGCTGGAATGTCCTTCGTGTATTTCAGAGGAAGGTACATGACTCTGTGCTCACATGTGGACAATTAACAGAGTGAAGCACACGGACCATCTTAAAGCCTTGCAACAACACTCGGTCAGAAAAGCTCCTGATCGGTGTTCAGAGACGCTGAGCTCCCTCCCTCAAGCCCACGGGCTGGAGCCGCAGCCTAAAGAAGCCCAAGGCCTGGTGCCCTCGGCCCCCTCCGCTGGCTATCTGTGTGCTCCCGCGGCCCTACAGGTGCTGTGGAGCGGCAGCTGCCCTGCATGCTGTTGCTGCAGCCGCCAATAAAGCCGCTGAGACGGCAGCACTGCCGCCATGTTTCCTTCTCGGTCGCCGTTTCCGGTTGACAGAGGGCACTGTCGCTTGCGCGTGCGCAGCTTTGCGCTCCGGCCGCCCTCCGGGGGCGGGGCCGGCCAGGTGAGGGGCGTGGTCAATATGTCACGTGACTATCGACAGCGCACACCCATCGGCGCTGCTGCGCATGCGCGGCTTTGCGCGTCGCCCGCCTCCGGAGGGGGGCTCCTCGCGCGGCGTCTCGGCCGCCTTCGCCAATCGCCGGCGCGTGCCGTGCGCGGCTCCTGATTGGCCGCGCCGTGACCCCCTCGGCAATAAAGCCAGGCCGCCCGCGCGGGGCCTTTGTTTCACGGCGGGGCCGAGGGTGGTTGCGGCAGCGGTGAGTGCGCGGCGCGTCCCCATGGCAACGCGGCCGGGCCTGGCCCCGCGGCCATTCCCCCTCCCTTGGCATTCACACTGCGGGACTCTGCCCGCTCCCGGCGGCGGCTGGGCCGGGAAGCCCTCCTGGACCGCCTCAGAGCTGTGTTTCCGCGCCGGGGCCCGGGGCTGTCGCGGCCGGCATGACCGCCCTGGCGCAGGCCGGGCCGCCCGGGCTCACAACACCCGCCCGTGAGCCGTGTGGCCGTGCGGGCCGTTCTCAGCCCTCCCTGGTCCTGCCGTGTATCCCTGCGAACGAGCGCCTGCCCAGCGGCCGGCGACGTGTGCCAGCACTGGGGCCTGAGTTCCGCAGTGACTTTGCACCGCTGCTCGTGAGCGACGCCTGGGGCTTCGGGGATCGGAGCCCTGCGCTGCGGGCTCCCGATGGCCACGGGGCCGCTTGGCTTTCCTTGGCTCCGCAGAGCTCGGAGAAGCACTTGGAGAACGAAAGCCTCTTGCTGTTCCTCCTTTTCCATTATTGGCAGTTGTCCTATTCAAGCCTCAGCACGTACACACAGCGCTGCATTGCACATATCAGCCTTAAGTGCCTGTCAGTGGCCCTGCTTGGCGCGTCCCACACACAGCTGACTGCGACATGGGCAAGCACTGGCTGTCTGCTGAACAAAGGCTGTTTGGTGTGATTGTGTGTCTCTGTCACAATGTGTTCTTTCTCAGCCCAGATCCAACCCTGGCTTGCCCCTTGACTGTTCTCGGAGCCTGGGTGAGAAAACAGGTTCTTGATGGGCTGCCTGACACAAGGGCCACCACCAAAAGGCAGAACTGGACAAGGTCTTTGAGGTCACCAGGAGCTTCCTTTGGTGCGTTTATTGAGGTGCTGGGCTGCAACTCTAGAAGACAGAAGTAGTGTTTGTGTGGGCACTGTTAGAAGTTGAATTACTGCCTCAATTTAGGCTGTGTCCAGGTGAAATCTTCAACCTACCTGATATCAGGTAATGTGGTAATATAGTCTATGAGGCTCCATTTCCAGCAGCAGCCAGTGCCAGATATCTCTCCAGAAGGAGATGGCGGTGAGAATCTCTCCTGCTGGGATTGCTAGGTAGCCTCTGGGATGGTTCTTCAAGCCTCTGGGATTCTGATGTTTGTTTCTGCTGCAATGATGGTAGGTCCAGCCATACTCTGAGTTCTGTGTGTGGGGAAATGCCTTGAAGTTGCATGAAAGTTAAACAGCAGATATGAACTCTGTACTGCCTGGGTGTTTGTGAGTTACTGAACTTCTCCCAGAGTGCCCAAGCAAATCTGGGTTTTCCAGTCCTCCTTCCCTGCAGCAGCAGTGTCTTCTTCCTTCAAAAGTCTTGGGATTCATGGGATTAAATGTCTTCCTACCCTGAGAAGAACAGCTGTGCGTGTGGGGTCTGCAGCTTGGTGATGAGATGTCTGTAGGGATACACTGCACACATCTAGATGAAGCAGAGGTGTTTTCTCAGGGTGTTTGAACACTGTCATTGGGAAAGAAATGTTTGGAATGCTGAGATGTCCTGTACCAAACCTCCTCCCACTCTCCAGCCCTTGGTAGCTGTTGGATTGCTCCTAGGCAGGCTCTGTCTGGGCACTGGGAGGTACCCTGAACATCAGCCAGGTCCTGGATGAGCAGAGCTCCCTGCAGCAAATGAAATGATGTTCCAGCCTCTGCAGAGGAGGTTGGCACTGCCTGAGCCTCCTCCTTGGCATGTAGGACATGCCCCCTTTCAGAGGAGCAGAGAGACCAGGGCTGTGGTCACAAACTGGGGCTTTGTAGTTGCCAGTTTTGGAGTAAAAGCAGTGGTGTGTGTTGGTGTGAGACACAGTGGCTGTGGCTGCCTTTCCTCCCAGTTCTGCAATAACCCAGCACAGGGAAGGAAGGGCTTGGTTTGTGCTGACTTGTCTTGTTGGGAAGGTGTCTGTGCTAGAGACTATATCGGGAAAAATCTCAGCTTCCACATTTTTCTGCATGAGTTCTGCCCTCACCTGCAGGGAAAGGTGTTAGCACCGCCCTGCCCGCTGCCACAGAATAACTTGTCAGGCTGAGCCCTCCAAAACATGCCAGGGGAAATAAAAGTCTGAGAATGCACCAAAGGTCTTCAGTGACTTTTTGCATGGTAACCCCTGCTCCCTACAGCAGACTGCTCTCCTGGGACATTCCCATTAGCTGTGCTTGTACAGCACTGGTAACAGGGTTGGGTGAAGGTTTCTGAGGCCCCACTTTTCCCTGTGTGACAGAGAATCAAGTTCCTGTGTGAACAGGAGCGTGCTCAGGCTGTGGGAGTGGATGAGTAGCAGATGTGATGATCTCAGGACCATCTTTGGTCATTGGGAACCTTGAGCCATTGCTGCTGTTAACCATTAATTTTTGAGGCCTGACCTGATGTGTTTCTTTGGACTGGATTTAATGTCAGCCTTCAGGCCTCTCCCAAGGGATGAGTGCTCTGTAGCTCTGCTCTCACCTGCTGCTTTTTGCTGGTGGCTGTTGCTGGTGTGTGGAGACAGCACACCTCACCTCCAGGACTCTGGCTTTCTGGAAGTATAAGATAAATTTGAACTAGTTTGTCTAGTTTCATTTTGGAATCTGCATGTCCTGAGGAGGTCCTGGGCTGCTGTGAGCAGGCAGCAGGGTGGCACAGAGCTGGCGGTGTGCATTGCAGGTGGTGAGTGTTCTGTTCCTTGTGTGCCTATGACAGGCTCCTGGCTGAGCTCAGGTGGCTTATTTACCTTTGTGCTTTATTTTTCCCTTCCCTACACTGGGGGTTTCCCAACAGCTGAAGCTGAGTGAGGAGTGAAGATGGTCCCTGTGAGTGATCACATAGACAACACAGCAGCTGAAGCTGTTTTCTGGCCTGACCTTCATCCTGGGCTGGAGAGGCTGCACGGTGTCAAGGGAGGGATGGTGGGAATGTAGAGCTGCCACCCCATATGACCCTGACTGACTTCTGTCCCAGCCCTGGGCTCCAGGCACCACAAAATAATGCATTTGGTTAGCCTTCCCCTAGAGAAAGCTCTGTCCTACAGAATGTAAAGGATTGTGTGATCACAGGGAAAACCTTCACCTGGTGAGGAGTCTCCCAGATCAGGTGCCATGCCTGAGGTTGGGGGAGCCTTGTGCTGCACTTGAAGATGAGGCTCAGCCCTGGCTCCTGGTTGGAGTGTGGAGAGCACACAGCGTGGCTGTGAAACAGGGCTTAGAAACTCTGGGGTGAGGAACTGGAGAACAATTAATTTCTAACTGGTGTGCTCATGTGAGCTGCTGTGCCAGTGCTGGGCCTGTGCTGACCAGCTCGAGGCAGCTGCTTGTTGGTTCTCCCAGTCCCCAGCTTTGGGCTGAGCAGTGAATCCAAGGGCTGAACTGAAGTGAGGGTGAATGAGGATGGTTCTCTGGGTGGGTGCTTTCTGAAGAACCAGCATCAGCTTAGCTCCTTGCTCCTCTCCCAAGCTGCCTGAAAGTTGGTGTTACTCTGCACAAAGCTGATTACAACTCCATTTTATAGATGAGGTGCCTGGATTTCTGTGCTCAGCCAGTGTAATCCAGGGGTGTCTTGTTCCTGCTCCTGGGTGAGGCTTGTGCATCCTGTTGTACATCCAAGGAGATTGTATTTCCTTTGGCAAATGAGAAGGGGGAACCCAGCTACTTAGGGGATTTCAAGTAAATTCTGTCAGGTAGGAAAGGAGGATGTGAGTGGGAGCAAGAGCTGTCTGCAGTTCACTCAGCTTGAGAGCGGCCCAGGAAAGGCAGAGCAGTGAAACCTGCCCCTGCTTTGAAAGTTCCTCTTCCTTCAATTCTGTTACAGGGAATGTTCTTGTTTCCCCTGTGAGCTGCCTGACTTCAGAGCTCAGCTGGCCTAATTCACACTGCTTCCTTCCAGGGAAGCTTTGCACTGGTGTGGAAATGTAGCTTGTTCTTCCTCCTGAGTGAAGGAGAGGGGCTTCCCTTTCCTGTTACTCTGACATTTCAGGGAAATATTTGGTAGCACCAGGGGAAAGCAACCTGCTCACAAGTGCAGTGCAGATTCCCAACATTCTCATCTTCAGCCAGGAGCCATCCTGAAGGGGGAAACAGCAGGCTGCTGTGTTGTAGGTCTCTGAAGTTAGTTTTGTGAACTGGGTATAAGTGTTGAGGTTCACCCAAGGCAGCTGAACTGAACAGGCAAATCTGCATCCTTGGAAGTGCATGGTGCGAGGTGGGAACAGCCAGAGGCTGCTCTTCAATTCCCTGCCTGGTAGAGCTGCTTAGGGAGCTCATTGCTGGACTGTTCAACATTTCACACCCACCCCTTTGCTAAGGCAGCCTCCCCTGAAAACCCTTCTCTGATTTTGCTTTTCAGACTGATCCCCTGCAGTGACCACAATGCCATCAGCCCTGGAGAGCCCAGAGGGGGGAGAGGAAGATGTCTTGCACTACGAGGAAATCGAAGATGATGCTGTCAGGTGAGTTCTGTCTTACACAATGACACAGACAGCTTTGGGCAAGGCAAGAGATCTTCCAGGTAAAGGAGTGATCCTTCTCTGGAAGAAGTGAGGGACCCAAAACAAATACATGTGTTGTGAAATCTCTTCAGTCAAACTGTAGTGTAAGGGTAGAAGGGATGGGAAAGAGTGATCTGGCAGGGCTGACAACAAACAGTTCTTGTTCTTTAGTCTCTGCTATGAAAGTCACATTTCAGAAACACTTGACTATTTGGCAGCTGTGTTTGTGTCTTCCTGGTCAAGGGGAGCCAGTTTTCCATGACTTGCTGGGCAGGCTTCTTGTTTTGAAAACTGACTCTAGAGGTGAACTCTGGTCTGCTGAGCTCTTGCCTTTGCAGAATACTCAGGTCTAGGGAAGGACATTTTGCAATTACTTTAAAAAACAAATTCACACACATGTTCTGAAAGCCAAGGCTTCAGACTTAGAGAAGAGGAAGAGTGACTAGGGTGCTTCCTAGAAGATCTAGACAGGCTGGTCAACTTCTTTGACTTGACAGGCTCAGCTTTGTGAGAAGTTAATGTTTGCTGGCTCTGCTGGCACACTCAGTGGGTCTGGAGTGTTCCAAGTCTCTCTTAGAGCTAAAACAAATGTGTTAGCTGTAGCAAACTAGTGATAAAAACTGTAAGGTGCACTTTGGCATGATTTGAGTATGTGTTGATAGTTTACCTGGGTAAGTAAAGGTGAGTAAGTAAGTGTAGTCAGGTGAGGGTCAGTCTCTTCTCCCAGGCAACCACTGCACCAGGGGAAGTTTAGGTTAGACAACAGAGAAAAAGTTTTCACTGAAAGAGTGTTTGGGAACTGAATTGTCTGCCCAGGGAGGTGATAGAGTCACCCTCCCTGGACATGTTTAAAAGAAGACTGGATGTGGCACTCAGTGCCGTGTTTTAGTTAATGAGGAGGTATTAGGGCATAGGTTGGGCTTGATGATCTCAAAGGTGTTTTCCAGCTTAGTTCATTCTGTGATCCTGTGTCCAGATAGGTGCAGTGCCTGTAGCCTAAAATCATTATTTTAATGTTTTGGTCTTTCTTAAGACATGTTGTGGAAACTTGAAAAACCATTGTAATTCAGGAGAAATAAACATTTAAAGGGTGTTCTTGCCCTATTTTGCCATTCAGCTCTCATCTGTAACAGTTTATATCCAAGTTGGGAAAGCTGGGGACCTACCTGAGCCCTTTTTCTTCTCCAGCAGAAGATACCCCCAAGGCCCCTATGCCCTTTAGCCTGCCCTGATAGTTGCTCCCCATATGCTCAAGGCTTTCTTGTGTGGTGTTGTTTGGCTCGCATGGATGAGAAGCAAAAGTCAAGGATCAGCAGGTCCCCTTGCTTCAGCACACTGGGCCAGAGGCCCTGGTGAGCCCCCAGCTCCTCCTGGAGCAGCAAGTCTGTTTGGACGTGGGCTGCTGCCACCCTGCTGCTTCCTCCAGCAGGTGCCAGCTCAACCTGCGGGGTGGCCCAAGGGTTCCACCTTGTGCATTATCTAAACTGGGCTGGTAGATAGTGGGGATCCTGCAAACACGGCAGGGACAAACTCATTGCTGTGGGAGGCAGTGGGGTGAAGGAGCTCTCATGTTTCCTGCAGCCCCATGGACCTTTCGGAGCTGCTGAAGGAGGGGACGAAGGAATCGCACGACCGTGCGGAGAACACTCAGTTTGTCAAGGACTTCCTCAAGGGGCGCATCAAGAAGGAGCTCTTCAAGGTGAGTGTTGCTCTGCCCCCCTTCTCTTTGATGCACCCAGTGACTGATGCAGACTCCAAGGCAGAGCCCCACAGCCCTGGGGGTGCTCTGGTGGTAGATAAAGCACAGCTTTGCTCCTTCAAGCAGTGCCTGCCTGCTGCAGGCTCTCCAGGCTGGTTTTGTATGAGGATTGGGGGTTTTCCCTTGTTTACCCAAATTCCATGTAGGCAGGAGTAGTCATGGGATGAGCTGTGCCCATCTAGTGAGCAGCTTCTCACATGAGCTGTGCTCTGTCCGTAGCTGGCCACCGTGGCCCTTTACTTCACCTACTCTGCTCTGGAAGAGGAGATGGATCACAACAAGGACAACCCAGTCTTTGCTCCTCTGTATTTCCCCGTAGAGCTTCACCGGAGAGAAGCTTTGGCCAAGGACCTCAAATATTTCTATGGAGAAGACTGGAAAGAAAAGATCCAGTGTTCAGAGGCAACTCAGCAATATGTGGACAGAATCCATCATGTGGGACAACACGAGCCAGAGCTGCTGGTGGCTCATGCTTACACACGCTACATGGGGGACCTCTCAGGTGGCCAGGTGCTGAAGAAGGTAGCCCAGAGGGCCCTGAAGTTGCCCAGTACTGAGGAAGGGATCCAATTCTACGTGTTTGACAACATTTCCAATGCACAGCAGTTCAAACAGCTTTACAGAGCAAGAATGAATGCTCTGGACTTGGACAAGAACACCAAGGAAAGGATTGTGGAAGAGGCCAACAAAGCCTTCAGATTTAACATGCAGGTACTAAACAAATCTCTGATGTCCTCTATGTGTAGGTGCTGCAGGTTTCAGGTCTGGCCCAAGTTTTCAGTCACACCACTCACCCACGCAGTGGTCTTGGGCCGAGACTACCACAGGCCCTCCTTGAGGGGTTGGGATTCTAGTTGAACTAGCTCTTTCACTAGCTTCTGGAGCTGGTGTCAGGCAGGAATTCCTCCCATGCTCCAAGACCACAGCCAAGTCCTTTTATTAAGGGAAAATCAATATGACTTCAAGATTCCCATAGGCTGTGTGGCTGTGAAGCAGTGAGGGTAGCAGAGCACTTGTGCCAAGACAGCCTCAAACAGTTTGAGTGTGCTGCACCCCCTGGTGACAATTCATCTCCTATCTCAAGTCTGACTTGTTGCCCTATGGTCAGAAATGTCTGGAGCCTCCGTTCCTCCCATAGCATTTGCCTCTCATCAAACATGAGTGAGCTGCCATTTGCCCTACATGATGAACAGAGATTTAGCTACTGGGTGGAAGTTCTAATCTTGTGCCTGTGATTTAAACTGGCCAGAAACATGGTGAGGTGTGGTTGGCTCCTTTGTCAGGTTCCTTATGGGATCCCATGGCAGTGAGAGGGGTTGCCTGACCACTGCAGGAGCTGGGATCCTCTAAGGGTCTGCAGCAGGGAGGGGAGAGCCTGTTGCCCCACACTCCTGCCTCCAGCAGACTGGGAAGTGAGCAGCAGGGTGGTGCTGCCTTGCTGCTGGCTCTGACTGAATGCTCTTGGGGTGGGCTGTGCCTTCCTGGAGCTGCAGTGTGTGCCAGGTGTCACCGCAGCTCTGCAGTGGATGCCCTGAAGGCACCTGGGGACGGGGAAGTAGGAGTGGTGCTTGTCTGTTCCCCAGATGATTCCAGGGGTCTGGCTGAAAGCTGCCTGGCTCTGCCTGCTTCACCTGCTCACTGTGACTACTTGCAGGTGTTTGATGAGCTGGACAAGATCGGGAGGTCACTGGCAGAAGAAGCCCAAGATGGAGGCTTCCCAGTCCATGATGGAAAAGGAGACATCCGCAAATGCCCGTACTATGCAGACAAACTGGGTAAGCGGTGGCAAGGAGAAGGCTGCCATGGGCGTGTAGCACAGGACTGGCAGTGCTAACAGTGCTTTCTGTGTCCTGCAGGCACGGCAAGCCCTGGCTGCCCCTTCCACGCTGCTCTAGGCCTGGCCAGGCAGCCCCTGGTGCAGCTGGTGCTGGCAGCCTGCATGGCCATGGCAGCAGGAGCTGCAGCCTGGTACATTCTGTGATGGGCACAGTGTGGCTCTGCTTGGGGGTAAGGGGAGACATGTGCCCTGCTCGTTTTCCAACCTTTCCCTTGCTGGTGGTGAGTTGGCTGCAGAGTTGGGAGTAAGGAAATAAACAGGAATCCTGCGGGGTTGTCCACACCTCCTTGCACACTGCTGTAACACAACATCTTTAGCTGACTAGTGCACAGGACTGGTCAGTGCCAGGGGTGAGCACTGCAGCACTGCCCTGCCCAGGCTGGGGCAGCTTTTAAGGCTAGAGATGTCCTGTCCTGTCCTGTCCTGGCAAAGACTTCATATGCTTGGCTTTTCATCTCCATTCCTGAAGCAGTGTCTGGAGGGGGTTTCCTGCCATGGGTTGCATCCACAGAATGTCATCAGCCTCCCAAACAATGAGCACTTGCTTTCCTACCCTGAGAAGCTGAGGCTGTGCCATGTTAGCTCAAAGGAATGTCCTGTTTGGTGCAATGTCCTAGGAAGCAAGTCTGACTCCTGTTGGGGATGGGGCAGGACCGTGGTGGGGTATGGAGGTGACAAATGTGTATTGTGCAACCTCGGGGTTGAGGGTTGGTTGTCGGTTATTTCTCCTGAAGCCTTGACTGGAATAAAAAGTTGCAATGCTGTGGGGAAAGCTAAAAGCACATCATCGTGAAAATGGGGAGGCTGGGAAGGGAGCTGAGGCGGGGAGAAAGGGAGCGCAGTCCCACACTGTTTTACATCTCTCTGACTCATGCAGTCCCTGAGAAATCCTCCACCAGCACCCACTGGCCCTGCAATTTCCTCTGGGGTTTCCATGGGGGGAGGCTCAGTGCCCTGCTCAGAGGACACAGCCAGGTGCTTCCAGGGCTTGGTGCTTTCCTCTGTTCAGGAGCTTCCTGGTAATGTAGGGAAGCTGCTGCTCTTCCTCCTGTGCTTCATACTGCTGTACCCCCACCCCACCCTGCCTTCATCCTCAGCTCCCCTGCAGGCAGATCTGCTGTGAATTTTAACCAAGAGAGAAGAAAACATGCACAAGAGTTCAGGGTCTGTTATTTATTTACATAAAAACACCACAGTGCCACAGTTCCACCCCTGAGCAAACAGCAGCTGCCTGTGCAGGCCCGGCTGTGTTTGCAGACCTGTGTACCGAGAGACCCCCCCCGACTTTGCTCTGGGAGCTGCAGGGGCAGGGGAGGGAGGAGCAGCCCCGAGAGGCTGAACTTGGCTCCCGGGTCCTCTTGCCCCTGCTTGTGGGAGTGCTGCTGGCAGCTCCTGTCGGTGCCTGCTTGCCCCTTCCTTCTGCCCCACAGGAGTGAGCTAAAAATACCCCCTACAGCACATGCAAGGAGGACCCTACAGACCCTGCCGGGCCTGGTAACAAACTCCGCTACTCTACGGGCCGGGCAGCCAGGACATGCCGGGTGCGGTTTTGGCTCTCAGGTTTCCAGGGGCCGGGGACTGCTGGAGGCTGTCCCTGCCCCGGGGAGGGGCTGGGAGGAGGTGCATGCAGCTGCAGTGACCACCGGGCAGGACGGAGGTGCTGATAAGGGTGCAGTGCTGCTGCCGGGCTCCTCTCCGTGCTCAGAGGCAGCTCTGCCTCCCCTCGGGAAGGGGCTTTGCTACCAGGCTGGAGGGGGCTGTGAACCACACGGAAACCTGGTCTGTGGCACTGCCCTGACTCCTCTTGTCACTGAGCCCCTTCCTTAAAGTACCACACAGGCTGTGCTCATCCCCTGTGGGCACCATGGGCTGCTTGGGTCCCCTCCTGGGCTCCTGTTTCAGCATATCCCTGCAGCCAGGCACCCCCTGCACTGTGGGACTGCGGTGGGCACCTCCAGCAGCTGCTGCTCTTCCCTGGGTTGCTCCAGGTGAGAGGGGCCTCGCTCACAACCTGGAGCATAACGGGATGCAGAGTGCTGCTCCCACTCCTGTGCACTGCACGGCAGCCCCCACATAGCGTCTGGGGCCTGGGCCCACCTCCCCTGTGCACCAGTGTCACCAATCCAACTATTCCAGTGAGGAGCAGAGCTGGGGGCAGGTGGTGGCAGCTCTGCAGGGAGGGAGCCGGGGATCACACATACACACCGGCGGGGAAGCGAGGAGTGATGCACGCGGAGACGGACGCAGCGGGACAGGGCCGGTGGCACTCAGGGGCTCCTGGGCGCCGTTAGCACATGCGCTTGTACGTGTAGATGTAGGCCTTGCAGTTGGGACACGTGTGTGTCACATCCTTGAAGTCATCAAACAGGCAGGGGATCAGGCAGCAGCAGAGATCACACCTGGAGCACAGGGAGAGGCAGAGATGCTGAGCTGGGCAGCCCCTGGGCATGGGTTTCACTCTGGGCCAGGGCCAAGAGATGTGAGTAGGAGCTGTCACCCCAGGAACCTCTGCTGCTCTAGTGCCACCTCTGTGCCAAAGGCCCTACCATGCCCAACAGCTCAGCCAAGGCCACCAGCACCAGGGCTACCCAGGACCAGGCTGAGCACCCAACAGGAAGCCCCAGCCCTGCTTGCAGAACCTACCCCACAAAGCAGCAGAAGAAGCCAAGAAGGAAGCTCATGAGCCCAATCTCGTAGGAGATCTTGGTGGTGATAGCTTGCTGGCAGTGGGGACACACCGTCTGCACGGGGGCACCCTGGAAGATCTCTCCCTGCAGCACTGTGACTGTGGTGGCGGCTCCCGGTGGGACGAGCACTGTGGCCGTGTGGCCACCAGGAGAGGGGTAGGGGCCAGGGGCAGGGTAGTAGCCCATGGGAGGGTGAGGGCCTGGGGGCGGGTAGTATCCTGCTGTGAATGAGAAACACAAATGAGCACCTTCATACATGGCAGGAGGGGCCAAATACTTACTGGGGAGGCCCCCACTCTGTTGCAATGCCAGCCCTGCTACAGGCACTGTGCCCCCTACCCCATCCCAAGGAACCTTGCTTCAAGCTCCAAATGGCAGCCCCAATCCCCTCTTGTGTCTCCCCACTCCCCAAGGCACCAGGAAACACGTGCTGCTGCTGCTCCCCACTCCCCATTGCGTCCCCTAGCCCCTTGCAGGACTCACCTGGTGGCACATAGGGCGCAGAGCCATCCGTGGGCATGTGGGGGGGCACAAACCCCGGCTGCGAGGGTGGCTCATATGGGGGTGGTCCGAACTCAGGAGGGGGGATGGGAACCCCCTGGGGCTGTCCCACCACTGGGGTGACACCCTCTGAAAGGAAACACAGTCAGCAGCCAAGGAGGCAGTAGAACTGAGGGGAACGTGGTGTCCTGGCTGTGTGGTCAGGGTGTCAACCCCACCAGGGAAGGGAGACCAGAAGTGGCAAGAGGTGGGGGCACACCCTTAAGCTGCATCCTCTGCGCCACAAGAAACCCAAATTCACCCCACAGCAGGGAGCAGTGCCAGGCTTTGAGCAGGGAGTGCTTCCTGTTCTTGTCATTGCCTCTAGGACCCCTCCTGCCTCCCCCCAAGGGTGACATGGGGACAGATGGAACCAGGCATCACACCACCCTTCCCAGTGTGCTGTGAGGAGAGGCCATAGCCAGGGTAGTCCCAGGGAACCCACACTTCTTGGGCCCTGTCTGTTTGGCAATGTCAGCCCTGAGCAGTGGGACACCCCAGTACCTGGTGCAGAGGGTGGGCCGTGCTTCTCTTCTATCAGCGGAGCCGAGGGGCCCCCCGGGTATGGTGGGGGTGGGTCATTGGACATTGCTCCAGGCAGCCCTGCAGGGACAGAAGCTTCAGGTGACACACAGGCACATGGAGCTGGCATGGTGCGTGGGGACAGAGGTGACACGTAACAGAGGAGGCCAGGGCTGGTGCCACCACTGCACCAGCCTCAGTTTCCTCCCCGGGCAGAAGCAGGGGTATGGCCCCAAAGCTGGACAGGCTCTG
>VRYO01002014.1:13975404-14123730 GCA_009812075.1 Sialia sialis
TGGCAGGTTCTGCTAAGGGATGCTGTATTGTCCTCTCCCAACTGCAGCTGCAGGTTCTCAGGAAACACAGAGTGCTCCATGTCACTGACCTGCAGACCACGCACACCTGATCTGGACTTTGATCATAAGCAGCCCTTTTATGTTCAGTGGGAATTAGACTGAAAATCCAAAGCCTGTTTCTTATGAAGGTGTGTGCTGACCTCCACATGACACACTCAAGGGGGTGGCCACTGTAGGCCACAGGGACACTCACCTCTCTTTGCCTCATTCCTACCTCATCTCTGTCCCTCTCCACTGAGTGTTTTGTCTAGGATTTCACTGCCTCACCTCTGTGAGCCAAAGGAGATGTCACTTCCATTCACTGAAGAACCTGCCGACTCCTGGGATGCCGAGAGCTCCTCACCATCAGCAGCCAGGGACACAAACGGCCTTTCCTGCTCCTTGCCTCCTTCTGGGTGATGTGTGTCTTTAGTTCTGTCCTTGGCTGTGGCGCAGCCTATCCCATGGGCTGCACCATCAGCGTCATCCCTAGGGAGCACTGCAGAAGCCTTGGCAAGCCGATTCCTCTTGCCCACAGCCCTCGGGGCGCTGGCACGGTTCCCAGCCGCAGCCCCGCCTGCCTTCGGCTGCCTCTTGGCCGGGGACTTCCGTGGCAGGGGCTGGGAATAGGGGATTTCATCCTCAAAGTCAGAGTCCCCATCCCGGTGAGTGTACTGGAATATCTCCTTGAGCTTCCACACCATCTGGCGTTTTGGCAGAGCACGGACGCCGAATCTGAAAGAGAAGGTGGCAATTTAGGTACAGTAATGCTGAACCTTCCATTATCACAACTCAGCAAGAGTTTCAGGCCAGGAAGTGTAGCTGGAAAAGTGTGATGTGACCTCAGAAAGGACTGGCTGGAGTTTTACCATGGTTCCCCTTGCCTCACACTACCTGCCATCAGGATCCTCTTTTAAGACCCATCCTGGGGGAGGTAATTCTTACCTGCTCAGCTCCTTCTTCAGCTGAGGGGTTTCCATCATGGAATAAGCTGGCATGGGTGTCACTGGGGTGCCTGGGGACCTGTTGTTCTTCTGACAGGAAGGTTCTGCATCAGAATGAAATTACGATGATGACAATCAGTATAGAAAGGACTTAAAATGGCTGGTAACTTCTCTTAGTGGCAGAAATCTAATATTCTCTAATAATTGTTTAATAGGAACTACTTCCTTATAGGCTGCTTTAGTTATTATTCAGATTCATATTGAATAGAATAGTCAGCACTTCCCCACTCCTGCCACTTAATAGGGATACTTGGTTTTCATTGACTTTACCTCAGAAAACAGTTTAAACTGGGGCACATGTCACATCTGAAAATGAGGCCATTCAGGGCTTTCTTAGAACAGGCAACGTTTAGAAAGCAGTTAAAACCACGTTTACTGAACTCTGTGCAGTGGTTCTTCTCCCAGGAAGAGAATTTTGTAACAGAGACTTGATGTGTAAAAAATTGAGGAAATCAAGCTACTGGGGTCTGGAGTTGGATACTGATGTAATGATACCAGTTTACTGATACCATGAAGCACAGCCAGTCTCACACGTTGTATTCTACTCACTCCTTAAACTAATGACTTATTAGAGCATAATTAATAATATATTTAATTAGATACTGCAACATCAGTTACATCAATCCACTGGCAAGCAGGCTGGAGCCTGTGTTTTGTTCTGTTTTGGCTGTTTTTTCTCTATCCATGAACCCATAGCTTCTGCAATGAGTACTGTCACTACCAAAGGACTGGTGACAATGAAACACACCCAGCTACACTCCAGGAATCCCACATTTGGACAAGCTCTTTACCACAGCAAATGCCTGTACCTTCTTTGTGCATGGTCCTGCCAACTGCTTGGCATCAGAAAGCCCAAAGACCCTTTTGGTATGTCAAGTGCATCACAGGTAAGATAATCACTAAAGTAAAAGCAGTTTAAGCTAGCCCAATAAATCTAGTATCAATACAAGCTCTCACCAGGAGTCTTGACAGGATCTGTCCGACCAGCCTCTGCTGCAGCTGCCAACCTTTGAGACAGAGGAAGAATCTCTGAAAGTTCATCTTCTCCATTCCAGTCATCCCAGATTTTGGAGTCCAGGTAACTGGCTCTGCTGCCCGCTGATGAACACGGCTCAATAGGGCTCTTCTCAGGGCAGTGCAAAGTTGTTCTCCTGCCAGCAGGAGTTCCTTGGAGAGGGGTGCTGCCCTTAGGTCCTGGCACCTGGACTGGGCTCTCTCCCTGCTCCTGCCAAGGAGCAGGGCTGGGGCTGCTGGCTGTGCTGACCTGGCTGGAGCCGTCACCTCTGGCTGGTGACAGATACTCAACGTGCCAGCAGTCATCAACAGGGAGAGGGGGCTCCTCACACAGCAGGACACTGCTACCCACAGAAGGCAGACTGATTTCCCTGTCACTGTCCTCCAGCTCAACCACACTGACATTGAGTTTATCTTCCGGTGGCTGCTCCTGGCATGGAGAGTCCTGAGTGGGTAAACCTGAGATATTGGGACATTTGCTTTCTGTGCTGGTGTGGCCAGGGGAAAGGAGAACTGGATGTACTGGAGAAACTGGAAGGGGGTTCTTGAAAAAGGATTCTGCTGCTGGGCTGCTGGGTGGGCTCCTTCCACTGGCCAAGTTCTCCATTGGCAAATGTTTGTCTGACAATGCTGTTTCATGAACTTTTATTAAATTTTCAATCACTTCATAGTTACTATTACCTGCTGCTAAGTTCTTCGTGCTGAGTTTAGATCCTGGACCCTTTAAAGAATCAATACTTGTGACCTCAGTCTGTGTTGAGAAGCTTCTGCTTTTGCTCAGAACTGGTGTTCCTGGCACAAGCCAGGAGCTGTCTGTGCCTGGAGACATTTCATTACTGAGCCTCTTCCCAGGGCTCAGGTTTGGACTCTGTTTGATCTCTGTACAAGCACCTGTTTGTCTGCTGAGAGGAAATACAGGGGACATCTTTACATCACCACTTACACACACTGTGTCTGTATTGCCATGTGAGACCTGGGATGATCTCTGCTCTGTTTCAGGATCTGGTAAGTTAGGGTCAGTTTTCAGAATTTCAGGACCTTGTTTAATGTCTGTACACTTCAGGCACACAGATATTTCCATTTTCTTCAGAGCAGAGTCAGACTCTGGCAACTTCTTGCCTTGCTGTAACTCCATTTCATCATCAGAAGAAGATAAAACAATAACATCACTCTCCTTGATCCCCTCAGCTGCAGCATCCTGAGTCCTGCCTGGTGATGACAGCACTGGGACATGTGTGTGCTTGTTTGATTCACTGTGAGGAAGCTCTGCTGGAGAAACTGTGATCTCATTTCTCGATGCAGGAGCCAGTTCCTTGGCTGTCTGGGAGCATATTTCGTAAGATGGGAATGATTTTTCCTTTTTGTTTTGCTTTGGTGTTGACACATGTTCCCTGGCCAACTTTCCCTCTGATTTTGGACATGCAGGTGAAGAGCCAAGAGCAGGAAAAAGGGACACATAAGGCTGGGGAGTTGGACTCCCACAAAATCCATTCTTACATGGAGAGTAATCTTTTTGTGACTTGCTGAACAGAAGTGAATCATTAAGACCAACAGGTTTTTCACTAGGGGACTTTCCTGATTCTTTGGTAATTTCTTTCCCTGGGGAAGGCTCACAGTGATCCCCCTGAGAGGCAGAAAATAAACGTTCATAGCTGTCATTTATACCAGTATCACTCTGGAAACCAGGAAACTGCTCTTCACAGTGATCTGCCTTGTCATGTGCAACCTGAGATGACCTGGAATCCTTCACATCCTCACATCCCCCAACAGCCTCTCCTTCATTAGCACCATGGGATGTTCCATCCCATTTCTGAGGTTCACTGTGGTGAGGCACAATAGTGGTCTGTGGATCATCCATGCTCTTGCACCTATTTATATTCTGGATCTTCTCTTCATGTGCAGACAAGTCACACTTAGATCTTTCCACACTGTTGCCATCCCTCAGATCTTTGAAGTTGTTGCTTACTGAAGCAGATTCAGGTCTCTTTACCTCTTCCTGCTCAGTTTGCTGGTTTGTGCCTTGGATGGCCTCAGTGTCACTGCAGTTGCTGCAGGATGTTCCCTCACTCACCTCTCTCTCACTCTGAGCCATCTTTCTCTGAGTTGCAGCAAACTCATAGATTTCCTCCAGCTCTTGTTCTCCCACCTCACTGTCATCCTCCTTCTGGCACTCAGGGCTCAGCATAGCTACTTCTTCTTCATCTTCACCCACCCACATGGACTTCAGGAGGTCTTGGAAGTTCTCAGCTCTCTCCTTACAATCTTCATCACTCCTCACAGAGATAAGATCATCTTCTGAATCCACTCCAGAGGACACCTGGCTCTCTCCAGTGTTGTTTTCACACTCTGCCATTAGTTCCCTCATACCAAACCTGCAAGGATACAGTGGTAGCATTAGTATTTCCTCCTCCAGCATTTCTCTACCATTTGGCTGTCAGATCACTTTTATGAGCTTTGTAAGGAATTTACATGAGGATGTCAAGTTTCCTAAGATGTACAAGATCCAGTGTACTCCTAAAATTCCAAATACCCTTTTCCAGGTGTCACTCACATGAAAGTATGCACATTCTTCCTTTTCTGTGTTTGAGACTGACTATGCTAAATCCCATGGAATGGCTGGGACTCGATAGTATCTGCCATGTGCAAGATTCCTGGCTTTTTGGAGTGACAGGGCCCCTCTCTATATACATTTGGCAAGCCCCAACCATGTCCCACTCATATCTCAGCAACTGCTCTTGTTTCAAGCTCTTAGTGCATGCCTAGGACAACAACTGAGAGCATGGCTGACACAACACACAAAGAGCCCGAGCATCCAATACGTTCTGCAAGTGTTGTTCAGACAAAGTGAGAATCACATATAGATGTTGTGCTCATCATCTTCAACATCAGCGGCCAACAGACATCCTGAGACAAAACTCAGCCAAAGTCTGCTGAGCACAGTACTGAACACAGAAACTCTCACACAGGTGGAAAAGCTGAGGGCAGGATGTCCTTACAGGCAAGTTTCATTGAAGATGTAGTAAAAGACCATGGAATTTGTAAACCACTAAAACTGCAACGGAAGATCTCAAACTGGGGTTTGTGTGATTGAAAGGCTCAGGGGGTCCAAAACATGCTCAGGGTACGCACCTGGCAGCCAGAGCCTGCAGCTGGGGCCGCAGCCCAGCAGGGAAGTTGGTGTCAGCAGCATAGAGGTACCGCAGGAAGGCAGCCACAGCCTCAGCTGACACATCGCTCAGCAGCACCCGCTGTGTCGGCGCCGCCCCATCCTCCTCCACCACCAACCCCTCACTGTGCACCTGGAGCAGAGAAAGCAAAGTCTATTTGCTAACAAAGCAACACAACACCTACATTCATCCTTGTTCCCATCAGCTCCTTCCATTCACTCATGCCCAGCCCCAGACCAGGATGCCAAGGCAGTTATGCAGAGCTCCCAATGGAACAGGCCATGTCCTTCCTGACCCTATGGCTGTTAACTTCATTTAACTACTTGCCTTAACCACACATGTAAAAGGTGGTCTTAGAGTTCTCCACTTAGTTTTGTAATTGAATTACTTCCCAGCCCAATTTCAAGCTACACCTCTCTGTATGAACTTCATCTGGTCTGTTTTGAGTTTACCTGGAAGCTGCACAGGAGCAGGCTGGGAGCTATTCAACCTAAAATGCACTGGGAACGTAAGAACTCCTTCACAAGCCTTGCAAAAAGCACAGTCAGTGCAGGTACCTCCAAAGCAAGAGTGACAAAACCTCTGGGTAGATTATTTTAAAGTACTTCCCAGAAACTTCCTATTCCCTGCTCACAGTTCCCAGCCTGGCTGACAGCAGCACACACCAAGATGGACAAGGCAGTTTGTGCTTGCACAAAGACAAAAATACAAGGGCAAGAAGCATTTTGAAAGCTTCCTTCATTGCTCATGGGTGGAATGCAAGGATCCTTGACTCCCCATAGCCTCCCTGAACAGGACAAAGTAGCACATCTTTCACCATTTTGTCAGGACTTATTCAGGTTTCCTAAGCTGAAAAACCACACCAGGTGCCGAGGCAGCTGCCATGAAGCCCAGCAGTGCTGTGTGCTGGTTTGGGGCTGTGGGAGGGGCAGTCTGGGCTCCCCTAAACCAGGAGCAGGAGCAATGGCAGCAGCACTCACAGCCTGAGCCGCCGCTGGACACCGTGCGTACAACACGAACAGGTGGGCGTAGAGCACATCCCCGCTGTCCACCTGGAACTGGACATCACTCAGGTGGGGGTTGTTCACCATGGCACCAAAATCTTGAGCCAGCAGCTGGAGAGAGGACTAGGACACACAAGGAACACAAAGGTGTTAGGTTACAGCTGTCAACCACTTTTCCAGAAAAATAAGAAGGAAGTAACCCAGTTTCTCAGCACTGCTGTGCTGTGGGCCCAGCCTGGACACACCATCTCTGCCTCCTGAAGAAAATCATCAGCTTTATGAACTTCAGGTCTCCCACAGGACAAACAGACAAGTCTAACAGATATTCCTGCTTTGTTTTCCTCTGCTTTTTCACAGCCTGCCCATTGTGGAGAAAGGGCAGTCGTGTTGTATTCTGCTGTACTTGTGTCACAGCACATTATCACCCTCAAATCTCACCACATGTTTCCTGCTGTGGTCTAGCCACAGCCTATAGCTGGCCTCTTGATCTACTGCCTCCCACCACAATTTTAGGAAACTGTAACTTCCACCTCAGCAGGCTTGAACTCAATTCACTATAATCAGGGTAACAGGAAAGGGGATGACTCAGCATGGGGTAATGAGCCTTTCTTCTCTCTTCACTGTCAGGCAATGACAGCTGAGAAGAGCAGCTCTGCAACAAGGGGTCCCCACAGAATAAAACTAATATAGGCATCCAGTTCAAAGGGATTTATGAGCATGCTGAAACCTCTTTTGTAAATTCCACCCCATTTTAAAATAAGAAACATAACTTTTATTATCATTCCAGAACTCCTGGCTAAAATTCTGGGGAGGGCTGAGTTATCTGTGGCTGGTTATGGCGACAGCAAAGTCAGGCTTGGGGGTACGCTGCCAAAGACAGCAAGGATGGCAGGACAGCTCCTCTGGAGCTGCTCCCAGGCATCTCCTGAAGACTCAGATCCCTCCTAGTGTTCCAGTCTTGAAGGTGGCCCTGGAGTGCTTCAGGGAAGTGTGAAACACTCTCAGATCATAGCTGGCTTGAGAAACTGCCTGACTGCACACGGAAACCAGTTTATGGTTAACACCCGAATCATTGGCCTTGTGCTTTTCAAACCTACTGCAGAGCTGAGGAACTGCAAGTTTTATTCCAGAGAACATCTGCAGGAGATGCAGTTCCATCTGGAACAACACAGCTCTTCATTTTCTTAGCAGGTTTCTACATTAGCAGTGAGCTGTGGAGAGCCAACCTTTCAACTTGCTCCAGCCAGCAGGATTTAGCAGTACACACCAAATACTTCTCCCAGCCTTCATAGGTGGGCTACAGAACATTCTGCATGTTGTGGCAGTGGTGTGGACTGAACTCCAAAGGGAGGACAGGAAACTCAGTTTGGGTCTAATCTGATTTCTTCCTGCTTTCTTATTCTTGGCAGGTGGGATACCTGTGAGGCTGCTATGGGGCTGCCAGCAAACACAGGCTCCCGATGCAACATTCCAGGCAGTGAGCCCAGAACAGCTTTCCTGCTGGTGCTAAAATTATCAATCAAAAATGGGGAAATTAAACAAGGCCAGAAACCTCCTGGCTGCTCCATTCTCTGAGCAAGGCAAAGAAACTGGCCAGCTGACAGCTCTGAGCAGGTATGAGCTGTGTGCTGGAGAACACACCAGAACATTCTCTCCTGCTCAGGAGGCCACTGAGAGTGGACCTCACTGCTGTGACCAAGGTTCTTCAGCACAGGGGACGTGCTACCAATGCAATGAGTGCATGTGCTCTACATGGTTACACTTTTCTCTCCCACTGGCAATCCAGCTCTTCAACAACACTTCACTCGCTCAGAAAAACTATAACGGAATCAAACAGACTCTAACACAACAACCATACTGGTTTTGCTGGGAGCAACTGAGTTTCAGTAGTGTAAGAACAGTTTCTGTATTGCTAAAGGCCTCTGGTTTAATAGAAAAACAAAACAAGACCTCTCCTGCTAAGGATATTTTTTTAATACTCCCAAAGAGTATCTAGATTTTCTGTACCAAGTAGCTGGGATGCTCAAGTTTAATACCAGTTCTCACTTCAAGGAAGTTCTCACTTCTCCTTTTACAAGTATCTTAATCCTTCAAGCACAAAAGGTAAGCATGTTGTCAGAGCATCAAAATTTATCTAGCACCAAAATGTACTTCTTTTCAGGGCATGATTATTTATTATCAAACAAAAGATAGTAAGTTTCATCAGATAAAGTGGATGACCTTGGTAAGAAAATGAATTAGTATTATTTTGTATGACCTTCAATTGAATAAAACTGATCATAGATTCATGGAAAATTACACATCCTCTGGTGCAGGTGGGATGACATTACAGAACAACACAGGCTTGATGAAAAAATCATGTATGACTTACTCAGCTCTCACCATCAAGCACACACTGATTTTCAAACTAGATCCTCTGTTCCCACAGTTGAGGGTTTTCTACACTAAACACTTTAAAAGCTCAATTAGCAGCAAAAACTGCTCATCTTGCATGGCCCTCATAACATTCCATCATCTACCAGGCTTTTATTCCAGGACTCAGTACAAGTCAACCAGTCCTTGCAAGAATTCCCCCTCCCACTGCAGGACATGACATGTGGAGGAAGGTGCCAGAGGAAGGAGCTCCATTCAGAACCACCCAGAGCTGGGTGTGGGACCCCAGAGGGAGCACCAGCAGCTCTGTCTCTCCTGGGCTCTGTTTTGTCCTGGATTACCTGGGCATTAAAGCAGTGTTCTGCACAACATGCTGCAGCTGCATCCCTGCTTTCCTACTCCCAAACACTCTCGGTGCTACAACACAGCTCCCTAACCCACATAGCCTGGTCTTCTGTTCCCTGGCATTTAAATCATCTCTCATCAGCAGGACAAGTACTGAAAAATCCCCAGGCTCTTGTGGGCTTCGATGGAACACCCCAGGTATGCTGATCTCAGCTGTGCCCATGATGAATTCTCAAGTCACTGTGAACCTTAAGCACCACTCTGTTTCCACAGAAAGGAATGGGAAATATTCCACGCTTCTTTGAATTGCACAAATGCAACAGTTTTTAAAAAATTGTTATTGATGAATATATAAAGAATGGGGAAAAAAAAGGTTATCCTTACTCTTTTACTGCTGCTCCTGAGGAGGCTCTTCTCCTTGGATGGGGGCACAAAGCCGCTACATGGAGGATCACTGGCAGTCAATTCTTCTCCTCAGGGAAGAAAAGCAACATCAAAAATCACATTCAACTTCCTTATGAGACAGAATGAACTGAGAACTCCTAAGAGGATCCTTGCTGTGACAGCTGCTATGACCAGGCTGGCTGGGTTGAAGGCTCAGCCTCTCCCTCATGATTTTTGCAGGGTTTTGCTCTGGGTCGTGACAAGCTGAGGATACCTAAGCACCATTTCACTGCTATTTATATACATTAAAAGGCCAGGGACCATTTGCTGCAGTTTAGCAGGGGAAGTGAGGAGTATTATACCCAAAGTGCAAATGCAGACAGGTGAGCTTAGGAGCTGTGTTCTCTTTCACAGATGAACAGGAGACACAACAGATTCTGATGAAGAGCCAGAGCATTTTAAGGAGTACCAATGCCCTTGAAATGTGCAGCTGTGCACCACATCCAACTATGACTGGGGACATTAGAGAGCTGCCCACAGAGGAATTCCAGATGTAATTTTTCAACCCTGAGTAGGCACAGATAAACTTCAGGTTTGTGTAATCGATGTCCAACACAAACTCATCCCTCCTGTGCATCTTTCTCATCCGACTGTCTCAAGACCTGAAAAGAGAAGCCTGTCCAGGTAGAATCATGGAATCCCAGACTGGTTTGGGTTGGAAAGGACTTTAAAGCCCATCCAGTTCCATCCCTGCCATGGGCAGGGACACCTTCCACTGTCCCACGCTGCTCCAAGCCCCATCCAACCTGGTCTTGGACACTTCCAGGGATGGAGCAGCCACGGCCTCTCTGGGCAACCTGTGGCAGGGCCTCAGCACCCTCACAGGGAAAAAATTTCTTCCCAGTATCTAATCTAAATATAACCATCTTCAGTTTGAAGCCAATCCCCCTTATCCTATATGTCCTTGTGAAAAGTCCCTCTCCAGCTCTCTTGTATACATCCAGGATAAGCAGGAATCGAGATTTTGTTCCAGCTGTTGAACACATCCAGGCTCCCTCCTGGCAGAAAATACTTTGATAGCTTTCATTTTAAAATAAAATTTAGTATCTGCTGTCCAGGAATTCTCTTAAAAGCTGGGATTTATGAATCATTTCAGAAATATCAGGTTGACTGTATCTACATCTTATTGCCGGAAAATGTGCCCCCACAATATCACCTTTTGGATCAACGCCAACAACCTGTGGGTGCTGCCATGGCTCTGACTCAGCCCAGCCACAGTCTGGCTCTGCGCAGCTGAAGCAATCAGGGGCAGGGCCCACAAAGCTGCCAGAACTCACCTGGCTGCTCTGCTGCCTGGACATGGCCAGTGTCAAGGTTCCACTGAGTAAGGGTGAGTCCTTCCCTTGCTAACTCCACCAGGTCCTGCAGGGTCTGAATGTCCTTCTGGCTCGGGGATAAAAGCTGCCCATCTCCTTCAGGGCCTGGCTTGAATTCATCAGAAGTTTGGCCTCCATCCTTTGTGCAAGTAGGTTCCTGAGACCTGAGGTCTGACTGAGGTTGCTGGGATACATCTGGCTGATGAGATCCCACAGATGGCTGAAGGTTCTCTGGCTTATTCTGATCAAGTGAGGAGGAAAAGAAAGACATCAATAAATTAGATCTTGTTTTATGTATTTGCAGAGCTTGGAGTACAGTCTCTACTTCATACTCCTGAAACATCTATGAAGGATCACAGAGCATTACCCAGGTATGGGAGATTCTGAGGAACAGCTCTCTGCAGTTCTATGAAGGACTTTCCAGAGATAAGAAAACTACAATGAAAAATCCAGAAAAGTTGGTTTCTCCAGGAGCATGTCTGTGCAGGCAACTGCCAAGCAGGGAGAAAGGATGGGGAAAATACTCCCAATTCAACATCTAAATATTCCATTATAACTGGAGTTCCTGGCAAAAGTCACAGCTGAAGCTCTCCAGGTGCTTCTGTTCTGAGTTCTGAAATGTTTTTGCAGTTACATGTAACTAAATCAAACTTTCACCTTGGAGTGGGTATTTTCCAGGTTTGGTCTTCGTTTCCAAAAAAATAATTTTGCTTGTTTATTTCTAAGTAAAAATAGGTCGGCCATTTCTATGAATGGAAAGAATCAGAGGAAAAACACACTCTTGCCATGATTTTAAAGACCTTCCTGCTTTTTATTTTTAAACTTCTCTGGCAGTTTTTGGCTTGAATGAAAGGTCAAAAATTCCTAGAACGGAGTTCCTCCTCTCCAGCCTCAACCTGCAACAAGCCAAAGAAACATTGGGCTTTGACTAGGGAAGAAGTATTAAATAAAGCACCTAAATATGCACAGAAGATTTTCAGCACCAAACTCTTCTTCAAGAGAAGAAAGAGGGAAGAAAGAGAAATTATATCCTTCTTGCAGAAAAGAGATTGGAAGAGTTTCATCTGTTTCTGTGGGCACTTTTTATAAAAATACAGAGCACCACAAGAGGCAGGTGGAACCAAAACCAAAGAGTGGAACTGAGACCTGGATCAAAGCTCACATGCACCAGGAGGCAGTGGGATGCACAGGGAAAGTCTGAGTGCAAATGCTCTGCTGGACAACTCCAGGCACTCCCACCTTCTCTGGGCTAGCAAATAACAAGTTTCAGTTTAAACTTTTCTCCCCAGTTCTTACTGAGTGTGACATGGGCAAAGTCCACACTAAAAATGACCAGAAAGAAGTTCCAAGTACAAAAACAAGAGTCAGGCTGCTCTAAATCTGGACAAACTAATGGCACAGTGAGCAAGATGGGGTCCCTTTAATCAATACTCTCTGTTGCCATCCCTTTTATTTATCAAAAACCATGGTAGCATGAGCCTTGTTCTCCTCTCCAAAAGGCAGAAATGAAAGTTCAAGATCCTCCAACCTGGCTATGTAAGACCAGGGGAGAACAGATCATGGGCAGTGAGTGTGCAGAGAGGGGATCACTATTTGACATCCCAAAATGTAATTTTAAAATTTACATTTAAATTTAAATTTTTAAAAATTCTGAGGAAACTGAAGAGATACAGGGCAATTATCAAGAACTAGGGCACATATATCAGAGCAAGGACAACAGAGCCTCACCTGCACAGGCTTCCAGGGCACAATTGGAGGGGTTAAGGCTGCAGTGTAGAATGATTCAGGGTCACAGGGTCCTGTCAGAGCACTGATCTTCCATAAAAAGCATTCCTTGGCTTTGGACAGTGGCAGGAGCCAGGCTGCTTTTCCAGATTCATCCTCCAGAATTCTACTAATGGGCAGCTGAGGGGTGGGAGGGAATTCCACCTCTTCTGTCAGCATCAGAGCTACTCGCTCCTGGATCCTCTTCTGGGCCTTCTCTGGGTCCTGGAGCAGCAGAGGTGGAGGGGCACTGGCACCCTTCCTACGCCTTTTTTTCTCTTTAAAAAGAAAAGGAACCCAAATAAGTGAACAGCTGAACACACAGGGCAGAGGAGATCAACACAGCAGCTTCTTCAGTGCTGTAATCAGTGACAACCAAAAGGCTTGAGAACACAACTCTCAGCATTGTACAGGTAATCCAAAACCTCATGTGGCCCTTACAGGAGACAAGAACTCCACCAACAGACCCATGAAGAACTCCCTTTTCTTGTGTTCTGATCATGGGTGATATCAAACCACAGCTCACACAAACACTGGGAAGCTTTCATTTGGAAATCCTGTGTCTTACTGCCTTTGCCTCACTAATGCCCAACCAAAAATCCAAGCAGGATTTCCTATGGGCAGGAGCAGGGGTGTGAAGAGTGAAGTCTCCCCTCTGTGCAGCTCTCAACTCTCTCCCCTGGCAGCTGTGTGTCTTTCTAAACCCTTCTGCACTCTGAAATAGTGAGGGCCTGCTCAGCAGTATGTACTGGACACACATGGTACTGCAGAAAGGACAAAATCATGAGATAACGCTGAAAAAACTCCATTAATCCAGGCTGCAGCAGGAAGAATAGGAAACAAATCCATTGCAGGAGAAATAACAATCATATTTTCATGTTATTTCTCCTCATTTCACAGTTTACAAGAAACAACAGCTTAAGACTATTTGACAGATTCAAAATAACTAATCGGTGAAAGAAAAGCACAAGATTTCTGAAACCTATGGACATCCTGCAGTGATTCTTGAATGTCTCTGGATACTGCATATTGCTGAAGCTCTGACAGCTTAAACAAACCAGAAACAGGGCTGTCATCCCTGCTGCATCCAACAGGGAAGTTTTGGTGGAGAGCAGCCACATTATTCTTGCAATTACACAGCCTCAGACACTAACTTGCTGTAACACATACCTGATCCTGGCTTCCATTTGATTGGGAAAGCAGCCACTGCTTTCACACTGGTAACTGATTTTGCTTGTTCCTGCTTTTCTTGCTCCAACAGAGAGCGTGACATTGCCATGGCAACCTGCAAATCTTCATCCTTAGGCTCCATTTTGGCCCTCTTCTGTGTTTTCCCCGAGTCCTCGTTGGAGGGGCCTTTCCTCTTTGCCCTGCTGGGCTGATTGCTGAAATCCAAGAATGCAGCAGGAAGTCCCAGTTAATGTGACTGGATCAGAAACAACAAACAGTGAGCATCCAGAGCAGCTGTTCCATTTGCTCAGAGAGATTCCCATGTCAAGCATAATAAAAACCATTCAGTACCTTCCTTCCTAGCAGAGAGCAAAGGATGTCTTATCATACATAGAACTTAGAGCTATTTAGAGAAGTCTTAATTTGGGGCGTAAGCATCTGCTATCTCCACCCTGAATGATTTTTTCTATCAAAGGGGAACAAACAAGTTGAAACAGGGAGAAAACCAGATCACCAGAAAACGTTTTCCCACCCCTCTGCTTCCATAAGGTACAAGCAATGGTCCTTCCTTGGCACAACAGGACTTATGAGCCCCTCCAAATTCACATTTTCACAAATTCACTCAGGCACCACTTGGTGCACTCTGAAGATCCTGCTCAAATCCAAGCACATTCCAAAACACCGTATCTGCTTCCTCTCTGGTGAAAGGATGTTCCCAGGAGAGCCATGAGCTGAGGAGCTGAAGCACTGGCACCACAGATCTCAGCAAAGGCCCCACACTTGTAGTCTGTGGTTTGCTCAATAAGCTCAAACACACCTACCGAGCACAAATTCTGACAAAACACTGGAAGGTTATTTACTCCCCATTTTGCTCCTCCCTGCTGGCTTTTAAAGTCATCCACCAGCTGACCTCTTCTGAGGGAAATTAAGATGATCTCTCCAACTGACTCCGCATCCTCCTCATCTGGTACCGGGTCATGGCTCTACCTGACCTGCTCTGGGCTCAGCGTTTGCCCAGTGTGTGAGTCAGCCTTGCATTTACTGTTCTTCCCAACCTCCAGCACCTTTCAGGCTTTCAAAGGAAGCAACCAGCATCTTTCTTTTTTGCCTGCTAGCTTACCTGGGACACTGAAGAGCTGCTTCACCAAGTGTGGCCACCTGCAACTGCACTGCCTGAAGAAGCAGATTAGGAGGCACATCCATCTCCACAGCACAGCGTTTCAGGTGACTGACTCGGCTCTGCAGGGTTTGGAACTGCTTCCCACAGATGGGACATCCAGGGACCACTGGTTTGTTGGAGGATGGCATCTGTGTTTCTTCCATCTCATCCAGACACCTGGTAGACAATGGCAAAGCTTACCTATGGAGACTTTAAAGTGTTCATGCTAAGATTTAAATCACTAAAATTAATAATAACAACAACAACAACAACAATAATTTTAAAAGCACAATCACCTCTAATACTGGTAACAATCATGAACATCCACTGAAGAAACAAGAACTATGTGCCCACCACTGTGATGAACACAACATGGAACAGTTACATGGAGATAATGGTCTCAAGAGGCATATTAAAAACATATTGCTCAAAGGCAACTTTAGAATCATAAAATCCCACATGGTTTGGGGTGGAAGGGACCTTAAAGGACATCTTGATCCACCCCCCTGCCACGGGTTAGGACACCTTTTACTAGAACAGGTTACTCCGGCCTTGCCTTGAACACCTCTAGGAATGAGGAGTCCACAGCCTCTCCAAACAACACTTCATGTGTGTCCATCACCTAATCCTCTTTCTGCATTAATTCTAACATTCTAGTTCATTTATAAACCCTGTTAACAGAAAAGGGAGCAGCTGAATTGACACCATGCTCCGGAGTGCAGCATGATGAACTGCAAATAATTTCTGGCAGGCCAAAACTATGTAAAAATTTATATTTGTTCTTTTTCTGTTCTGTCCAAAGAGATTTAGGTGTGAAATCCTGGATCTGCAGGACCTGCTACTAAAGTCACTCCCTGATTAGGTAATGACACCCACAGGGCTGTGCTAAGAGAACACTGAGCACTGGTGATTACTGGTGTGTCAGTGCATCTGTCCATCTACAGCTTCACTCTTGGGATGAAGGCTGCTACCAAAAAATCCCTGGCTAATGTATCCTTGTAAGCTCAACATATGATTACATGTTAATAGTTCAGAAAGCCTGACTTTCCAAAAAGCATTTCTAGCACACTGTCACGTCACTGCTTTAGAGATTCTGTCCTCTCAAGCAGCACAAAATTTCTGAAAACAGAAACAACAGTAACACCTGGAAAGCTGCAGGTGTCAACAAACCTGATCAATGGTAGCTACTCAGTAACATGATGTAGGACTGGACAATTTACATCACTCCTGCCTTCTGAAAGTGCTTGAATTCAGAATTTAAAATCATTCAAACGTGATGTTTCTGATGTTTTGTCAATGGAAAAGCGCAGTTTTAATTTCCAAAGTGTTGCCTGCACATAATATATTTTGTTTGATATTTATCACTAAGGAAATTGTTAAATGAAAGGCAGCAATTTCAATTGAGTCATCTCTCTGAGTAGTGTCACATTTCTCTAAGCAAACAGCTCAGACACAGTGACATACCAGATGTCCTTAGATGAATTTTAGCAAAACAGAGCGAAGACTTTTTTGGCAGAAATCAGCAGATCTCAAAATTTGCATTAGGGAGTCATCATTAATGGAATCATTAAGGTTGGAAAAGACTATTCAGATGACCACAAAGATATTCCTTTACAATGGCAGCTCCTTTGCCACACTGCTAATGAAAGCAGATTTGGCCTGGTCACACACATGCAGAAGCCCTGCAGGGCAAGGCACTCAGCCTCTGCTTTCACATCAAAAGGACTCGTTAATTCAAGCCATAAAGGTAAATTCATTATGCAGAATCCCTGCTCCCACCTCCCTCCATGGCTGGACTGAGGGAGGACTCTGTGGGGGCTGGATGGAAGGACAGGTCCGGCTGCTGTCTGACCTGTTGACGTGCTGCTCTCGTCGCAGGGTGTTCATGGCTGTGAGATCCTTCTGGCAGATCTGACAGAAGAACAAGCCTGCATCCTCCAGGCTTGCCAGGGCTTCCTCCTTGGATTCCTGCTGAAGAGCCAAAGCCAGAGCAGTGTCGTGTTCCATGGATGGGAGATGGTGGGAATCTGGCAGAGATGATGTAAAATGGAAGGTGATAAACCATTATACTTGTCATTATTAGCTTATTAAACTAGGCACACAAAAATCTATTGCAATCTTTCTCTTGCAGTCTTCACACCTGATCCGTCACCAGGAAAGGAACAACCTGCTCCTTTCCAACACTCCAAGACTGGACCAGCCCACGAGCAGGAGGTGACAATTTGCTCACAGTGCATCCATCACATGTCAGAGATAATGAAGGGGCAGTTTTAGATTAAGTTTCTGGGGAGAATATGGAGTTTTATATATCAAATGTATAACACAGCAAATTCTCATGTCCATACAGAACCAATAGGGACTTGATCTATAAAGAACCAACCAGAGTAAGCTTACTGTGAATTCAATTTATCAACACAGAACGTATCACATTAGAGTGTACCAAACATGGGCCTATCTAAGAGCTGCCTAACACTGTCCCAAGGGAATGATCATTGATCCTGCTGGAATTTAAACCTGTTTCCAAAAAGACAATTAATTATTCTTCTAGAATTTACCTGAGGTTAATCCAGCCTTAGAGGAGAGCTGGGAAAAGAGTATTGAAAATCCTTTAACAAAGTTTTTTCAGGGATCTGAAGTGATTTACACACCAAGCCACTAGGCCAGTCAGGAACAAAGCCCAGCATCCAGGACTGCTCCTCAGGCAATCATTCTCCCCAGCCACTCATTCTGCACACACCAGAGCCAAGAGGAGACACGTACCATCCTCAGGAGTGTTCTGCTCCTGGCTCCTGGCAGGGAAATCCCCGCTGGCTGCAGCCTTTGGTACGCTCCCATCCGAGCTGTGCTTCAGCTGCTCGGGTGCCACCCTCTTGAACTGCTGCATTCTCTCCACCACCAGCTCTGCCACCCGCACCTTCGGGGTGGGCGAGGAGCAGCTTCCTGGAGGAGCAGCAGGAATCAAGGCTAAGGTGGTCTGGGAACAGCCACTGGGAGGATTTACTAGAGGGGGAGAAAACACCAGTTTTATCAGGCAGTTTTAAACACACACTGAGAGCTGCTGGTTCTCTGAAAGCAGCCTGGGCCAGCTCAGTTCTGCAACAGCCATTCTTAGAGAAGTGAACAATTTGTGTAGCCACAGTAACAACATCAGGGTTCTGTGCTACAGGGACATTTAGGGACCTTTCTATCCCTTTTACAGTCAGGAATATCAAGGAAGCCTTGCATGTCGGTCTCCAGCAGGGACATGGAAGGCAGTCCCACAGCCCTGCTCTCCCCGCACTCCCACCACACAATGTCCATTCCTGACTGACCTAATTTATCAGTTTAAGAACTTCCATCACTAGTGACTGCATTCTGGCCATCATGTTTAACAGCTAAAAGGACTAATCCTTTATGAATTAATCAAAAAAATTAATCCAATACCTTTCTTAACTCATTCATGTGTTTGCCCTTGCCAACACCCAGTGACAATACGTCACCATACAATGAAGCACTGAGTGAAAAAGCACCACAGCACACTCTGAGCTTGCTTCTACATGATCTGAGAGTGCTTGTCTCAGTTCTGGTAGTGAAACAAACACTGAATAATGACTGGCAAACAAATCACTTTGTACCAAGGCTTCCCCTTACTGAGGGACATCTGCCTGCAGCACAGAACACACTCCTAGGTTAAACCCAAGTAAAGGGAAAGACTGCTTCCAACACTGCTGCTGTCCTGTCCAGATGGATTTCTCAAAACCTTCACTGAGCTATAGAGCCCTTCCAGTCCTTGGCTATCTTCTGTTTGAACCATTTCAGGTCACTCACCTGTCAGAGGCCTTTGGCTACACTCAGTGGTCCCTGTGCTCAGCTGGCTGGCAGGGAGAGGGCTTCTTGCTCCATCCCCCTGTGCAGTCTCACCACTACAGGCTGCAGCATCACCATCTTCTTCATGCAACAACGTTTGCTTCTTTGGACTCAGATCTTGAGGAAAGTTTGTCTCCTTCACTACTGGTAAGTGATGATGGGTTTGGCTCCTAGCAGCAGCTTTGCCTCTTCTTAATTTCCTTCGTGTTGTGGTGCTCTTTGGCCTGTTCTGAACCCTCCTTGTTGCCTCAGCATCCCCATTTTTCTTTGCCTTACACAAAATGTTTGCCCACAACTCTTTAAAATCACTGTCCTGTTCATCCATTGGCTTTCCAGCAACACTGTGGTCTACAAACACTGTGAGGACTGGAGGGAGAGGGAATCAGAATCAGTTCAGATTTGCATCAGCCCTCCCAGCACCTCAGAGATGTCCATTCTCCAAATCTCAGTGAGGTCACAGGACAGTGGGGACTTCCAACAGTTCATTCTTCCACACTTAATTCACATTCAGCACAGCATGTCTTCTCTCCAAAGACCTCACCTGCTTTCACCAGCTGGCTCTTCAGAAGACTCTGGACCATAAGTTAAGCACCTCAGTTTGTGCAGAGCATCATGGTAAGCTACAGAGCTTCAGAGAGACACTTATGAAAGCCCTTAAAGAAACAAAAGCAGGTGGTCATGCACGATGGCAGAGGCAGATGCACTGTGGGACAGATTGCTGAAGAGAATTTGCATGAAATACTAAGATTAGAAACAGCACACATTGACCCCTAACAGTGTCCCTGTAATTGTACTACAGACGCCCAAGCCACATTAGCTAAGGAGAGGAGAGAATTTAAAACTGGTATCTGATACAGGATAGGTTTTTGTCTTGGAGCTCTGGATTTGGACTGTCCTTTTGTTATGCACATTACTATTTACATTTACAGCACTGCTCAAGCAGTGATTCTGGAGTGTTAAACTCTGCTTCGAGACACTATAGTTCCAGAAAGGAAAGCCCAATATCATTTTGAGAAGTAACTAAATGGAGTTTCTGGCATTGCAGAAGAGGTTTTAGGACAAGTCAGAGAACAATTCCATTAAACATGTACACCTTTTCTCTCCTCTCACTTCCACAGTTGCTCACTCAGGTTTAGCTTTCCTCCTCCTGCTGAATTCTTCCCCTGTGTACTCAAGAAACCACAGCACTGACTATGTGTCACAAGCTGCTGTCACATATACAAGGTCAACAGACTAAATAAATTGCATTTTTAATTAATTTCTTAATCTTTTGAGCTACAGCAAGAACAGCAGTACTGGGCAGGGATTACCTGGAACAGCACTAGGTACAATGTCCAGATGGAAATGCCATCAACTCCCGGGGTACATTAAAGCTAGAGCTCTATTCTTACATGTTTTCATTGTCCCCTTCTTCCTAGTCCTGAGTTCATGATGGTTCTGGCTATTTTACAGGGGTTTTATATTGCTCCCAAACATCTTTCAAACCTAAACCAGAGTGTTTCACTTGGAATGGCAGCAGCTGTGGTCCAGTTACTCCACTAAAACTCTGGGCACAGAAAGATTCAAAGAGCAGGAAAAACATATGGGAGATTGTTTTCTCAAATGGCTTGGCTGCAGACATGAGAGGCTGAGGAATGCTGGTTACACACTTCCATGGGTCAGCCTTTCCTATAAGCAATTGCAGATGTTAATAGATTTATTTATTTTAAACTCAGGCTTCCAGACCTGCAGAGGATTTTGCAGTGAATCTTGGAATAATTTTCTGTTAGAGAGAAACAAGTTTTATGTAACCGGCGCATAAATTTATTTTTTCTGGATAGAACAGTGGTGTAGCGAGAACTGTAAATTGACCATTTTCTTCTAAGGAGGAGACAGCATGTGGAGAAGACCCAAATCTCACATCCTACATGGCTTTAAATACCTCAGACACATCTGTGCTGCTGGATTATTTATGGTGAGTTCCTGATATTAAACTTTGGCATATGCTACCAGTATTCAGTGTCTCAGGCAAGTCAGATCAGACACACCTATGATGCAAAACTAAGAATTTATCTGTATTACTCCTCCCTTTCCAGACTTGCATTTACAGGTCACTGCTCTGCTCAATATCTCAGTATTTCTGAAGCTGCTGCTATTGCTGCCCCTAACGCCCAGCACCAGTTTATCGAGCTCAAAAAGTAATGGCTTTAAAAGTAATTTCTTTCAGTATAATATTCAATTCATTTTGGAAGATTTTAGGACAAAAATCATAACTAAAATAATCAGCAGCACTAACCTGTTTGCTGAGATGCCAAATCTGTAGCCCAGCTGTGCCCTTCACGTAAACATGGATCAGCAAAATGGTACAAAGCAGGACCAGTGGGAATGAAAGACAGGAGCTGGAAAATGAAGGGAAAAGGATGGATTTAGTGTATTTTGAAATGACTGCTCTTAATGATCATTTGTTCAACAAGTACCTGATGGGAGCCTACAAAAGAGATGAAGGATTTTGGACAAGGGCCTGGAGTGACAGGAGAAGGGGCAATGGCTTCCCACTGCCAGGGAGTAGGATTAGATGGGATATGGGGAAGAAAATCTTCCCTGTGAGGGTGGGGAGGCCCTGGCACAGGTTGCCCTATCCCTGGAAGTGTTCCAGGCCAGGTTGGACAGGGCTTGGAGCAATCTGGAATAGTGGAAGGTGTCCCTGCCCACAGCAGGGGGTGGCACTGGGTGATCTTTAAAGTCCTTTCCAATTCAAATTATTCTGTAATTCTATTATTTAAAAATATGGACCTATTACATGCCTTCAATTTACTGCCTTCTAATTACTTAGTTAAATCATAAACCCCTTAAAAACTCCATACAGCTAAAACATCTGTTACCCTCCCACTTTTCAGAGCAGCCTTTCTTTTAACCCCTGAAAAGGTTTTTTCACCAACAGTCTTATTTAACATGCTCTCAAACATGCAACATTTGGGCCTGTTCACTTGCTGCTTTACACTGTCTGTCTGTTCCAGGAACAATTCTCCTGCCATTTCAGTCTCCAAGAATTTGTCATCACCGTGGCTACAACAGTCCATCGGTGCCAGGCAAGCCTCAACAACTTGCCCACAGCAGATACCTTCTCCCCTCCACCACCACAGTGGTGCCTCAGGACATCTCCTCCTCAATTCCTCATCTTCAAAGAAAAATTCACTTTGTACTTCCAAAACCAAGAACGCACCTTGGAAGCAATCTCTTGTATGTCACAAGAAATGGGATTATTTAACGTTAGAAAGTGAGGCAAAACCAAAACCTGAATTATTGTCTGGGGTCTCCAGCACAGGAAGGACATGGACCTGCTGGAGTGAGTCCAAAGGAAGCCACCTTTCTCCCCCACCCCTCCCTCAATCTTCAGAAATCAGCTAATTACCAGGGCCTGGAAGACCCTGGGCTGCTAATTACAGAGTGCTGGCAGCAGCAGGATGATGGGATGCACCACGTTGGGCTGGCACTGGAATTTTCACCTTCTTCCCCTTCTGTGGAAGCTGCAGCCAAAGATCTGAGAATTGGTGATCAAACTTCCAATCAAGCCAGACCAAATACAGCCAAAGGGAAGAATTTCTGCAGAGTTTTTTTCTGGCAACCACAGCAGGAGGCGGACTCTTGGGATTCTTCCAGACCAAATCTTTTAACAAAAAGTCTTCCTACCAGTTCCTGATGGAGAAGAACCTAAATGTCAATGGTGTGACTTCTGAAAAAGCACACTGTCCTCCATGCTTTAATGGATTCCTCACCAGAGACAGTTCTCTGCAGGCTCCTGCACCAACCAACACCTTTATCACTACTTTATAAAAAGATGACACTGCACCTGTACAGTGAAAGGTCTTGGCAGCTGCAAAAGTGCAAAAAAATTTAACACTGAGGACAAGAGGGCTTGTTCTGTGAGGAGAGAACAAATGGAAGTGCAAAACAGGAATCCAAAGAGGGTACAGCTCTCTTGTCCTGGTCTCTGCCAGCTTCCCTGTGCCAGAAAAGGGTAACAAAACCAGATGAAGAAAATAGGAAATGAGAAATTAATTCCAGTCTCTACAAACAAGGGAATGCAAGGTAGGAAAATCATAGTGAGATTCCAAGGAGCAATCTTAGCAGGGATTGGCATCAGTGTCCATTTGGCACCACCCAGTTCCATATCTGATACCCCTTCAGTCCTCACATTTCTGTTCAGGGCTACACCTCCCCCTGCCAGCACCCTGGTCATATGGCAAAGCATTTCAAACAGTCACAGTCACTAGAAAATCTATCACATTCCAGACAGGATTTTAAATCATTACTTACACAGCAAAGTGTCCCTCCACCAACACATCCTCAGGATAGAAAACTCGCTTTATAGCTCCTTTGGGAGGACAAAGGGGAAGTGAAGAGAAAAATAAAAACTAACGGTCACTCAGGGGCAAATGCTTCTGGCTGTATGCAAACATCGTAGCATATAAATCACAAAGAGAAGCAGCTGGTGATGCAAAAATCAAAAAACAACAAGGAGTTATTAGTTTTAAGAGAATAATACAATTGATTTTTAAGGACTGAATAAAAATGTTTTGTTAGAGGCCCCAGAAATAAATAGAACAATTCTTGATAAAAACTCACTTAGTTTTCAGAGGAAGAAAAGTAATCAGAGTGATAATAAAAACAAAGATGTAGAATAATATGATGGTGATGGAATTGGATTCTGAATTATAAACAATGCAATGTAATAAAACGAGGAGATAAAATTAGCTTGTCAGAAAAGGTTAAGGACTTTCAAAAAACACCTTTTTTGGTGTACATGAAAACCAAGAAGAAAAATCTACTGAGGCCACTACATCAAACTGTGGAACTGCTCATCCTGCAAATACTAAATATTTCCATAATATCCATTCCCTGGTGGTGCTGAAAGCAGCCTATTTTAGCAGCAATCCAAAGCACACTGAAAAGCAGCTGCTGAAGGTGTTTCTGTCAACAGAATTGATCATTTGCAAGCAGAAGTCACTGTGATTTTTCAAAAAGGACAATTAGGGAAGTAAAGATCTTGCAGACTGAGCTAAATACCAGGCTGATAAAGAAAGGGCTTATATGGGAATTGCTGTCTAAAGAGGGATAATGAAATTGAGCCAAATCAACACAGTTTACAACAATCCAGACCTACATTCAGCTAATAACAAGAGCTCTCTGTGTTATCAGAGGGGTAATTCTTCTATAAACCACTAAAGGAGTATCAAGGGATGAAATGATTAATTAAAATCCAACAAAACCAATACAAGGCATATAAAAGTATTAAAATGCAGCTAGATAAATTTCAAAATGCAGCTGCAAACAGCTGTCATGGAGCACTTATGTTTCTAGTGCCACCCCACTGAGATCAACTCTGCCTGTCCTGCTCTTCTGTTCTTTACCTGAGGAAAAGAGTTGGTAGAGACCCCAAGCACCAGCATCAAGCTGCCAGAAAAGGAACCATCAGACATCCCATCATTCTTCCAAACCACAGTGTGACCTGTCCCAGGTGCCTGACTCCACCCCAACAGGGATAACTGTGCCCACATCAATTAATTCTGTTATTTTGTAGATCAAGAACTGATATCCAGTGATATTTGTGGCAAGAAGATGAACTGAATAATTAATGAAAGAGTGAAAATAAAGAGAAACATTCCCATGTTAAACATTCAAGCCATACCTTTCCAAGTAGGCAGTGTTATTCTGAAGTGCACATTCACTTAAAACAAAGTCAGTTCTACTGATTTTTTTCCCAAAAATCATGTCTTCTGATTTGTGATTATGTCGAAGCCAAATATTAAATGAAAAGTATCTTGACTTCTCTAAAACAGGAAGATGCTCTCTTTGAAAAGGTGATCAAACTCATTACGGATTTCTTCAGGAGACCTGATAAAGCAGGTTTTTTACACTAACACTTCATTAATTTGCAACAATTAATAACTGGCTCTCTTCTCAGCTAAAATCACACACAAGAGCAACACTGAACCCCTCAACACTCTGCAATAAAATTTGACTCAGTGGGAAAAGCAGAGTCAAAAGAACTTGAGGTCCATTTTCTTCCAAATGTAAAGCTCATGGTAACAATTCTTTCTCTTTCTGTTTCCAGTTGGCCTCTGACATACCTGTACTGGTGTCCAGGTAACTGTTCTAATCCAAGCACCAAAATCAAAGGGGAAAGAAGGGACCAGGACAGGAAGAACAGCATTTTAAACAGATACAAAAAGTCAAGCACATTAGAACCATTTTTTGTAGACAAAACCCAATCTGAGATTTTTGAGAGTTCATACAGAGCCAACAGACTGAGCAACAGCCAATGTCCCAGCCTTTAGGCTTTACTGGAGTCAAACTGGTTTTGCCCAGCTGCAATTTTGGCCTTATCTAAAACCTGCATAGTTCAAATAAATACCAGTGTGTCTGCACGTTCAGGGACCAGGTGTTGTCAGTAGAGCAGCTGACACTGCCTCCCTTCAAGGCATGCCCACATCACAGAATCATGGCTGGGGTTTAGGGCTCATCCCCTTCACATCCCCTTCTATGGACAGGGACACCTTCCACCATCCCAGGCTGCTCCCAGCCCTGTCCAGCCTGGCCTTGGACACTGCCAGGGATCCAGGAGCAGCCACAGCTTCTCTGGGCACCCTGTGCCAGGGCCTGCCCACCCTCCCAGGGAACAATTTCTTCTCAATACCCCATCTAAGCCTGTCCTCTGGCAGTGCTGAGCCATCTCCCCTGGTGCTGTGGCTCCAGGCCCTTGTCCAGAGTCCCTCTTCACCCTTCTGAATGTGCTGCTCCTTGTGTACTGAGCCTGGAAACAACAGATAAAATTCCATATTGCTCCATGAAGCAGTGACAAATGCATCAAGCAGAATTGCTTTCCCTGGTAACACTGCTAGAAAGAAGTTTGTTTTGAAGCTGGGCACGTGAAATGTCTTCAACGAATCCTGCTGGCTGTCAGTGAACAGCTGTCCGGGGCCCTGACATCATCGCCTCCTTACCCTCAACAGCTCTGCCTCTGCTTTACACCCGAATTCCTGCCTTTGATGCCCCGCTAACACCGCGGATGGAGCCTCATCCTTCAGCACCGCTTGTCCCAGTGCTGTCCCGGGGCTGAGCTCCAGCCCGAGGCCGCGGCCTGGGCTCCCCTCAGCCCCACACGGGGACCGCCCTGCGCGCCCCGCGGGGTGACGTAACGGATGACGTAACGCAACTAACGTAACAGCAGTGACGTAACGCCGGGCATGAGGCCAGCCCTGGGTCCAACACCACCCCCTCCTCACCACCAGGTGGCGCCGCGTCGCGCTGAAAGGCCCGGCGTCATGACGTCACTCACTCCCGCCCGCCCGCTGCCGTTGTGAGCGCTTCCTGCCTGCCTGCCCGCCCGCCCCAGCCCGAGCAGGGCCCGCCACTGCGGACCTGCCGCCCACCGACCTGTCCGACTCAGCCGGGACTAGCGGCCCTGCCCGCGCCCCACCGCCACGGCGGGGAGCCCCGGAACGCGGCCGGAGCGCATGCGCGGAGCGCCAACCGTGTCGCTCGGCTCGCTGCGAGCGCGGGGCGCATGCGCAGGCCCGGCCGGCGGGATGTTGACAAGGCCCCTCACGATGCCCGCGCATGCGCACGGGTTTCCCGCCACCGGCTGTCGTAGGGACCGTTGCCGCCCGGCCCCACCTTCCCCTGCCCCTCATGGGGCCGGGGAGCTCCTCCCGCCCCCTAGGTGCGGCCGAGGGGTCCGGGACGCTGCTGCTCCTCGCCCTGGGAGAGCAGCCTGAGCCTTTCTCCGACAGGGCAGTTGTGTCTACTGAGGCGAGCCTAGCACGAAGCGGCCGGACCGCGGCCACCGCGTCCCGCCTCACGGCCCCAGCGAGCCCGGCCCCGGCCGTGGAGGGGACGTAAAGTAAGAACAGGGAGGGCGTTTGATCAGGTCCTTGGCACCGCCTGTCACTGGGGCAAATGGCCAGAATACCACTGAAAGAGGAGAGTGTATGGTACAGCACGGCTCCTTTGTATTTTTAAGGAATTCCAATATATAGAAATCAACCAATCTATCTATAAGTATAAATATAAAGTAGGGAGAGAAATACGCAGCACCTGGTCGTAAGCACATTTAAAATCACTCGTGTCCACCTTAAATCCTCAGGCACACTTGAGCCGGCTGTGCAGCTGCAGCTGAAGCCCGTTACAATTTTTATGTTTTGGGGTTCTAATCAATGCTGTGCTGCTCATGTGGAAATTGATAGAAACGCTGAAATTTCACGGTGAGCAGTGGCACAGCTCAAGCTTTTCCCAAGCTTTTCTGTCAGAGGTGTATTGCCTTTTTATTTTGTACTTTTTTCTGCCTGGAGTTGAGCAGGAAAACAAATGCTCTTTCTCCACTTCATTTAGCTCAGGCTCAGGATCCTCATAGTGAGTATCATATTGGAGTCAGGATCAACAATAATTTCCTCCAAATCATTAGCTAATTGTGACCAGAGGTTTGTAGATATAAAATCACCTGAGATGGGGTGGGAAGGTCCACACACTGGATCTGCATTTTGCATGATTGAAATTACAATTTCGATGTTGAAACTGGGACTTCTTTCTCAATGCTTAGTGTGGCTGTGGCAAGAACCAAAATTGCTCCTCAGCAACACTTCATAACAGGCCAGGAGGCAGAGGAAAGAGGTTTAGTGTTGTACAGAACACGCTGGAGCTTCGAAAACATCAAGACAGACACTTCACTAATAACTACAAATCAGTTCTAATGGTGAACAATATGATGTCTCCTTTACACATAACATTGTCCCATAATTACATCTCACTCCATAATCTGACATCACCAAAAGAACCTGAGGCTATGGCACTGCCTGTTTGGAAATATTAAGAAAAAAGGAATCAAGTACAACTTTTAGAATGAAATAAGCTCTTGAGGCACTATGAGTTTTCCGTTCCAGCAAAGCAATTTAATTTTTAATCTGTTCAAACCATTTTAGCTGGAAACCCTTTAAGCAAAGAATGATTATTTTGGCAGAACTGAGGGGTGTATTTTCTGCAGTCAATCTCCTTCCGAGATACAATATTCTCCCGTCAGTGCAAAACTGATGTGAAGAAATGCTTTGTTGAATGCTTTCAATACTTCTGCTGGTTTATTCAAGTTCTTGCTCAAGTTGCTGCATCGATGGGAATTAGGAGTCCTCTGAAGAAAATCCTGCAAGAACTTGCAAGTGCCTGTTGCACAAACAGACTGAGAATCCTCTGGTTCCAAACCAAGGCACAGGAACACCTCGTTGCACAATGCCCTGAACTGAACTCAAAAGGCAAAGGAATCATGGTATTCCCAGTGAAGAACTGGCACTCTATGGTGCATCCTGGCTACCAAATGGGCATCTATTTCACAGGGCATTTCAAGGCCATTCCTAAAGGTAACAAGGACGTGGTTCTCAGGTCACTCTGTACCCAGCATCAGCTGGAGGACGCAGCCACAGTGACAGGTGTGGCGAGGAAAAGCAGCTCTCCCAAAACCAGGCTGCTGAGCTGAAGCAGACTGGACTGGCACTCCCAATTTCTTAATAATTGGCTTTTCCTTCCCCCATGGAACTGCTGTGTATCAGATACAGCTCAGGGCTCCAGAATGAAAGATTTGGCTTAACGTAATGTGTACTCACCCCTGAATCACAACTGTGTAGATGCAGGCAGGTCCCTGAAATAGCAGCACTTGGATCCACACTGTGAGAGGCAGAATATTTTCTGTCACACTGTGGCTTTGGGTTGTCTCTGCCAAAAACAACAGTCATGACCTGTGAACATTATTGCTGACATGAAAAGGTTTTCAAAGTAACTGTGCAGTGGGATTTATAGTAAATATAATTATCTGCATATCTATGAATACACAAATAGCATTTTATACAGAATGTACATATTCATCCCCAGTATGCTGCAGTCAGCTTTGCTCAAAATTTCTGTTTCACTTTCTCTGTTTAAGAGCAGATCCCCTGCTTTCTGTCAAGACTTGTAACACTGGTGGCTCTTTGGCATCTTCAGATTGACTTTTTAAAGCTTTTCATACAAATTGATTCCATTCAGGTCAGCAGCCACTGAGGCCAATTCCAATGAGGAAAGTTTGGGTTTGCATTAATTTATTGTGTTAATCTTCCTTCAGGATGACAGGGCTTAGTGCAAACTCAGCACATAGACTTGAAAAGGCCAAACAGAAAAATGCAGCATTTTCCTCAAGAGCAGCTTGGTTTGTTTTCCTCTCAAGTGTGAATTTTGGGATGGTACAAGCCACTATATCCATCTCCTCTTGTAAGCCTGCCAGGAGAACAAGCATATTTCTCTTCAGAACTCACATGGCACAAGTTTGAGTGGTATAAACCAAAATTCATCAGGTTCTCCTGGGAAGTGGTAGGAATTAGCATTTCCAAGAAGAATCACTATCATTCAGCCAGGGCACTGGGCATAAAAGAATCTCTGAAAACATTACAAATACAGTTCCCAACCTAATCCCTGTCCTTTGATTTCCTGAAGCATGTCGCAAGATAACTTTGAACACTTGTTTTTTAAAATACCTGCTGAGCTACTTGGAACAGAACAAGTCCAGGGATTGAGAGGCATCAGTGAAACAGAACTGCAGCTGAATCTCCCTCTGCCTCCTGCCACAGCTCTGGCTTCCCATGTTTCAAAAGATTTAATGTGGCACAGTTCCATGAAGGACTGGTTTATTGATCTAGTTCTGGGCTGGGTTTTAATCCCAGTTACCCTTCATTTACTTGGGCTGCAGAAGGAGAACAAGCTCTGCTTGGCTCCTCAGACTGCTTCTGGATTAGCTGACCCCAAATCCCCTGCAGATCCTATTGTGACACTTGGGATAAATTGGATGGATGTTTAATGGACAGCTCATTACAATACCTTTTACCATGTGGATTTAAAAAGAGGAGGAAACTCTGCTTCTTTCCCAAATTTTTCTTCTTTCCTGCTGCTGTAAATAGATTTAACAATGAGACCATCAGGAGTCTTTACAAATTTAAGCACTTACTGAAGCCTTTGGTCCCTGTGCTCCTGCCAGCTCTTCCATTTCAGCCAGCACTTAGGGCACACTTTACTTATTCCCACTTGTTTGCACATCAAGCCAGTTCCAGGAGGGATGTGATGGGAAGGACCTTGTGAGTTCAGATTCAATTCTTGCTAGAAGGAGCTCCAGCACCAAGGAACACCGTTTATCCTGAGAGAGTGGGGAAATTAATGTCCAGGCAAAAAAAGTCCTCTCCTGACCTGGGCTGCATCAAACCACAGCACCAGCCATGAAGTGCCCCAGGGAAGATGCAGGTGAAGTATAAAGAGGGAAGTAACAGAGTAGCAAAAGATGATTCTGAGAATGGAGGGAGAACAAATGACCTTTTTTTTTTTTTCCGGGAAGAAAATCTTCCTGCTGATGAAAGGAGAGGAAAACCCATGTTTCACTCACTCCAGGAGCATCTGGAGGTGAGCAGTACTGGGTAGAGAGCCTGACAGATTTTAGCAACCTTTTCTTCCCAAACAACAGGGATGAAAACCAGCTGGAAAGGACTTAGTACAGGATAATTCCAATAAGCAGCTAAGCTTCCACAGATTCTCTGAAATCCCAGGAATGTTTGAACCCAGGAGTTAGTAGAAAACAACATTATTTCAGTGGGTAAGTTTGGGCAGACCTGGAACTGCCCTGGGAAGAACTTTCAGCTGAGCAGGGTGTTAGGCAGACTCTCTTGAAGGTGCTGTAAGTTTGTTTACTGCCTCATTCAAATCCAGCAGGTACTTTTTTGAATGCCTCTGGATCTTGGAGGGGTGTGTTTCACTTGGTGCTGGGATTCTGGAGTCCTTAATACAGATTGACTGTGTCTTTTAAGGAAATGTATTTAAGCTCCATGCAGACCTTATTTGTACAGTAAGAGTAATTCTGACTCACTTCACAACAAGAGCAGGAGGATTAATTAATAACTGCAGAAGTGCTAAACATTATTAATGGCTCCCAAGTTTTCTTCTCTTGGAAACAGTGGCCATTTCTCCCATAATGTTTTAAACAGTTGCTGCTCAAGGAGCTTAGATTGCAGATTCCTGGCTTGCGGTTTGTCCATAAATCACAGACCTGGAGCCTACCCAAGACACTCTCGCTGGTCTCAGCAGGAAGTCTGGACAAGAGAAAACTGTTCTCAGTCTGGCCCTGTGAGCCACTTTATGGCCAGTCCAGTTTGAACGTCCCACACCAGGCGTGAGGGGGATTCTGTCCAAGTTGAAAAGCATGAGGTCTGTGGAATGTCTCTTCAAGCTGGATTTCACTCCCCATAAATATATTCCATTCTGCCCTGGAGAATATAGGTTTGACTTCACAGCTGATGAGCCTGGGCAGGGCAGGAGAGGAAGCCACACTGTTTATCACCAATGGCTTTTCAGCACACCAAGTCTAACTTGTAGAGAAAAACCCCAGGAATTTAACACAAGATAAAGTCAGGCAGCTGTAAATAAGATCCCAGAAAAAAATCAAATCCAGTAGATCAACTTCCTGCACAAAGCAGCACTGCTTACATCCAGGAAACTATTCACCAAAGAGCCTCTGTTACCTTCTCAGACACAGAATCATTATCCAGACACCAGCTTTAGAGCAACTTTGCCTGTGTTCCTGTCAGCACTTCAGTTTGTGTTCATCAACATGATGCCATACATCCACCTTTTTCCACTAGGATCTGCTCTGTTAGCCAGGAAAATCATCCTCACACACCAGCATTCCCTGCAAGTGTTTGCAAAATGAAAGGGAAAACTGAGTCCCAGAAGTGAGGATCCAGTGGCTCAGACAAAGCAGTATGGTAGAATGTGTGAGATTTGAGCCAAAGCATCCTCGTGATCCTGCTGCTGTGGCTCCTTCCTGCATCCCAGGACCTCTCACCATGGGCACAGGGACACAGGGTAGGTGTGAGCTCCAGTAACAGACATCTTATTTAGCCTTTTGGTCACAAATCCCTCATGGCAAAAAAGGAGCACCTGAAGGGCTGCTGGGATTGCTGGAGGATTCTCAGGATGTGTCTTGGGCAGTTCATGACCAGCTCACTCCAGGCAGGCTCTGCTCCTCAGTGCCAAGGGTACAAACCACACCCAGCCTCAGCTCAGGCATTGTATCAACACTGCTATTTTCAGGCACTTTATCAGGATACTGCTCACCTGCTGTGCTGCTCACAGCACACATCACCAAAAGTTTTAATTGCTTCAGTCCATGTTATAATCACAGAATCGTTTCGCTTGCAAAAGATCTTCAAATTCAACCATTAATGTAGCACTAGCCCAAGTGCCACATCCACATCTTTGGAATCTCTCCAAGGATGGTGACTCCACCACTGCCCTGGGCAGCTGTGCCAGTGCCTGACCACCCTTCCAGCAAAGAAATTTTCCCAATATCCAACCTAAACTTCCCCTGGAACAACTTGAGGCTGCTTCCCCTTGTCCTGTCCCTGTTCCCTGGGAGCAGAGCCCTGTCCCCTCCTGTCAGCGAGTCGTGCAGAGTCAGAAGTTTCCCCCTGAGCCTCCTCTCCAAGCTGAGCCCCTTTCCCAGTTCCCTCAGCTGCTCCTGGTGCTCCAGCGCTTTCCCCAGCTGTTCCCTTCTGTGAACCTGCTCCAGCCCCTCAGTGTCTTTCTTGTTGTGAGGGGCCCAGGACTGGAGGTGCCTCAGCAGTGTCCAGCACAGGGGGACAGTCACTGCCCTAGTCCTGCTGGACACAGTGCTGCTGACAGGATGTATCACCAGTGCTGTAGGACGGAGAAGCTGGCTCCTTGCTTGTCTCAACACCCTCTAAACTGGCACCATTTTTTCCTCTTTCGCATCTGAATGAAAATGAAATGTTAGGTGATGTTAATAAAATTTCTCAAAGGGTTCCCCCCGCAAGCAGCAGGAATTTTTCACTCCTCTGCACAGCCAGGCATCCTGTAACTTAAAGAGCTGGAAGTTGTCCTGTCCAGCACAGCATTCGAAGAGTTAACCAAATCCAGTCCCAGCATCTTAATCTGGCAATTTAAAGATAAGCGAAACAAATACCAGGGCTGCTCAGAGCCCCACTGAGCAGGAGAAAGAATTCTTATAAACTATTTTCATGGCATAAAGCAGACACACAGAGGGAATCTAGAATGGCAGTTCTGTCTGAACAGCCACTGCTCCTTCATTCAAACCAAGGGCTCCATCCCATTTTCAGAGACAAAACTCTCATAGTTACAGATTCTCCTGCTTTTCCTCTACACTCTGTTTTTACAGCTCTCTTGCCACCTTGTCCAGTGCTTGATGCCCTGAAGAACCAAATAGCATCTAAAGAGAGTCCAATCAGCATTGCCAGCTGGAAGACATGAAGACCAACAAAATAAAGAGGAGAGTGAAGTGGAGGGGATGTCTGGAAAACAAGAACTGTTTATTTGTTATAAATACAGATCAGCTAGGCATGCAGTTTATCCTGCAGACTCTCCAGAAGGTCACACAGTGGAAAGCTGCCTCCCAGTTACTTCCCTTTTTCCACAAGACCAGGATGAACTCGCTTACCCAGCAGCTCAGGGATCTTTTCTGCCATGGGATTGCATGGGACATGTTCCACCAGCAGTATCTTTATCTGCCAAAGGCAGATCTGTCTCCATGCTAGAAAACTCCTCCTGCCTGGGGGTTTCTTAACTAATTAATTAATTCTTCCAGTGCTCGTTCACAGCACAAAGGTGTGTAGGGGCTTTGTGGATAGGGGGATGTATTCACAGACCTGACTGGGAATCTTGCTGCCAACAGCTTTTTTGAGAAAGGCCATTTTTAGAAACAGTATGGAATGAGGCTCGTGTCAGAAATTTGGGCACATTGTTTAAGCAACTACCTCTGGATTTTGTTCTCACTAAGAGCTCTGCACTTTGAACAAGATGGTGAGGTGAGATGTGATAATTACAGGTGGCTCCTCCCCATGCAAGGAGGGGTGGATGTCCCCAGCACTGTCCCTGCCCTCTGCCCATGAACCTGTGCTGGACAGTGCCTGCAAGCAGCTGCTGAGAGTGGCTGTGCCTGAGGCAAGAGATCAGCACAGAGTTCATCCTTCAGTCCTTGGGGCTCAGTTCTTCTCCAGGATTCTGGTGAGGAGTTCATTCAGCCGGTTCACCATTGGCCTGGGATCCTCATTCAATCCTGCTGCAATCATGGCATTCTCATAAATCTGAAAAAGAGAAGAAAGCACTAAAGCAAACTGCCTGAGGGAGGAAGGGAATGTCACTCTTCAGGACCTGCATGCTGAGACCAAGAATGTCTTCTAGGGCACCTGCTAGGAAAACACGGACCACAAGTCCCAGAAATACCCAGGGACCACAGAAGGATGTGACTCTTGCCCACTGTAATGGTTCACCCTCTGTTCCCTGCCATGCATGTCTGCAAGCTGGTTCTGGGAAGGATGGTGCTGCTTCTGGAGAAGGTCTGGCTCTCACCTGGTCAAGCAACATCTGGGCGAGGTCAGGCTGACTGTCCTTCAGCTCGTTGAGCTTCTTAATGAGAGCATGCCTGTAAGAGAGAGATCAACACTGAGACTTGCTGATTTATGAGAAATGTATTTCCAGAATGAGAAGCTAAATCACAGTGGATGACCAAAGTCAACTTCCTTGCAGTTGTTCTGGGGGCTTCTCTCTTCTCTCCCATCTGTCCCTATGTTCCCAGAGGGGTGGACACTGTGTGCGCAGCTCCTGTCGAAGGTGCCGCTCAGCCTCACAGATTAAGGCTCTGTGGCACCGACTGCACTTAATGGGGAGCACTCTGCTAATTGGCAGCCTTACACTGCCTCCTCTCTGCCTCCACTTTTGAGAGGCTGCTGTATCCCAGACCTACTGCTGGTGCTGTCCCCTTACCCTGTGTTGATCTCCAGGGTGGGCTGCAGGAGCTGGGCTCGCTCCTCCTGGGTCTTGGCCAGCTGCTGCATGCGCAGGAAGTGGCGGGCAGCGCCCATCTCCAGCACAGTGATCATGGCAGGGTGGGTGTCCAGCCGTGTGGTCACCTGTGGCACAAGCACCAGTCAGGGCTGCTGTGGACGATGCACATCTCAGAGGTGGGGAAATCTGAGGACTTGAAGTGTCCTCAGCACAGATCCCCACCAAACCTCCACATGATTCATTCCCATCCCACAGGAGCTGCCTAAACCAGCAGGAAAGATGGGAGCCCAAATGGCCCCACAGTCCACAGGCAAGGGGCTGAGCTGGACCCAGAATATTCCTTGCCAATCCACCTTTCTAGACCAAAAGACGAGAAAAGTCATTAGCCTGTTGTAACCCGAGCATTGAATGCAATATGGGCTTTGCTCAACACACACTGAGATGTGATTCTTCTGCTGCCACCCTAACCACCCAATGGCAAATGCCAGCATCCACACAGTTTACACACAGGAGGCACAGAGAAGAATGAATTCCCACAGGGTCCAAAGAAAAATCTGTGGCAGCAGATCCCCAACCACTTATCATCTTTTTTCCCTAGATCGCTACCTCTGAGGATCTCCTGTACTCAGTTACCCAGACACAGAATGCCCACCTTCACTCCAGTGACTCGAGAGCCTAAGGCATTCCTCATCCAGGCCATCAGATCCTCAGCCTCCTTCTCTGTCAGACGTTCTCCAGCTGGCAGGGAAAGAGGGCACATCTGAGTGTGCAATGAGCTGAGTTTCCACACTGCCATTTCTCAGTTCTCTTGTGGGAATGGGAGTGCAGCACCACTCAGCACACACCTATGTATCCTCATCCCAGAGAGTGCCATGCCCAGAGAGGACAGGCTCATGCCTTGCCAGGGGCTGTCTGCCTGTCTGGGCACCAGATGTATGTATGAGGCTGCAATAAAATCATGGCAACTCCACACATGACATTTCATTTAACTTTGATCATATGAAATGAAACAAATCTGCAAAAACTCTTAAGTTGCCTCAGACCATGAGAATGGGAGGGTGGCAGGCTCTTGCTCAGGAGCTGCAAGAGCAGGGAGGAAGGTGCCCCTCACTGGCTCAGGGTAGCAGGACAGTGTGCAGAGGTACCTGGGCGGCTCTCCTCAAACTTCTCTTCCTTATAGTGATCAACAACAATGTCTGTCTCCACAGAGATCAGCTTCTTCTTGTCAAACTCCCGGAGGTGCAAGAGTGTCAGCTCATCAAACTGCTCATAGCAGAACAGCACCTGTGCCAACAAAGGGACAGTTTCATTGTTTGGGATATAACAGCAGTCCCTCCTTCCCAAGGCAGCTCCCTACCAAACAGCAGGAACATCACACAGGAAACTCACAGGTTCACCCCACAGTGACTATCAGGGCCTGGCATGAAAGCAAACCCTTGGAGGGATTTGTTACCACAGGTGGCAGGTCTGCAGCTGAACAAGTCCTGCTGCCCAGGGAGGGAAAGTGAGCAAGCACTGACTCCAGTCCTGAGAGATCCACCTGCCCACAAAGGACAACTGTAACACCATTACAGCCCTGCACAGCAGATCCCAGGCTCCTGCTCTGGGGTCCAGCAAAGGTAGGAAACAGATACAAGAACCAGGTGTCTGTACAAGTGCTAAATCACAGAATATGCTGAACAGTAGGGGATCATCAGGATCATTGTGTCCCAACTCTTGTCCCTGTGCAGCACACCTCAACAATCCCACCCTGTGCCTGAGAGCATTGTCCAAATGCTTCCTGAACTCAGACAGGCTTGGTGCTGTGAGCACTTCCCTAGAGAGCCTGTCCCAGTGCCTAATATCTCTGGGTGGAAACTTTCTCCTGATACCCAGTCTAAACCTCCTGAGTCAGCTCCAGCCATTCCCTTGGGTCCTGCCACTGCATAAGAGTGAAGAGATCAATACCTGTCCCTCTGCTGCCCCTTGTGAGGGTGCTGAAGACCACGTGAGGTCTCCCCTCAGTCTCCTTTTCTCCAGCTGAACAGACCAAGTGCCCTCAGCTGCTCCTCATACGGCTTCTCCTCCAGGCCTTCATGGCCCTCCTTTGGATACTGCTAACAGCTGAATGCTTTTTCTTTAACATTGTGGTTAAGATGTATGACAGGTCCCTCCTGGCCTCATGCCACAGTCTGAGCGGAGGCAGAGGGGCTGTGCAAAGGCACTGCTCACTGCCCTGCTCAGCTCTGAGAGCCAACCCTGACCACTGCTGCAGCAGCTCAGGGTGCTCCCCTGGCTGTGGCACCACTTCTCACCCACCTCCATGTCCTTCTTCTTCATGGCCTCGAAGTAGGGGGAGTGCTCGGCCAGGTGCCGGTTGGGGGCACACAGGTAGTAGATGTTCCTGCTGCCCGCCTTCATGCGCGAGCTGTACTCGGTCAGGCTGGTGAGCTGCCCCGCGGGCAGCGCCGACGACTCGTAACGCAGCAGCTTTGCTATGTCCTCCTGCAGGAAACGTGCTCCTGTGAGCTCAACTGAGCTCCACCCGACTCCTCCCAGCCCCAAGGATTCCTCTGCCTCTTGGCAGCCCTACAGAAAGGCTCAGGGGATTCTGAATCTTTCCTCTCCTGCTCCAGATATTAGAGGCAGAAAAGTGACCTAGCCAGGATGTAGGACAAGCTCTCCTGGAAATGGGAATTAGGCAGAAACAACAGCCATCTTTGTTGCCTGTTGTAGTTGACATTGCACCAGGGAGGGCTGACAACAGTGGAGGTACAGAGACTGTGCAGGGCCTCAAAATTAATGGGAAGCAGCATCAGCCAGAAAGAGTGAAAATTTAGGCACTGGTAGACCCAGGAACACAAGTTATGGGCATGTAAGTTCCATGGGGAAGTAGCAATCTCCCTCACCCCAGCTCATGGTAATCTTTCCCATCAGCTGCAGTGTTTCAAGACTCCTGGTACCTTGACATCCTGCTCTGCTATTGTGACAATCCCCTCTCGCATGAATACTCCATACTCCTCGAAGAATTTGGCATATTTTTCAGGGTCCTTCTTGCTCTGGTCAATGAAGAATTTGATCAACCTCTTCTGCAAAACATCACGGAGCTTCCTGCAGGAGGAACAAGCCTTCTTAGAGATAACTGCTAGAGCAAGACAAGACATTTTATGTGAACATCTCTCTGTTGAGAGATGTCATGAGTCCACTATCCCCTTCCTCTCATGGCTTCACATCTTTTCCTTGTATTTCAGTCCAGAGATACTCTTGCTTACCTGATCAGGGCACTCTCCTGCAGCAGCTCCCTGCTGAGGTTCAGGGGTATATCCTCACTGTCCACAACACCTGGAACACAGAGCACCCCTTGAACAGTGATGCAAACACAAGTTCCAGGCTCAGGAGGGCAGCCCTTGCCTCATCCCTGTGGAAGCCACTGTCCCCAACCTGCTATTCCTGGTGCCACACACACCTCTAAGGAATCGCAGCCACTTAGGCAGGATGTCTGCAGCTTTGGTTTGGATGAGGATTTTGCGGCTGTAGAGGGCAACGCTGGAGCCCATTTCCCTGCTGATATCAAACATGGATGGTTTCTGCAGGAAAAGAGACAGGAGGTAACAGCAGCACTGTGCAGGGTGCCCACATCACACTGGTCTTCCCTACGATGCTGAACCCAACGAGAGCTGAAATCTTGGCTCTGTTCCCAGGGATCTACCTGAGCCATCGCCCTGTTCCTGTCATGGCACAATATCCCAAATACCCTGCGGTACCCAGCCCACTGCAGAGACACCACTCTTGAAACTCCTCCCTGCAGCCACAGCTGCCTCCTCTCCCTAAGGAGCTCTCCCATTCTCCCCTTTGAGAGCAGCTGGGCAGATGTGCCACGTTCCCAGGACAGGACACCTACTTGCTCGGGCACGTAGAAGATGCTGCGGATGTTGAGGGGAGCGTCGGTCTTGTAGTGCAGGATGTAGCGGGGCTTGTCGTAAGCCTGCGCTACGAAGCGGTAAAACTCTTCGTGCTGCCACTCACTGATGTCCTTGGGGTCCAGCATCCACAGAGCCTGTGGAGGAACAGGGAGAACAGTTCTCATCAGCTTCAGGATGCTGGAGCAGGGAAATGGAACCTTTCCAACAGACTGCTCTGTACAGCTTGGGAGCAAGATGTGGCTGAGGCACATTATCACAGACTAACAAACTACCGCCCCTCATCTGGCCTCAGGCCATCTCTCAGAGGAAACTCTTGCCCTGCAACATATATAGGGCAGCTTTGTCTAGCCCAAAACAAAAGGGATTTGGCTAACCTCCTTTGCCAATGGCCATCCTGGGCAGATCCCACAGCTCAAGTGACTGGCTGTACTGGTCAAGTTCTCAAGGCCTGACCAGCAAGCAAAGGAAAAGCAGAAGTTTAAGTGAGCCTTTTGCAACCAACCCGCCTCTCTGATGGAAGTCACCGTCTCAGCTAAGAGCTTATGAAGCAGCTCCTGCACTGACTGTTTCCTGCTGATTCGTTCAGCAGCTTTTGAGATGCTTTGTGAACCACTGCAGGGTCACTGCTCCAGCACTGTTTCCCACACGAACTCATGCGCTGAAGCCATGAGCTCTAGCTTCCAGCTGCTGCTGCTCTAACCCCCCAGTGCTTTCTGAAGCACTCAGCCCATGCTCACAGCATGGTTCAGTTTCCAGTAGCTCAGCAAAAGTCTTGAATCTAGCAAATATGTGGGACTCAATGCAGAACTGTGTATTTCCAGCTGAGTGAAGCCCATCTCAGTCACTGCCTCTCTTCACCACTCAAGCCCAAATGAGTGACAGGAGTGATTTCTGGGGCCAACACAAACATCCAGCCCACCCTCAGAGTCCAAGGGTTTCAGGTCCCTAGCAGCCCCGAAATCCTTAAGGATTACTCTGCCTCAGAGTCCTGTTCCACAGGTGGAACATTTCCAGCACACACAAGTGTCCTGGAGGGTTTGAAGGATCACAGGTAAGATTATGGATTCACTGGGAGCTAAGGTGTTCTACAGTAGCTGTGTTAGGGAAAGGAAAGTGCTGCATTCTCAGGGGCTCACTTGTAGCTAACAGTTATCCCAGCTAGAGCAGAGAAGCTCCCAACTCCATGCTTAGCATTCGGGAGCTCACTGAGGAGAAACCCCACCAGGGAAACAACTGCAGCTCTGTTTACAGTGAACTCATGCTGATGTGTGGAAAATAGCCAAAGCTCCTGGATAAAGAAAAGGCATGAAATGGGAGCATAATGAGAATAAAGCTGTTGCTGTAACCCAAGGGAAAAAAGAAAACAGACTTTCTGATAAGAAGATAAAAGTATATGACTCTATTAAGGGCATTTCACCCCTTGCTCTACTACTGCTCTTCTCCAGGGAGCCTGTTCTATTGATTGTCACATAGAGAGAGCAAACAGCTGTCTAAAGCTATTTCTGGTTTTGTAATTTAAGGGGCACAGCTAGAAAGCCTTTGGAACAGAAACACTATTATGCAGGAATCCAAATAAATAATCAGTGATTAATAAGTCCAATTACAGAACCTCAGATAAATTAACATGGTGAAATGCTTAAGTACAGTCTTGGAAGTCTGTGCAGTCAGTGCCACATTCCAGGAAAAAAAAAAGGCACACACACGCTCCTTACCTGCTCTCTTAGGTGAGAAAGCTTTGAACAATCAGAAGAGGAGATGTTGGAGGAAAATGATTAATAGATTTCTGTTTTAAAGATAATTAATTTCTCCCAAGTGATGCCTGCAATTGTGCCAAGAACATCTGAGTAAAATGGATCTGGCTGCAGTATAATGCCAGTGGTCAGAAAATGCCAGCATCAAGCAGCGCTCAGCTAGGAGCTGGGAATAAATCAGTCTGTGAGCTGAGCTCCTAAAAACCCCCAACCATTCCCTGGCAGTGGCTATTCCACGTAAAGGACAGAAAGAACTGCAGTGAGAGGTGTCAGCACACCAGCAACATGAGCAATCCCTACAGCACTAACACATCACATGGCTTGAACAGAATAAGCATTATAAAGCACTGAAACAATAATTCAGGATAAGGGAAGATACAGATCTTGCTGATCTCCAAGAATTTTCCACAACAAATGCAAACAAGCTGTTGCAGGTATGAGTTCAGCTGGATTGTCTCCTTTTGTTCTAATTATCTGATCACTACAAGGTCTGTGGTATCCTGGACAATTCTCCCTTGATTTCCAAGGACAGCAGCAGCTTTATGCTGTTTCCTGTCTCCAGCAGAGCATTACAGAGGTTCATCTCCATGAGTGACCTGCCTGTGGCCTCCACCTCACCTGTAACGTGTTAATTCTTCTCCCATTGAGGTACAGGGGGAAGCTGATGAAGTTGCTGTATTTTGTCACCACCTCTGGAATGGAAAGAAAACATAGAAGGGTCACTGTTTTGGAAACAACACAGCAGGAATTCCCTCTGTAACAGCAGGTGAAAGGAGTTGCAGGAGAGGAAAAAACCTGTAAATTCACCTCCTATCTGTGGGCACCAACAGACTTCACAGAGCCCCAGGGGTAACAGCATTTCCCTCCTCTACTCACCCTTGACTCGGTCTTCATTTGCAAACTCTTTGCAGTCTTCTTTGAGGTGTATAATAATCTTAGTCCCAGCTCTGACTCCTGATGCTTCTGCAATCTCAAACATCCCTGAACTAGGATTAGAAAAAAACACTGAGTCAGTTTGTGATACCCATTACAGGACAGAGAAATTGTTCAACTAAGAGCACAGACAACACTTCAATGCCAAGAGGAAAAGGCAAAAAAGTCTTGAATGCCTCAATGCTCCTTGTGCCTCTGAGAAACCCCAAAAAATAGGTGGCTGTTTTCCTCACAGAGACTCCAGACTCAGGGCACACTGTTCTGCAAAGACACTAGCTACCAAAAACCCGAATGAGTCTGGTGTCTCAGTTTTCTCAAGAATTTAAATAATGTAGTAAATTCTTTATTCTGAGGAAATTTTAAGGAGATGCTGAGCTTGTGACCTTCAGAAGCTCCAATTTCAACATGTCCAGGAGCCCACAGCTTCGCCATCCCAGATGTTTGCGACTTCAAGCAAAAAGCAAAGGATAAGCACACAGCCGTGACCCATGGGGAGATGTGCCTGCAGACCCCAGTGCTGCACAAGCTCTGCTCTCTGTGGGTGCCTCAAGCCAAACCTCTTGGACCAAAGAGGTTCAGTTTGTTCTGTGCTGTGGGACCCCCTGAGCTGCCTGCAGGGACGGAAGAGGAGAGGCAGGTTCACTGCCCACAGCATGCCTGACAAAGCAACTCTGTCCATGCAGTTTCCACACTGGCACATTGGGCCATGCTTTGTTACTGTGCATAACTCGAGCAGGACCTAAACCAGTCAGCCAGGTCCTGAAAGAACACCAAAACCCTGTCTTTCCACAGCTTTCAGGCCGTGCCTGGTGTGCACACAGCCCCCCACACTGTCACCCCCCTCTGCAGCCTCACCCATCAGATGACCAGTGGTAGCCCGGGCTGCCCGGCTCTGCTGACTGTGAGTACACCTCCACTTTATCAGCCACCATGAAGGCTGAATAGAAACCCACTCCAAACTGGCCGATGATTTTACTGCTGGCTTCAGCCTGGCTCTGCAGAGCTTCTAGAAAAGCCTACAGGAACAAAGGAGACACAAAGCAGCACACAGTGACTTCAGGTGTTGCTGGAGGTTGTGATCAATCTCCAGCTGGGCTCCTCAGGCACTGCAGCCTGGCAGTCCAGCACCCTCACCCCATGCTCCTGCATCAGTGCTCTGAGGAAGGTTCACAAGGAAAAGGGTTTCTCCATAGGGACTGCACCTCTGGGAAAGGGGAGCACTGCTTAGAGCAGTAAAAGGAAAACAAGTGAGAGCTCAGTCAGACAGGAGCAGAAAACCTTAAAATGGTGCCTCCAGAGATGAAAATAAAAGAAGGGTACACATGAAAAACATCTTGCTGTGGGGACAGAGCTGCTGCTCCCCTGGACATGGGGTAAATGCCAAGTGGGCGGGTGCCCCTGTGTAAGGATGGCTGGGCAGAAGGGTGTTTGGGGTGAGGGCAGTGGGTGCAGCAGTGCTACACACAGGGCCCACCAGCACTGCCTGGGCTCCCTGGGTTTCCCACAGCACAGCAGAGACCACTGAAAGCCAGAAGACTCCACAGGCAGGCTTCACCTTCCAAGAGGGGTGTAAATTCACAGCTGGGCAGAGGGCCAAGGGACAAAACAGAATGAAAAATTACTGAGAAAACAAAAGTGGTTGTAATTGAAGAAGAGATTTCTAAGGGAGGGAGAAGGGTCCTCATCCCAAGTTACCTTTGAGCCTGATCGAGCAATGGTACCAAGGTTAGAAACCAGCTCTTCCTGGGTCATCCCAATACCTGTGTCCTGAAAAGAAACAGCAATTGCAGCTGAAATAGCAGTAGGGAATCATTGCTCCAGCAAACAGCATCCAAGCAACTCCTGCCTCCAACTCCCACTCTCCCCTTCCCCTCTGAGTAGTAAATCCAATAGCAGACTTCAGCTGTGACTCCATCTGCCCATGGCCAGGAACACAGAGGGAACAGAGCTCCAGGGGGAGCCACAGCTGCCTACAAACCACCAGAAAGCTCAGTGACTGGCCACTTCACAAGCAAAGACTAAACCATGCCAGGACAGGTTAGATTCTACATCCCTCTAAGAGGCACAGGATGGCACTGCAGGAAAGAGATGTGAACCCAGCCACGGCCCCACAGTGCCAGATGTCATGCACAGAGACACCCTCCATTCCTGAACAGTCCTGAGGGGGAGTTGAGGAGCTGTGAGGAGCAGCTTGTTTGCAATCTGCAGATGTGGAACCCATGCACTAACACTGGGAATCAGCAACAGAGCAGTGAATCCCTTCACTCTCAGGTGATGCAGAGCCTTGTCTGCAAGCACCACATGAACTGATCTGCTCTGCCTTTCCCCCCTTCTTCTCCCCCTCACCCTGTGCTCCATGATGTGAGTATGAAGCTGTCAAAGTCCAGGAGAGCTGGGCATTGCATTCCCATGGGAACAGCCTAAGCTTCAGAGGCACACAGCTCCTTGTCATCCCCAGGTTACTCCAGAACTGCACTGCTGCATGCAGATAAACATCTCCCTGCAGCTCACACATCTCAGGCAGCAGAGCCTGCAGCAGCACCACCCAGAAAAGGCTGCAGTAAGTCTCAAACCTGGCTGCAATTTTAATTTGCATGACATTCCAAGGCTGCAAAGGTAATAGCAAACCTCAGCTAGAAATGGCCACCCTCTCACACAGGACCCCAGCAAAAATCTTGCCCATTCTGTTGTCCAATGTGTTTTCAGACTTGCTCCACACACATTTTCCACAGGAGCAAAGGGCAGGCTACTGCCCTCCAGGATGCCACTCCTAAGAAAAATCACTATTTCCCCTCCCAAACGCCAGCAGCTTCTCTACCTGATGCAAATATCCCAAGAAACCACTGTTACATGTTCTCTGAGCCACTCTCTGAGGTGAAACGTAGCCAAGTGAGATGTGAGGATGAGGGACTCAGCTCTACCTGAGTACCTGTGAGCATGGCTATCACAGCAGACAGCAGCTGGCACATCCAGAGTGGGCTCACACATTCCCAGTGCCTTAGCACGGGTGGGATTTGGTGTGCAGGGGCAGCAAAATCAGCTGCAACAGAGCAGCAGCTGCTAGGTGCTTTGGAGGTGAGGTGCCAGAGTGACCTCTGCCACCCATGGAACTCTTACTGGGCTTATTTCTACCAAAGTAAGTTAATGCCAGTATGTGTTTGTTAGTGTAGTGTTTAACTGCACTGAAGGATTGGACTGTTCAGCTTGTGAGGTGCCATGTGGGTCAGACATTTTCCTGCACCCCCACAAGTCACGGTGCAGCAATCCCTTTCCCTTGGTTCAATACAGTAAGGCCAGTCAGCCCACTTGGCTGACAAGAGGGATGATGCCCAGTAAGATCTCAGCAGCGAGAGATCAAAAGCCAAGAAAAACAAACAGCGTATGGCAAAATCTCAGGAATCTGACATGGTCCCTTCCCCCAGGGAAGAAAAAGCCAGAAAGAACAGCTTTCAGCATCTGGTTCAGTTTTTCTTCATGCCAGACCCTGAACAGAACTCTGATCCACTTCTATTTATAGCCCAGCATGTCATTCCCAAATTCCAGTGTGTTAAAAAAAATACACCCTTACCCCATAAATTTATTTGGCTATTGAATTCCTAATGCCCTGCCAAACTTACTGCAGAATGCTTAATGACAATTCCTGAAGACTACTTTGATGAGGGTGAATCTCATGAACAAAGAAAGAGGGCTCAGAACAGCCAGGATGCTGACAGGGAGAGTGGAAAGTGAAGATCCTGGCAAAGCAGACATTCCCTACTGCAGGAAAACACCCGGTGGAATAGGATGAACACACCATTGAGATTCAACCCTCCCTTGCCATGTCCACATTTCCTGCAGCTGCCCTTTGGCTCCCTTCAGCACATGGAGCTGCTCAGGGGAACGGGAATAAAGCAGCAGCAGAGGAGAGATGGGAGCTGAGCTCTGCAGAGCAGCAACTCTGCAGTCATGGGAAGCAACTGAACCTGCCCATGAGCAGCTCACCTCAGGCTGAGCCCACACAAGTGCTGGCAGCTTCAGCTCCATGAAATCCAAGGAAGGAGCTGGTGGAACTTCTACTGCCCTTCTCACACCGCTCTGTGCTGCACCAGCTGCTGCTCAGCCACTGGGCATCTTCACCAGGAACCACCACGGCATCACACAGCCCCTGCAAGCACCTTCTACCCACCACCATCCAGCCTGCGCTCTGTCATCAGCATTACAACACACAGTTCTAGCCCTCCCTTCAGCCTGCAAGAAAAGCTTTATCAGGCTGACCACAACCACAGCAGAGCTATTTGTAACAGCACAAAGCAAATTGTCTGTGGGGCTTCTCAAATTACAAAATGTGAGGGATATGGTGAGAGTTCCATGTGCTAAATGTTTCTCCACAGCTTGGAGAGACCAAGAGACACAGTTCAGTTCACTGACCCTTCATTAGCTGAAGTTTAATTACAGAAGACCTGCTGAATCACCAGAAGTTACTCAGCAGAACCACCACCTCCTCAGCTGGGTGAATTTCTCTTTTGGTACTTAGGGTGCAGAGTAAAAATCCTCCCTCAAACCATCCCCTATATAAGACAATAGAGCGGCTGCAGACCTTCAGACCACAAGTGTTGAACCAAACTCAGTAACATTTACCCCAAAGAGACAGCAGCAGAACCTTGTTTTTAGCACCTTTTTTATGTGTAGAGACCTCCCAGGTCCAAAGCTCCTGCTGACCTGCACCTTTGGGCACAAAGGGCATTCTGTGCCCTTTGTTTTAACCCTGTGGTGAGGGTGCTGGATGTTTGCAGACACCTGCTGTGTAAGATTAGTTTAGCTTTGCTCATTACCTGAGTCCAATTTGAAGTATTGCAGAGCTTCCTTACCTCTAACAACTCATTAAGCAGCCATTAACTGCTGCCTCTGCCATGACTGCATCGGAAGGAATGCTCCCAGTTAGAGGTACCTGGCTGAACTATTGTGTCTTTCACTTGGCTTTGTTGCAAAACAAACACTTGGAACATTTATTTCAGTGTAAAGCCTCAACGGGGCATCAGAAGAACACTGACTATATTATAAAAGACATGCTGCTTTCACCAGTTGATAAGGTAATAAAATCCCAAAATGTCTGATTAGCAAATGTGCCCACTGTTATTTAAATACCTTGATTAAAGATTTTAAATTCACAAGACCAGAACAGCAGCTGCACTAGAGCAACGTTCTGGTTTAGAATCATTAAAGCATCTGCAGCAGCAGCAACCAGCAGATGAAAAGCCAGAATAAAACTGATGCCTGTGCACACGAGGTAATCTTGGCCTAGTACAGGGAAGTGGCCCAAAGCAGAGAGCCTGAGCTTTCCTTTGCAAAACCACAGGCTCGGACTCCACCCATTCAGGTCTAAATACCCGCTGTCCAGAAAAGCACTGCCTTTCATCCACTTTGAATTTCCCATTTTTATGCAGGATATGCTCTTATTCTGCCATGAAGAGAACTAAAAGATTGTGCGCTTCCTTCCCTGGGCCACAGATTGAGATGTGTTTATATTTCTGGGTCCTGGGCTTATTTGATAAAGATGATGCAACATCTGGAAGCTGTATCCCATTCCTGCAATGTGTGCCACTCTTCTGTAGGTTTAATTCCACCTAAAACTTGGTGAAGTACAGCCAGATTTACCCCTCTACCTCCAGCTGTCCATCTCCTGCTTCCTCAAGCCCAAGTGACACCCAGATGCTGCAGTGCAGGTCACCCTCTCTGCTGCAACCCAGGGGAGGGAACCTGCTCCCCACCTGCCCCAAGCTCTGTGGGACACAAGGGTGCATCTGCACTGACCTGCCACAGCCCAAACAGCGCAATCCTTGCAGCACAGCACAGTCCTTGTTGCAGGCTGTTTGGAACTGGTGAGGCAGGAGAGATCTGCTCAGCAATACAGGGAGCTGTTGCAGGGAGGAGTGGTGTTTGCAGTCATTTTAACTCCTCCCAAACACAACAAACTGGTGATTTTGTGGCTTCACACACACTGATTTTGGATGACGGCAACGGAGAGATGAAAGCCCAATGAAGGGAACGGAGCAGCCCAAGCTCTGGCAGTGACTATGCTGCTTTCCCATGCTAGAACAGCAAGCACACTTCCTCCCCCAGCAGCAGCAGACATCAGCTCTGTAAACATTTCAAACCATTTCCTCTAAACTGTCCTAGCCCTAAATTAAGCATCAGCAAGGAGCAGGACTGCAGCCCTGAGCTCACACATCACCACCAGGTACAGCAGCACGGCAGAACTGCAGAGCTCCAGCACCACCACAGCATAGACGAGTGCCTGTCACCTGCTGTCACCTGGTGCAGGTGCTGAAGGTGAGCTCTGAGCCTTGGGGTCTAGAAGAGGCTCTCTGTTCCCACCTCAAAGGGTCCAAAACCACATTGGTAAAGCCTCAGCACGTGGAACTGCAGAGCTCTGCAGAGCTGTTCTCATTGGAAACACACGCCTCACATTTTCAAATGGATTTTCTTAAGCACTCTGACCTTGCAGGCTGTGGTTGCTACAGATGGAGCTGTCCTAGAAACATGAGGCAGTTTGCAAAGGGATGGAGGAAATGGTGGAATTTGCTAAAACAACAGGACTTTGGTGAAGGAAGCAAGGAAGTGGAATTGAGTCAACACGTCCCTCTTAGCAGATACCACACTGCAGTGCTTAGGTGGAATATTCCTGAGTGAGGACATTCTACCAGCATTCTGAGTCTTGCTGTGCTTATGGCTGGAATTCAGTCCTAGCAGAGAACAAGGAGAACTGCTGTCACCGAACAGAGATGAGTGTAGTCCTATACCAGAGCTACACAATCCCCCAGGAATGTGCCTCTAATCCTATCACACATTACAGACCTGCCTCTTCTCAGCTCAGTGAGACACAAAGATGCTATAGGGCTTGGAAGAGGAGGGGAGAGATTCAGCAGATCCAGGGGCACAGAGCAGCATGAAAATCTGAGGAAAAAGATCCAGGGGTCAGAGTGAGACATCAGCACCTTACTAGGAATAAAAAAGGGGTGACTGTTGCTACAGGTCATGTATGAGGGACCTGCTGCTTTCTTTTTTGGTAGGTTTTAGTGGCTACAGAAAACAAAAGAGTGGCTAAGGGAAGATCCATCTCTGCTTCAATCACTGCAGCAAGCTTTCTTTCACCTTTGCATTCCTGAAAGGCAGCGAAATATTCTGAATGAAGCTTGTTCACAGTAATCATTATAGGCAGTTTGCTTCTTCAAGAAGTTATAAATAACCCCCTGACTGGAGGTAAGGAGCTTTTGGCACTCTGGAGAAGGCAAAGCTATTAAAGAGATTGGAGCAATGTTGTTCCCGCTGCTCCCCACAGCCCAGGACTGCTGCAGTGAAAAGCTGCCTAGTTAAGACTCATTTAATGGCATTAGAGAGGCACTGGCAGCAGGCAGGGGGTTATAAGAAGCCCAATCCTTAGCCCATCTAACTGGAATGGCTTTCCACGCAAGGTGGGCAAGCAGCTCTCCAAGCAAACTGCCAAACCAGGGGAAAGCTTCCACAGGGACAGGGCATGAGAGGTAACAATGTCCTGAGGGAGGCAGATGCTTCCTGTCCACTGCAATCTGGAAAGGGAAAGATGAGAGGTGGGAATGACCCCCTGCTCTGGGGCTAAGGGAGAGCTCCTTAAACGATTGGTGTTACACAGAAGTCAGAAAAGTGCAACAGTGTGACAGGAATAGCAAAGCCCCTGCACCCCTGCACCATGGTCTGAGAATCTCTGCTTGGTGATTGTGTTGCCCACTGACAAGCACTGACTTCCCCATGGCAACTGCAGCACTTGTTCTTCAGAGGAACAGAAATATAAAATAAGTGTGCAGCTTTTGTCCCATGTGAAAAACAGTCTGTGTGCTCTGTCTGTGCCACATCTTCCCTGGACCTGCCATGGTCACTGAGGGCTGCCTGCTTCATCCTCCTCCTCCTCTGCTCTCCAGGAATGTCCAGAGCTACACTCATGGCTGACACAGCTCCACAAGGAAAATGACACTTTGCCTTCTTAACATTAGGAGCTTTGCCAAGAAAACAGCAAAACTGAGGCTCAGCCTCCTACCCTGGACAAGAGCCATGAGCAAGATCAAAGTACACAGAGGAGCCCCAGCTCCATTTCCCTCTTCACAGTGAAGCCCTGACAGACTGTCTCTCTCCCAATCCCCATTTTTTCACCAGCAGGGACAACCAAAACCTAAGCACAGAGAAGTGCCAAAATCTACAGTCCTAACTGCGCTTGAGGGCAGAACCTCAGCATCAGCTGGACTCAATCTGTCCGGAGCAGGCACAGATAGGCAGAAATAGTAGGTTCTTCTGACTACCCTGGCATTTCCCCTCCCACCCAGGGGAGAGAGAAGGTCTGCAAGCAACCAGCTAACACCTCAGACTTCAGGAGCTGCATGCAAACCTCCCCAAAGGTCAGGAGGAAACCAGATTCACAACTTACCCACTAGTGAGAAACCTGGTAAATGCACTAGGCAGGGGTACTAGGAGAAAAGCTACCGGTACTTCCCAACAGGGAAAGAAGGAGCAGCAAATCTTCCTATGGCTACAAGTGGGGAACAGATAAAATGCTGGTTTCTCATCAAATCCTGAGGTTACAGCCCCATGAACCAGAGTCCAGCTGAGGAAAGAATATTCTTTGGGCAGGCCTGGGGACTGTGGTGCTGCTCAGCTTCCAGTGATTCTTCACAGGACAAATGCCAGTGAGGAGAGCAGCAGGGAACAACACTCTGCTGTTACCAGAGGTAACTACCTGGATGGTGATGGTTCCCTTCCCACTGTCTGTCTGCAGGTGGATCTCCAGCTCTGGCAAGGCCTTCCCCTCGGTCATCAGCCGGTGCCGCAGCTTCTCCAGCGCGTCGCTGCCATTGGAGATCAGCTCCCGGATAAACACCTGGGGAGAGACACAGCCTGACACTGCAGCCTGACACTGCCCCTGCACAGCACCCCACACACCTGGCAGCTCACTGGCTCCCACAGATTCCCAGCTCCCCAAACTGGGTTTCCCCATCATCTGCCAGGAGAACAGTTTGCCCATACTCAGTGTGAAACTCAAGGCCCACAGAGCCACTTGGTTATACCTAAAAATTGTTTCAAAAAGACGTTTTCAATGTGCCTTAAGGAAACATCATTTAGGAAAGCCTGGCATGAAAGTTCAAGACTCACTGGGAACTGAACAGTAATTCTCCCAGCTCAACCATTTTGGATGTATCCCTTGACAGAGATGGGGCTTTGCCAACAGAAAACCTCCCATCAAGTTGTGGGTGTCTTACCTCTTTCTCTGAGTACAGGGAACGGGCAACAATGTCCAGCAGCTTCTTTGTTTCAGCCTGGAACTCATGTTTAGAGGCTGCACCTGGAATAAATGTTAGGTTGTTCAGCTTGGAGAAGAGAAAGCTCAGGGAGCACTTAGAGCCCCTTCCAGTGCCTAAATGGGCTCCAGGAGAGCTGCAGAGAGACTTTGGACAAGGGCCTAAAGTCACAGGACAAGGGGGAATGTCTTTACACTGCTAGAAGGCAGGGTTAGCTGGGATATTGGGAAGAAATTATTTCCTGTGAAGGTGGTGAGACTCTGGCACAGGGTGCTCAGAGCAGCTGTGGCTGCCCCTGGATCCCTGGAAGTGTCCAAGGCCAGCCTGGATGAACACATATGTACAGCCACTCCTGCAGGCAGGGAGCTGTGCCCAGGAAGAGAAACCTCCTCAGAAAAAATAAAACTACAAAACATCTCAGCTGAAAGACCATCCTTGGCCTTTTAAAAATAACAAGAGGCATTAGAGAACTCCTTTCTCCTGCAAGAGGCATTAGAAAACTCTGGGAATACAGAGGGAAAAGCCACAAGTCCCACATTCCTTCTGCCATGCCTTGCTGGTGAGGGATGGGGTGAAGCTGGAGTGTGGGCAGCCAGCACATCAACCCCAGCAGGGACACAGCCTGGCAGTCTCAAAAGCAAAAGCACAGAGGCAGAGTTAAGATGTTATTTCTGTGCTGGAATAACTCATTTCTCAGACTGCTTTAGAGCACCTCTCCCTGAAGCTGTGCAAAGCTAAATGAGGGACTCCATGTCCAAATGAAGGACATCAGGACTCTCATCACACCTCTATGGTCCACAGCAATGACCTGGGCATTTTGCTTCTGAGACAGAAAATTCTTTTCAGCCGATTCCAGTGCTTGTGGAGCCTCCACACATACACATGACCATCAACTGCCTGGCTAAGCCCATGGATGCAGTCTTGATGTCCTTGTTTCTAAGGTAAAGGCCATTCTGACCTCCACAGCCAGGCTTTGGGAGGTGATGGTGCAACACAGATTGCAAGGATGTGGTGACCAACACCTGCACTTCCTCCAGAGACAGCAGCACTGCTGAGGAGGGCTCACCTACACCTCACCTTGAGCCAGGTGCACCCCAAGAGTGTCCCCACAAGACAGCTGTGCCCAGGCCCACCTTTCACGTTCTCTGTGTTGCTGATGATGGTGTGCAGGGGCTCCTCCTCCTTGCTCTCTGCTGTTTGTGTGCTGTACATCCGGACAGCAGGAATGCTGGAGGCAGGAATGTTGTGCTGGAGGCTCCAGCGGTGGAGGATTTGTCTTTGCAGACATGCTGCTCCTTTTGCTAAAGACACAAGTGAAGATATTTCAATCCACATCACAAGTCCAGTAACAACAGAAGCACTCCTCAGAGGACCCACCTAGGTAATCCCATGGGAGCTACACTGTCTGAACAATTCCTTCACAATCCAACACCCACCATTCCCCTCCAGAATTGCCTTCATTGCATAAAAAGGGCAAGTTGCTGTTTTGGCTCTTCTGAATTAAAATTTTATCCAGAATATGACAATTAGCAGCTTTCCCACTGAATTAATCAGTCAGGAAGAGGCAGTCTGCAGCTTTCACTGCAGTTAACTGGCTAAGCTGAAGACAACACCCAAATCACTGCCTGTGAAAATATAAATTGGCAATAAATATTTGGCTTTTGACTGTCCAAGCACAGAGATTACATCCCCCAACAAAACTGGGTTCAGGGCAAGCAGCATATGCAGTAGCAGCAAGGCCACCAGTCAAAAAACCAGTGGGGAAAATGAGACCAGTCAAGAAATGGCACAAGCCCCCTTAAGGTCAGGGATTCCTAATTCTCCTCCTTTCATTATGTCCAGGTGAACCCACCAGTCTTCTCTCTGCTGGGGGATGAATCAAAGCCAAACCTGCCACAAAAAGACCATTGCAGCACTACAGATCTCTGTCCAAAGCCTGTTCCTTGGAGTGATTTCTGAATTGTTGGGAGAATGGCCTGTGCCAGAGCAGGACCCCAGAGGGTGCAGACCTGACCCTGCAGCTGCCCTGGGGGAGGTGGCATCTTGGCTTCCTCCAGTCCTACAAGGAACATGAACAGACTGGACTGATCTGGGAAGCAGAGGAGGGACCAGAACAGCCTGGTCAGATGTGGCTGCAAGCAGTGACAAGCTCAGATCTTCCTTACAGCTCCCTCTGTGCCTGTTGGCTGTTTCATCCAGCAAGAGAAGGAGGCAAACTCTACACCTGGCATTTCCATTTAAAGAAAAGGGTCCTTTCTTTAGATGACTAGGTACAAAAACACCCAAAGACTGAACCAAACCCCATGAGCGTGATGAGAGTCCCAAAGCAGATCTGTGACCTCCTTGGAAACAGCTTCCACGGCCACCCCATGCCCTCCATGCCAGCTGACATGCTGGGGGAGCTTGGCTCCCTCCTGAACCTTCCTCCACCTTCCACAGCCCTCGAGCAAACTCAGCATTCCAGCCTTTTTACCAACATCCCTCATCTCCTGGCTTAGACTCACTTCACAAGTGCTCTGCAAACATCCTGCCCTCCACAGCAGTCCTCCTGTCAGTGTGGTCATCAAGAACAGGTCTTGCTGCTCCAGCCATCATGCTGGGCTCTCACTCGCCCCAGATCAGGTGAGCATGAACCCCTGAGCTTTAACAGCACTTCTGTCTCCTGCACCTATCCTCAAGAGCAGGCAGAGGAGGCTGTCAGTCCTCATTCTTCCTCCTCCTCCTCACAGAAAGCTTTGAATCAAGATCCAGCTAGAAGCTTGAATGACTCCCGAGTCACTCTGCCCTTAAAGAGCCCACAAATAGTTCTAAATGCATCTGAACACCTCCCACACACATAACTGTGCTCTCTGCGTCACGAACAGCTCTGCCGCATTATTGCAGGACGTGTTCTGGAGCTTCCATTCCACTGCTCTGCTGGGATTGTCTGGGAAAGTGGCAAGGAGCACTCACTGCCCAGCCCCACAAGCTTCAGAAGGGAAGGGCCTGCAGCCCAGGGTTTATATATTTTAGTTATGTATTTACATCTTTTAGACTCATTTTATGCTGTAGGATACTGCATTCTACGGAAGCACACACATACACACAAACACATTTCCCAAACAGCTGAAATAAAACAGAGAATTTTGTTCCCTCCCTGACTCCAGAATCCAAAAAAGACATAGATCAGCAGCAGATTAAAACCTTAAGGTCACTTCTATCATCAGATGTCCAGGCAGCAAAACTCCAGAGCTCCCACACAGGTCAACCCCAGCCCATGAACACCAGCTGACTCTAGAAACTACAGCTATTTATAATTTTATTTCTGGCTATTTATAATTGTTGATGTAGTCACATTTTTTGCCTCCCTACCTCCAAAGCACAATAATAAATCACCACCCATCAATTCGGAAGTTGCTGTCGGATTTGTGCAATGTTTGGTCTTATCATCCTTAATTAACAGCCTGTCCCATGCCAGGGAGAGACACAGCTCATTAAATACAAACTGCAGCATTTCAGCCCGTTTGCCTCTCCAGAGTCCTTGCCTGGAGCAAGGGAGCAGAGAAGGCTCCTGGCTATTCTGGGTATAAAACCACAATTATCAGCACACAGGAGCTATTGAGAAGCACCTGCTGAGGTAACAGGTTATGTGCTACTCATAATGAGCCTCAGAAACAAATTCCTAAGCCCAGCGACACAGAAGGAATGGCTCTTGCCCCAGATAAGCACTGTGATGTGTTGGGGCAAATCAGGTCTTTTGATATTAAGTTAATCAAATGTGGAGCTTTAGCACACCCCTTCCTAGTCCCATCACTGCACTGAGAGATGGAGAAACCCACGTCACTGCCCAAATTCCACTTCTCATCATCCCAAGTGATCCTGTGCCCGTAGCCACAGACCTGCCTCACATACTCACAGCAAAGACAAGGACCCTCAGGGGCTCCTTTCAATCCAGACACCAGGAGGCCTCAATGATCCCCCAACCAGCCCCCACAGGAAACGGCCCCTCTGGAAAAAACACTGCAGTGAGCAGAGCACCAGCCAGAGATTCAGGGTGGGAAACTCTGCACAAAGCAGTTTGTGGCTCAAAACGAAGGAGAAGAATTTGGGTCAGCAGGAATTACCATACTAGCTCCAGGCCGGCCAGCTGGAAGCTGGGGGAAGCTTGAGCAGGGAAGAGCTCCAGCAATTAACACTCCCAGCTCAGACCTCCTTACACAAAAGGGCTCCCTAGTCCCTAGAATCTGGGGAGAAGAGATTCCCTGACTGTCCCACTCACACCAACATATCCCCCGAAAAGCTCTGCGCCAGCTCCAGCCCTTGAAATTGTGAGCAAAACCACTGCCAGCTCTGCCTGATGAGGGAAAGGGCAGCTGTCCCTGCAGCCTGGATCCAACCGAAAGGAAAACACCTCCTGCCCCTCTTTATCCCCACCCCACACAGCTTCTGCTCAGTGCTTTTTCCCTGAGGGACCTGAGTGACAGGTTAAGGAATAAAACTCTGGCTCTGCTGGAGTATGTCTAACCCACCAGAGGCAGCAGCTTTGTTCCCAGACATGGATGCTAACAAGCCTCTGGGGATTTCTGTGGAGGAAGAGCTGGATTGCCCAGAAACACCCAAGTGGCACTCCGGACACAATAAATCTGACAACCCGACCCTGAAAGTGACCCTATTTGTCACACAATTTCCTCTGTCACACTATCTCCTCCTAAGCTGCAGGGAAACCACAGACCACATCAAGACCACACAGACCTGTCAATTAGGGGCCACAGAACAGACAAGGAATCACAGAGCACAGGCTTCTGGCAAGAGACAGGCAGGACACTCCTCACCATGCTTGGGTTAATGGCAACTCACAGGCACATTTCCAGCCCACGAGAGCCTTGATAAGGGAGCACATCACGTAACTGAGGATAACTAATGTTCTCCTAGCACTCACTCCAATCAGCTGAGGTGAAACTTCAAGTGCACCCCGGGGAAATGCAAACCCTTCAGGCTCGTCTACTGACATGGCCATGGAACAGCAGCGCCGCTGCCTCCTGCTCTCACGTACCTGGGTACCTGGGCTGCACCCTGTGTGAGCTGGGACGGGCACCGGGACATGGTACATGATCTGGTATGTGCAGCCTATTGAGCCAGCAGGTACTGCTGCAGGTCCTGTACACTCATACAGGCCAGGAGATGAACTGGGAGGGCTGTATGAACCAGGACACAAACGTGGGTATGTTTCATACCCCTACACGAGTCAGGACACGAACCTCACCGTGCTACACGATCTGAGCATGCTGTACACACCCTGTATGAGGCAAGACACGACCAGGGAGCCGCTGGTTGCCCTGAACGCGCTCTCTGCCGGACACGTGCCCGCGCTGTTCCCTATACAGGCCCATAATAACTCGCCCCTCCCCAGGAGGGAGCGCTGGGCGTTCTCGGGTCAGTTCACGGGCGCTATGCGCGCTGCTCCCGCTCCGCCGAGCGGCCAGGGCCGGCACCAGCCGAGAGCGACGGGGCGCTGCTTGTGGGACACGGACCCTCCGCACCTCCAGAGGACGCACAAGGCCCAGCGCAACTCCGGGCACGCGCGGCCGTCCGGGCCGAGCCACGGAGGTCCGTCCGCCCCCTCAGCCCGGGGGCCCGCGCCCCTCACGCCGCCCGTGCCCCCCTCACCTGCGGGCGGGCGCAGCCGGGGCACAGCCCCGGAGCGCCGCAGGGCCGCGAGGAGACACCGCCCGCCCCGCGCCGCCGCCATGCCCGCGCTGCCCTCCCGCGGCGCCCGCTGATGACGTCACTGGGCGAGGGCGCGCGGAGTGCTCCGCTCGCGGGCTGCGCTTGACGCGCGTGCGGTGACGTCAGCCTGTTCCTCAGCCCGCGCGTGCTGCTTCCCTCGTGGCTCCTCCTGGGTCCCCTGCGCGCCCCCGACCCGCTTTCTTCAGGGGCGCCGGGGCTCCGTCCCCTCACGGCCCCGCCTGGGTCCCCTCACGGGGGCGTTCCCAGGGCTCTGCCAGGAGGTCGGACACCAAGCCCATGACACCGTTTCCAAACCGCTCCTGTTACGATGGTTAAAATCCTGTTCGTGTTTCTGAGGACTTGCTAGAAAAGGGAGTCAGACACAGGTTACAAACGTGCCCCGGCGGGTATCCCACAGTGGGTGGCCTCGGGAGCCCGTGGCACAGGACGGGCCGCGGCAGGAGCTCGGCAGTCGCAGCTGGCAGAGCTCGTTGCACCCTTGGCTCTCCCGTTTCCTCACGGAGGGGGCTGAGGGCCGAGGAAAGGCTGCGCCGGGCTGGGAGCAGCCCTCAGGAACCCCCCGTGGGCCACACTTTGGCCGGGCACCCTGCTCGAATCTCGGCCAATTGCTTAACATCTCATTTTTCCATTTCTCTGAAACTCCTCATCTCCTGGGGCTGTTTGAACATAGATCATCGAGATCTAAGGGGCCGAGGTACTGAAGAAAGGCTTTGGATGGGATGCGGGTGAGTGAGGAAATGAACCACTCTGGCGAGAGCCGAATTTGAAACGTGCGTGAGAGCAGAGCCTGGCCTCCATGAACACCACAGCCAAAAATAAAAGATGGAGCAGGTCTCTTTCGGTGAGCACTAACTACTTCCAGACCGAGGAGATTTCAGGAGGGAACTGTGCCCACCGAACAGAGCCAGCTTTGTAATCCCAGGCCCGGGGGAGCTCGCTGGAAAGCTCCGTGTGCAATTCACTCGTGCTTGCAGCTGATCCTTTGGGGCTACGCCGAGCTGAGTGTTGTTTTAGAGGTTCATATCTAAAACACCCGCACGGAGCAGGGCTTGCGGGGCACTCGACGTTATGGATTAGGTGCAACACATCACTCCAACACCCTTCCGCTGGCTGCATTTCCACCTGGAACCAACTCCACCCCTTCATCGAGATTCCCTGTGCTGCAGCCAAAACCAAAATGACTTCTGAGCCGGTTGCAAACGCTTCCCTACTCTCGCTGTGCTCACTGCTACTGCCGCTGACCCCACAGCACTCCTGAGAGCGACGCCGTACCAGAGCTCTTGTACCTGCTGTGAAACACCTGAATGCTGCTCCTGCCTCACCCAGGGTGTGCTTTCACCATTAGCCATGAGATGTGCTGCTGCAGGGATCGCAGGGGATCTGATACAGATCCTCCCCTTCGTTCAGGCTCCTTTCAGTTATCCGGGGCTCCAACTTGCCCTGGCAGCGTCCTGCTCTGCATTTCAAATTCCCGACTGTGGAGAAGCGCAGGGAAGCACAGATTGCCCTGCACAGCAACCTCTGCGGTGCTCCCCCAACTCCAGGGTGGCTGCTCCATCTTCCCTGCACTGGAAGGACCATGGGCTGAAATTCGCTTTGGGAGAAGCACCGGTAAACCACCAACTGCTGTCACTTACTGCTGTCCACTGCCACAGGCTGAAGGGACAACATCTACTGCAGCCTTTTAACAGTGACCCTCCCAGCCTGGTTGGCAAGAGGGCTCCTCTTCCTCCCCTCCGCTCTAACGCATCGGGAGCAGACGGAGCGGGGAGCGCTCACAAAGTGCTGTGGGCAGATCTGTGTCCCGGTGGGACAGGGATGAGCCATGGGGGAAGCGCAGCTGTGCGGGCAGAGAGAGTGAAAGCTCCCAGCCTGCGGCGGCAGCAGCGGCGGAGGGAGCAGCGTGGGCAGCCCGGGGAAAGAAAAAATCGCTGCAGCTTGGCGTTCAGATTTAAGCACCTTCTTCCACTCCAGAATTCAGTGAGGAGAAGGTCTCACCCGCCCTCTGCGGTGGTAAAGCTCCCGCACCAAGCTCCAGTGCGCTCTCGCCTTATAAATTCCCGTTTCTAGGATGCCGCTTCTTACCTCCCCATCAAACAGGGACCTGGAAAAGCCATGCCCATCCAGGCTTCAGATATGCTCAATTTCACATCAACACTCACAGGAGACTGGAGTGAAGCCCCCCGAGGCTGCAGGGACTGCACCCCCAGCCCCTGCGCAGGTCTGATTTCAGCTCTGCATTTCCCTTCCTGGTGAAACATCTGCTCTTACCTAACGCACCTGGGTATCGGATCTACATCGATCCCTTGGCGCTGTGATCTCACCACACTTCAGGTTGCGCCTAAAAATTATTCCAGTATTTGTTTCCCATCCGGTGTTTTTTTCCACTCTTCCCCGAGAATGGGCACCCAAGCGAGAAGCAGCCTGGCCACACCAGCTCTGTGCTCCACAGAGGACTCATCCAAATCCGGAAGCGGTGCCGATGCCTTTAAAATGGAGGCTACTTAAGGAATTAGTGAGATTGAGCGCAGTTAACCTCGGGCGTCAGGCTCCGCTGATCCTCGCGGGCACCAGCCAAGTGGAACCATCCTTCAATCCAAGCAGTTTTACCAGCTTTTATTAGAAACACCAGCACATTTCAAGTTTCCTCTTTTTGATCACAAATATAGTATTTTTCCTCTTTTTAAGTACACAGCATGAGACACAGCATCAGGGCTTTCCATCTTTTTTTTTTTTTTTTTTCTGTTTTTTTTTAACAGCAATTTCTTTTGGACAAGCTTTGGGTTTAGTGTTCACTGACCTCACCCCAGCCCCAAATTTTGACATCTTGAATTGCTGAAGACAATTGCGTGGGCAGATGAATCTGATGGTGGTGAAAAAGGTACAACAGTTAGAAGTTTGCAAGTAAAAGTTGAAGCAGAGACCCTCTCCAGTTAAAAAGGATGAAGTGGCACCGCAGCGCGCCATTTTCACAGTACGGGGACAAAAGCTGAGATAAAGATTTGCTCTTTCCCCCGTTCTCCCCCACCAGTGTCCCAATAAAAACGTTAAGGCTGGAGGAACTGGACGTGAAAAGCTGCCAGGACAGCGCACTGGAGCTGCACAGCCCGTGCCAGGGACACCTCCAGCTCTCAGGGATGGGCTCTGGGCTCCTCCTGCTCTGAGCTCACACCTACGCTGGGAAATTCTCCCTGCACTTTCTAACTCCGAGAAAGCAATTCACTGAGGGGAGGAGGAGTGAGTATCCCAGGGACATGAGGGCATGGTGACAGGATATTAAAGGGAACATGTACATGATTTGTTATTTTTTATTCCACAGAAAACCCTCAAATCTAGACTCAGAGTTAACAGCAGAAAAATAGTGTTAAAGTCAATAGGTTCATATTTTACTGTAGACTAAATAAATTAGCCTAGAATTAACTCAATACTCTCTATTTTCCTTTCATTGGTGATCCTTCTCTAAATTAATGCAGTTTTAAAAAAGCAACGGCTATTAATAATTTATTCCAGTTAACCCTTGTGGATGAACACCTGCGAAGAGTCGATGTCTGGGAACCATTCCCCTCTGCTCTCCCTCCCCAAAAAGGAAACAATCTCTAAGGGTGTTGTAAAACAGACATGCTAGCTACAATATCCATGGATCGTGCCTCTCCTACCGCTGCCTCTGGCTGCTCTGGGTCATGAGTGAATCGTCATAGCTATGTCTTACAAAGAACATGATCGAAAAAAATATATAAATAAATAAAAACCTTAAACATTCTTACATGGATTTTTAAAGAACAGAATACATGTTAAAAACTTCAGTAATTTATATCAATTTTAAGCAATACTTTATATACAATGGAAAAAAGACATGCATAGTCCAAATACAATGTTGAAAACAGCATTTTCATAACAAAAAACCCAAACACTAAGTGTTAATACCATGTACATGGATTCAAGAAGGACCACCCTTTTTGTCTGTTGCACACAGTTTATTTAACAATATGATATTATAAGTAAGAAATGAGTTTTTTTTCTTTTTACCATTCTATACAGTGATTGAATTCTTCTTGGATTTTCTTATTTATAGTAATTATAGCGCTTGCATGATTTACACTAGAATTGCTTTCCTCGTTTCAAGTTTCACACAGAAGAAAGAAAGAAAAGAATGTTTCTTCTCTATCCAGATCAGCACGGCCTAAGAGTGATCATCCCTATTTTCATCTAAGACCAGTTTTATCAGAGAAACAAAGCAACAATTTCTACATCTGCAAGACAAGGATTTTGGCGTTGGCCAATGTGTGCAAGAGTCAATTCCTATCTTCCCAGGGGTAATACTTCAAACGCCTGCAGAGTTCACTATAGAAAACAAAAATCTTCCCGCCATGTGTCAAAGTTACCGGGATACGCTATAATGTTGCATTATTTCAGGAAACAGTTTCTGAATATTATTTTTTTTCTTCTTTTAAACGCAAATGTTTAAAGTCTTGAAAATACAAATAAAAAATATGAATATAATGAACTTGTTTTCCCCGTTAAAAAAAAGGTATGAGTCAACAGCAACAAAAAAATAAAAACCAAAAAAACCCACAAAAGAGACCAGATATTTTAACCGCCTGGCTTTAACAAAAAAATATATTCTTTGTATTGTTTTTTTTTTCTTTTTATTTTTAAACAGCAATTAATTCTTCCATCTGTAGGAAGCAGCAGTTCCATCTAGGATTCAAAACAACCCAGATGTCTGAATTTTTCAGTACAAAATATCCAAGAACACGAAAGGAAAGAAGAAACAAAAGTGATGCTCCCATAATGCTACAAACCCTCCACAAATTTCTCTAATGTGTCCCCGGTGGTGTCACCGACCAGAGACAATTCGTTAGACAACGCACTGCGGTTGGGGGTGTTTAGTTGGGGAAGCATTGCACTCTGTTCTGGGTTGCCCAAGTGTCCCTGATCCATGGAGCTAGCCATAGTGACTGCGAGTCCTGGGTGGGGGGAACCAGTCTGGGGAGAGACGTGGTGCGGTGACGGTTGGGGCTGTATCCTGGGTGACGGGCTGGAATGTGGTGGCTGGGACTGGGGACGGGGAGACTGAACGGGCGCTGGGGACCGCACCTGGTTGCTGAGGGAGGTGGTGATCTGCTGGCCAGGGAGATGAGACGCCTGCGCTTGTCCTGAGAGCATGTGCTGCTGTGGGCTCATGGGGTTGGGCTGCCCGGGGGACCCTATCTGCTGCTTCATCTGCTGCTGCTGCAGGATGCGCTGCTGCAGGGCCTGCTGGATGTTGGGAGCGCCGTCCGCCCCCAGGCTGGGCTGGCCCATCTGGTTCAGCTGTCCCATCTGAGCCATCTGTCCCATGGAACTGCCCTGTATGGATAGGTGCTGCTGCATCCGCTGCTGCTGCATGGCTTGCGGGTAACCTCCCGGGCCTTGGGGCTGCTGGAACTGGTTGTGCGCCGCCATCCCTCCTGCCATGCCGGCCCCTCCCTGCTGCTGCTGCTGCTGCTGTTGCTGCAGTAGCTGCCGCCTCAGGATCTCGCGGTACTGCGGGCTCATGTTGGCCATGCTGGGGTTGTGGCTGGGGTTCATGATGTTGATCGCTTGTCCCTGGGGGTTCATAGCTCCGATGCCTTGCTGCTGCGGGGGGACGCTCGGTCTCTGCACTCCGGCTTGCATCGCGTTCATGTTCTGCAGTCCCGCCTGCGCGTGCATGCCCGGCTGTTGCATGCCGGTCTGCGGCTGCTGCATCCCGGGCTGGGGCTGTATCCCTGCTTGCGGCTGCATCCCAGGCTGGTTCGCCACGTATTTGGCTGTTCTTTGCTTTATAAAAGCTGCCATAAGCTGAGGGTTGGATTTAAGGATATTAAGAACCTGCTGTTGCTGCTGCGGAGAACTCGGCGATTTCAGGGTCCTCAGCAAGTCCTGAAGTGCATTGGGGGTGATGCTCCGCGGCGGCTGCTGCACGCCCGGCATCCTGGGCCCGGCCACGGCTTGCGGCGTCGCCATCGGCATCACCGGTCTGGCCATTCCCGGCTGCATCGGCTGCTGCTGCGGCATGGGCGGCGACTGCCACTGCCCGGGCTGCATGTTGGGCATCACGGGGCCGCTCACGGGGTTGGGCCGGGGTACATTCATGCTGACTTGTGGCATCTGGTTCACCGAGCCCACCGCGGGGTTCACGAGTCCCGGGCGGCCGGGAGGCAAACCATTGTTCATGTTGTTGACCCTGTAGAGCTGCTGCTGCTGCTGCTGGGCAGCCTCTCTCTCGATCTGCCGAGCCGCTTCCACGGCGGCCGGCGGCGGCTGAGCCGGAGGCGGCGGCGCCGATACCGGGTTTGCGGGTTTTCCTGTCGAGACCGTGGTGGGGGGCTGGGTTCTGGACACGCTGGGAAAGCCGGCCGGTGACATACTTACAGGGGAGGGCTGGGGCTGGGGAGCAGGCTGCGGTGTCTGCGGTGTACTTGGCTGCTGCGTAGGGGTACCAGGCGTTGCTGAGGTAGGAGAAGGCAAACTTTGCTGAGGCACGTTTCGGGTGTTCATGGTAGCCATCCTTCTGCGCATGAGCTGGGCCTGCTGCAGGCGGTGCTGGATCTGCTGCTGTCGGAGCTTGTGTTTGATATTGAGACAGAATGGCACGGGGCATTTGTTCTCTTGGCAGTGTTTGGCATGGTAGCAGCAAAGAGCTATGAGCTGTTTGCACACCGGACAGCCACCGTTGGTCTTGCGCTTGCAGCCCTTGGTGTGCTGGACAACCCGTTTCATCTTCTGGCAGGATGGCAGAGAGCAGTTTGCGTTGCGGCACTGGCAGGCGTGGACGAGGGACTGGATGCAGCGCTGGATGCTCAGCCGTCGCGACTCCTGCGGGCTCTTGGACTGCTGCTCTCCTTGGTTGTTGCTCTCATCGTCCAGACCCAGGCCCCATTTAACCATCTTGTGGTCATGGCTCTTAGTGTTGTAGCAGTTGATGCAGAGGTCGTAATCCTGCGAGGAAAGAAAACCCAGAGCTCAGCTGCTGACAGGGCAGAGAGCAGCACCAGCCCCTGTGCAGCACACACTGGGTGCCCTGGGTGCACTGGCTGCAACCACACAGAGCACAAGCACGATGACAATGTCAGCAGCTGCCGCTTCAACCTGTGCTCGGGCTGCACAGCCTGGCCAGCAGTGGCAGTGGGCTTTGGGGCAGCAGCCTCAGCAAAGCCAGCCTGCAGTCACAGCTCTTCACTGTGGCAGGTAACAATGCAATTTGGGCTATCTTTGTGTCATTTTGTTACGTGGAAATGTATTGCAGAAGTTTTTTTTTTCTTTTCAGTTTTTCCCTTTTGAAGACATTAACTGATTATTTTTCTGTGATAGCTACTGGTGTTGGAACCCCTCCAACTAGTTAGATAAATCTATGGTCACTCCTAAAAAGCAGGGTCTGGCTCTCCATTTATTTATCCTTAGTGTAATTATTGACTAATAACTGCTACCCTTAAACACGTATTTTTAAAAAATCTCTAAACAAGTTTCATGCAAAGACACACTTACCTGAAAACCCCCACATCTCTGCTGCTCTGTCCCTTTTTTGGCTGGAGGAAGAGCACTCCCTTACACAGAGATACCCAGAGGCAGCCCAAAGGCCCTGCCTCCCTCCACCACCTAATTCCCCTGCGTGTCCAGCCCACAATCCTGGAGCCTCGCCTCAAGAAGCTCTGCTCAGTGCTCTCCTCAGGGACATTAATTAAGACTCTTCCCCCACAAACCTGGCAATAACTTGCAGTGTAAAAGTGAGGCTGCACTTATTCAAACTTCTTTTGTTCAGCTACAACCAGAGGTCAATACAAGCCCTCCCAGAAGCCTCAAGCTTCTACTGTGCCAGTACAGTACACTTCTCTCTAACACAAATCCTAAAATTTGAGCAATCTGGGCTAGTGGAAGATGTCCCTGCCCATGGCAGAGAGGTGCAACAAGATGGGCTTTGAGGTCCCTTCCAACCTAAACCATTCTAAGATCCAATATTCTTTAAAATTAAGTTAAAAACTTGTCTATGCAGAGGAGCAGTAGCAGAATAGACAGTGCAGCAGGAGCTGCTCCAGAGCTCTGGTGTTTTCCATGTTGAGCAACTAAAGTCACTTATTCTAGAAGAAGAGGCACCCATGTGGCAGTCACCTCCCCTGAAGGCTCAGCAGCCCTTTACAGGATGGGCTTAATTTGGAGGAACTTTGGGCAATATCCAAACAAAAAAACAAACCATCAAACTCAGCTGTAGGACAAAAGAGGGCTGAGTTCTGAGGTGCCCTACATGTCAATCACAGACCGGGCAATGCCACCATCCATCAGACAGGGCAGTGCCCCTGTGCCCACACGTACCTCACAGACTGTGCAGTGCCACCTGGTCTCCACGTGGTGCTTGCACTCATTGCACGTGTAGACGAAGCGATCCTGGCCCTGGGTGTGCAGCTCCACCAGCATGCACAGTGTGCTCCACTTGGAGCGGCGCAAGGATGAGAACTCCCAGTGCTTGTCCCTGGCCAGCGTGAGGAAGGCGTCCCGCCCGTCCATCAGGTCACAGCTCAGCAGAGGATCCGGGTCCACGATGGGGTGCAGAGTGTTAATCACGGGCCCGGCGTGTAAATGAATCACAAAAAACACCTGCAGGTAAATGGGGAGCAAAGAAAAGGCACAGAGGTCAGGTGATGCTGCAGGAAGGAGCTGGTGCTCTCTGTGATGGTGTGCTACAAACTTTATCTAATTAGCTTAGTTTAGGCTAATCTCTTCCAAGATGTTGTTATGCAACAGAAACATTCCTAGCCCAACCACAGGGTTTATTCCTCCTGATTTTTCAGTTCTGAATATCACCATGCTTGCATTTACAGGAATAAACCCTCCTCTTTTTACAGCACATCTCCACAGTACCTCTTTATGCTTCTCCATGGTAGCATAGAGCTTCTGAGACAGGTCATTGGACACATTGGGCATGCTGGGCTTCTTCTTGTTAGCTCTGCTGATGCTGCTCTTATTCTTGTTGGTTTTTTTGTTGTTCTTTTTCTTGGCGTTCTTGCTGTCACCCTGGCTCCCCTGCAATAAAAGATGTTACACTTTGGAGAGCTCTCTCCCATTCACTGGGCTCACACTGACACACTTCTGCTGTCAGGAATAGAACTTTGTTCCAATGCCTGCAAATCAGCCCTCCTGTGTTAAATATATCCTATCTTCCAGGAAAAATCAAAAGCCAAACTGGCAGGCAAACAAATCCAAACACTGTTTAAAAATAGATTTTTAAAGTACATATACATTAAAAAATTCCCATTTACACTGATTATTTTACCTTCTCTAACATCATACTTCAGCTTCCACTGCTTTAGATCTTGCAGCTGATGATAAAATGACACAAATAATATGGACTTAAAATTCCAGGAGTGCAGTACTTTGCTTTGCTGTGCATTTGGTGTGTCACATACTTGCTTGAGCTCTGATTTAATGCTTGCTTTTACTGAACAGATTTAGGGCTAGGACACGGATAAGAACATGCAGGATTTGAATTGAAACCAACAAAACACATTATTCTCCATCCTGCAGACTTCCAGCTGCACGTCAGCTCCCCAAAAAATAATCTCCCAAACCTCCACTTGTGCCCAAGTTACAACACAGACCACAGTGGCTATACACTGAATGTCAGATTAAGTAAAGAGGGTGGAAAATAGCAGATGATGCTATTTAGATGACCTGGGAAAACAGAAATAACTCTCAGAGTTCTCATGTCCTTAAAAAATCAAACCCCAAGCCCTTGGCAGGGAGGGCTCAGGAAAAACCCCTCTCCAACTCTAGAATGTTGGTCATCATAATATTAAAAATAAGCTATTGAAATATCTGGATATATATAAATATAAATATACACATACACAAGCAAGTTCCATGAACAGTATGTACAAGCAAACCCAGGGTTTATCCACAGCCATATTTATTCCAGGAAAACAAAAATATTCCAGCTGCAGAAAGCAATTCTATTTATAGATTGCTGCCATCCTTCCAGTCCATTAATTAGGTTTGGACAGGAATTCCCTGTCCACTCCTGGGTTCTCTCTAACTAATTTTGTGGATTTTCTAACCAAACCTGTTTGGAAATTAAAATGAGACTATTTTATGGGAAACCAGACAGAGCTCTAAGTGACCTGAAGGGATTCTAAAGTGCCCTGTTTTACCTTCCCACCTGACTGCCCCCGAGTTTCCTCCCACTGATGGAACTGGATCCTGCCCTCCTTTGCCTCCACATCCTAAAGCACCAACTGAGATCTTAAAATTTAAACACCAAAAAGGAAGAACAGACTGAAACTTATCAAACAAGCCAAGTCTAAGTCTTCTTTCTACTCCACCTTTAGCAAGTCTGTATTTGGCAAACTGCACAAAGTATTCCAGGCTGTTTCAAGAAGTTGTAGGGTTGTGCTTGTACCATTTCATTCTGACATGCAGCCAGAGATGCTGATGGATGGTTCCTGGGGGAGCCTCACCCCTTCAGAACTTTTGCCAAGAATTCTGAATATTTGCCTCTTTAGATTCCCTTTGACTGAAACCTGCAGCACATGTTCACTTGCAGGAAGCTTTCTCTTCACATACACAAAATTCAGGATGAAGATTGTAAGATTCTGTGCCATTTCAGTACCAAGAGCCATGTGGTGCTTGCACCCATGAGATTCCCATTGCTGGGCACTTTCCTCCATGAAGGGACCAAATTTAGGTGTCTGCACTGAGGAAGACCTCAAACTTTTAAATTTGCTCCTTTTCCTGAGTCAAGAGGCAAAGACCCCACTGTGCCATGCTTGGATGACACCCCAGCACTCTGGGTTCTGGCTGTGTCCCCCTCTGCCCCAGGCATTAAATAGGAGCACAGGGATGTTCCCACCCAAGGCTGAATCCTGTCATTTTAGCCACAACTTAGGTCTGAGCTCACAGTGAATTCTTCTGGCCTTTCCCCTCTCCTAGATACAGAGGCTCACACCACTGTTTTCCCTGATTTACTGCAAGTGATCCTGTCAGCAAGAGAGGGCTGCATTTGCCTTCCACTTCTTTTCAAACAGCAGTGTTTGCTGAACTATCTCAATATTCAAAGTCACATTCAGAAGAAACAAAGTGAAAGCTGTTAACTTTGTGGTTCCATAAAAACACAGCCACAAACTGTATTAACTTTGAAAGAGCTGCTAAGGTTTAACAGAAGGAACTTTCTGACATCACAAAATGGATGGATTAAGGTCCATCCCTCCACATCAATCCCATGGAATACAGACTGAAGGCAAACAGTCACAGCTTTAATCTTAAAGGGGGCTTTCCTCAGGTAAGGTTTTTGGTTCTACTTCAATCTATTAGACTTCAGATTTTCCTACAACATTATTTTCAAAACATCTTACTGCAAATCTCAAGTAGAAGGGACAATATAAAAGTGCAGAGACCATTTGGTTGCAGATAAAATCAAGATGGAAATAAAAATGATGACATTCTGTCCAAGGCCCTGAAAAACTTGGTTGTTGGGTTTTTATTTTGGCTTGGTTGGTTTTTATAGACAAAGAGAGAATGCTGGTGAGGGAACAGCACCATCAGGATCAACATTTCCCACCAACGCAAAGCCTGCAATAAATACTTTGAAATTTCAGCCCTTTACTGTTGCAAATGACTACAAATACCTGTGCTTAAATAACAGCCACGTTTCATTCAGCTTTGAAAAATCCAGCACCTTTCAAAATGCAAATGCTGGAGGTGCTTTGCAAAGGTGTGAACCAGAAGCTCTGCCAAGTGACTGAAAGCAAATGTAGCGTGGCAAAAGCAGCCTAACACATTTCTCTGAGAAGAGAGATGCTGAACTGACACAAGTGACTTCTGAGGCTGTTAACAAAACCCAAACCAAGCCATCAGTGCATTTGTTAACCAAGAAAAAAAACACAAATGCAGTTAAAGGGACCCTGATTTCATGACTGCTGTAAATAATCTTTTCTGGTTTATTTGATGTGACCTCTCCATATTACATCATTAATTACCAGCTTTGTGAGCTAAGGGAAAATACAGCACATACAGGCTAACCCACCTCTGTTGTTTCACTAGCTGCAGTGCTCTCTTCCTTCTTCCTCTCCTCCTCCTCCTGCTCCAATTCCTTAATGCTTTCCTCCAGCACGTTGGGCCAGAAATCACCTTCAAAGTAAGGCAGCTCCTTGGCACTGGTCAGCCTGTCCTCAGTTGCTTGTTTGAAGATGTCCTGTTGAGCACATCACACCAGAGCAGGAATAAATAAAGGAAGATCACTTAGGAGAGAGAGAAGCAGAGACATGGCACAGAGCTGCCCTGAACAGCTGGGCCTCACCCACAGCCATGAGCTGCTCCTGCCAGGGCTCCTTTCCTGGCACAGCCCCACTCCCTGTTCCATCTGAGATCACTGCTGAGCTTTCCTGACCCCCATCCTGCCATCAGCTCATATTCCTGACATGATGGGAGATATCAAGATACCCCTGGAAAATGCAACTGACCCCTCCTTGGTTTCTAAACTCCCTTATGAGGAGACCCAGATTTCCCAGCTCTTTGCCAGCTTCTAAGGCTTCTTAGAGGCTGTTCCTACTCCACACATTTAGGAACTGTCACTTGCCATCAAAACATCAATTTTCTTCCAGCACTGTCACTACCATTAAGAAATTCTTGTAAATTTTAGCATGGAAGAAGTGGCAAATGCTCCCTTTGCCACCTTCTCCTTATTTCCTTGGGTACATGTGTGATAGTCTCCAGTTATGAAAATCATGCTTGTCATAAGGAGTTCCTTTATTTCACACTAGTGGGGTCCAGCATTCCACCTGCTCCTCCAGAATCACCAGAAACAAACAGCTTCTATAAACCTTCACAAGCTCCATGTTTCCTTGCCTAGAAAATGCAGTAAAAGAAAACTACACAAAGGCAGGTTCTTGCAGACTGCCCTTCATGCAGACACCAAACCGAAGGAATTTTCAGTCTGATAGGCAGAACCTCAAGAAAATCTAAGAAAATGAAGACACTGGCTGAGAATAAACCTCTTGTACAACATTACTCCACTTTTCAGATGTTATGAAACAACAGCAGCTCCCTTCAAATAAAAAGACTATAAAAATTAAATCAGAAATGAAACAGTAACAAACCTTATAGTCATGAATGATTCTCTCAGCAAATGCCTTGTCCAGCATCTTCTTATACCACTCTTGCAATCGTTTGGGTTTGGGTATTTTCTGGTCAGGTGGGTGGCAATGAAAGATGTAATCATCTCCTTCACTGGGGGGACAGGCCCAGATGTGCCCTGTCACATACCTGTGTCACACACAACAAACAACATCTGTGACTCCCACTGAAAACTAACTCAAATCTAGTTATAAATTCAGGCCTCTGACTTTATTTTTTAAATTTAAGTTTTTTTCTTTGTAGCAAAGATGCTGAGGCAATAATCTGTATTTTGACAAGGGATGAGGATGGGGACATAATAATGAAGCTTAAACACCAAGTGAACCTCGGCTCAAATGATGTGCTGCCAGTAATCCCAGCTTGTCTCTCCACTGCAGAAGTTTGCTCCACATATCTCAGAGTGCTCAGAAGGAAACAGAGAGTACCCCAAGTGAAAAACCCACTGAAGAGCCAGGTTTCCTTCTTCCCCAAGAAGCCACTCACCCAAGTTTCTTCACATACTCCAGGTACCCGATGAGGATCTCGTGGTACACGGCAGTCCGCAGGCAGCGGGGCCGGAAGAAGTGAATACTGTCAAGGTAGGAGATGTACACACGCCTGCAGGGACAGAGGGGACACACTCAGGCCTGCCTCAACGCTGCTCTGTCTACACCAGACAAACACGCAGAAAGACAAATAAATGCTGATGGGATTTTTAAAGCATGTTCAAGCACCTTAACCTGGTGCAAACAGTCCTCGAAAGCAAAAGAGGGGCAGCATTTTTTTAGGCAGCAAGAATATACAGAGAGGCAAAAATAAAAGCAGAATCCAAAAAAATGCAACATTTCTGTTGTGTATTTGTCTTTCCCTTAAAAGTCATCTGCAGTCCTACAGTGGGATGGATTTGTGGCCCAGGACTGAAATGCATGTCCCAAATGTGACTGTGCAGTGCATTGGGAGCTGCCCGAGGAGGGCACCTGGTGTTTGTTTGGGGGGGCAGGGGGTACCTGGTGTTTGTTTGGGGGGGCAGGGGGTACCTGGTGTTTGGAGGGGGGCAGTCTGAGCCATACTCCTGCACGTGCATCCCAAAGAAGCACACGTCCACGCCGTCGATCTCCTCGAACGCAAACAGAGCTTTGGTACGGTAAGGGAAGGATTCTGACATCTCCCCAGAGTCCACAAATCTGCAGGAAAGGGTAACAGGAAGGAAAAAAAAACAACCCAAAAAAATGCCAATTATTAAAGCAGTGTCCTACCAGAACAAGTGGATTATTTTCAATCTTATTTTTAACTCCTTAGGAACATCTTTGTGCAGGAGTTAAATGGGGTCAGAGCAGAGCAGTAGTAAAACAGGGAGTCCTGTTCCTGTAAATTCATGGAAAGACTGATTCCATACAGAACACAGGACTGAACAGGCCAGCATTGAGTGTATGAATATCCTCAGAGACCACAAGGCTTTAAATAGGTTACAGAGCAGAAAATGTGATGCATTAGTATGAAGTGATGTCACATAAACACAGTTTTTATGAATTTAACTCAAAATACTTCACAGACTGAAGCTTTTAAGCTTTTAATTTATAATGAAGTAAATTAAAAACCACTCCTGAAAGCTGAAGTGTTTCTAAAAACACAACAAAATGAAGGAAGAGTAAGGAACAGAATCTCAGCAACTGCTCCAAACTAAACTATGAATTCTGTAACCAAAATGTGGTCACTCTCAAGATGTAGTGACACAAAGTCCCAGTATTATAAGCAAGGATGCCCCCATTGCCCCCAAAACAGTCACTTCCTCTACATTTTTTAACCTTTCATATTCCTAAACATGCCCAAATTTCAAAAATACGCAAAGACATTAAGGTGTAAATTGGCACAATTTTGCAAGAGCTTGCAAGGATGCTTCAAAATAAAAGAAACAAAAAGGATTGCACTCATAATTAACAGGACTAACCTGGATTTCATTCCTGGTTTAACTTCTACTGTTTTATCTGAACTTGCTACCACTCTGACAAAGACCTCTCCAGCCTCAGGATGGTTCTGACGCCGCAGGAATTTGTTCACTCTGTCTTCCAAATGGTTCCCTAAACGTGTGGTCTGCAGCCCTGCAAGGAGGGGGAGAACACAACCATGGAAACATTAACACTGGAGCACTCACTGCTCAGGTCAGGCTGTTACTGTGCTTGAGAGCTCTTTCAGCTTCCTCCCTTGGATGGAAGCAGGTTTTCTTCCCTTTTGTTCTACCTCCATATGAAAATTGGATGGTTTTATTTATACAGTCAAAAGGAAGAGAAGCAAACCCATCTGTGCTATTCCCCACAAAAAAATCTGATTTCCACACCCCACGGAAGCTGAACCCACTGGAGTGGCACATTACCCTGTAAGTGAACTAACAAAGGCAGCTTTACGTAGCATTTTTCAATTTCAGGCTGATTTTATGAACCCTGCAAATGTTTTCTCCTCCCAAGCCCACTCTGGCTGGCTGACAGGGATTACATCACTTCACAGATCTGGCTCCATGCCACACCTTTTCAAGCAAAGCAAAGCAAATCAACAGAAATGAAAAGCCTTTTGACTTCAATGGAGATTTCATTGCTTTTGCTTTTCTTTTCAAGAGAGCTTTTGGACTGCAGTTGCAGCAATCTGCACATCAAGGTTAAATAGTTCCTGCCCAGAGATGGAGGTCTTGGGGAGTTCAAGTCCACAGATGGTCCAGATGCCCTTACTCCATCTTTGCATTCACAATTGGCTTTTGTGGGGAGAGCTGGGTCTGTGGTCTTACAGGATGTGATGGCTTTCAAATAAATCCACAACAAATTACAGAAATGGTTCTGATTTTGGGTTAAATTAAGAAAGCAGAAGGATCCCACTGTTTTGACTTGAAGATTTATGGCTATTTCTCTTATCCTGCTGTACTTATTTTACCACTCATATTTCTATTTCACTTTATGGTCAATCTGCTATCTTTTCCAAAGTGATGGTGTAATCTCCAGATGCTCATCTTAATAAAATACATTTAATTTTCTGCTATCTATTACTTCATTTTTCAGTTGGTATTTGGCTCCTGACACAAGGCCCTTGGTTCTCCTCTGACTCCTGAGCCTGCACACAGAATTCTGCAGTGAAATATCTGTGCTAAAAATTACTGCAGGCTCCAACCCTGGGGAAAAAACTCCCATATACTCAAGGACTAGCTCACTTTCTAAGGGATTTATACACTTAAAATTTTATTTTATAGAATCATGGAATGGTTTGAGTTGGAAGGGTCCTTAATCTTATCCAGTGCCACCCCTGCTATGGCAGGAACACCTTCCACTGTCCCAGGCTGCTCCAAATCCCATCCAGCCTGGCCTTGGACACTGCCAGGGATCCAGGGACAGCCACAGCTGCTCTGGGCATCGTGTCCCTCCCAGGGAACAATTCCTTCCCAATATCCCATCCATCCCTGCCCTCTGGCAGTTTAATTACAATCAGTTTAATTGCAATCTTAATTTACATCTTTTAGCTGTCCCCCTGTACAGTGAGATTCTGTGGTCACAACTAGCACTACACAGACTAAATATCATTTACCTGTGAGTAATTAATGATTGGAGTTAAAAAATGAAATTTAAAGGTAAACTGAAGTAAAACCACCATGTTCTTTACCAATTCCAACACACTGAGCCTTTCCCAGGATTTCCCATTCCAATACATTGTATTGGCCTTTCCATATGGAACAGTAGGGGCATGACTTTGAAGGACACAAACACTTTAGGAGGGAATTGTTTTGTTCTGTTGATTTCTCTAAGACAAACAGAAAAGGAAGAAAGGGCTCCATTTCAGTTGATGAGTGGGAACGTTTTTAGAAAGCCATTGGATTTAACTCCACTGTCTTGTTGTGTTTTCATCTTGTCATCTTCCCAATGCTAAGCAACCCAGGGGTATCTGCTTCCTTCCTTATGCTGCAATGCATTAAAACTTGGAAACCAACAAACCCAAAAAGACCAGGCAAGGAGATAAAAGAGATAGGCAGCATTACAATTTTATGTACTGTAAGGAAAGGATCTAAAAGTTGCATTTTTTGATCTATTAGAAAATGCAAGTTGTCTTAGAAAGCAGTTGGATTTTGGTTCTTGGACATTTCTCACCTATGCACCTGTGATAAAAGCTCAAAGCTCAGTGAGAACTGCAGTGCAAACCTGAAAAAAGGCATCCAAAGTGCTGAGAAGGAACCTCCAGCACAGGTCTGTGACAGCAGCAATGGCCAGACCTTTGTCAGTGGATGAGTAATTGGGCAGAGAGGAAGAAAGTCCAACTGCAGGCCTACTGTGACTTCTTGTCAGGAAACTACTTTGGGTGACTTATCTGTCAGGATATCTTTCGTCTTTGAACCTCTCTGCTTTGGCTACTGGTGAGGTAGTATTTGTAGATTTTCTTAGCAAAAGAAATACTTCAAAAGTTCAGGGTTTTCCAGCAGAACCCAGCTGCACATTGGTTATATTTGGCAGGCTATCCGTTAAGAGAATCAATTTTCTTCACTTTACATTAGGAAAATGAATGTTCCTTAAGAGCTGAGGGATGTGCTGTCTTGGTTAGCAGCAGTTGTGCCATCATGCTTGAAGGAGTGGAGAAATATTGATGGCAACTTGGGCAGAAAATGTTTTTTTAAGAGGGAATATGTTAATGTTTCAAACTTTCATTGCTTAAGTTTGTTTTCAGGTCAGCAGCAAGACCAAGGTTTTAATGACAAGAACAGACTTTCCTTTCCCTTCTCTGCTCTTTCATTCCCACCAGGGCACTGTAAAGAAAGCTGATCTCCAGAGCTGAGCCCACCAGTGGATTACAGCTGGCAGCAGGACTCAAATCCTCAGGGGAGAAAGACAAGACAACCAAACAGCAGGGAAAGGAGAGGGACAAGGAGGAAAGGAAAAAAGCATCATTATTTCCTGTCCAGGACAGAACAGTCACCTTGAACTACATGGCTGGTTACTGAAACTTGAACCAGAGCCACAAAACAACTGCAGATATCCAGGAATCACACACTTATTTTAAGGAAACTTACATTCAATACATGTAAAGTCAGCATAGAACATAAGAGTCATCCATTTTAAATGGGTGTCTAAAACTACAGTTGGATTTCATCATTTTATAAATGTTGTCCTCCAATTTTAATCTGTCTTTAATGAGACTAATTTAGGCCTCTTTAACAAAGCTCTCTTGAGTGCATCAGGTTACTCCAGAGACTGTTCTGATTACTGGAACCCACCATGCCTCACACAACATCATCATCTGCAAATTACCCCCTTCACATCTCCTGCTACACAATCAACCACACACAAAGTTATCAGGAAGTCACATTTTTAATGCAAAACTCTGCCTTTATCCCAGCTTGGAATTTTCAGGCATGTGCAAGTACAACACCACCCAGAAATGCCCAGAACTTCTAAGGATCAGGGAAGGACAGGGGAGGAATGAAGTGTCCCTGCTTGTTCAGGTGCCAGGATCACCCCCTTGGTGTCTACACTCACTTTATTTTTCTGCTCTCTGCACTGACTGCATTTCCAACACCAGCCCCTTCTGTTCCCCCACCAAACCTGCATCAATAAAAATGTCCCAGGTAAGTTCCCTGATGCCTGAAGAGAATCCTGTGTAAGGATTCTGGAGACTGGCACAACCTGACCTGGCATCTCCTGGCCCTGTCTTCTGTGCCCATTTCTACAATGGCTGCTGCCAAGAGCACTCCAATTCTTACTCAATGACCCAACTCTTACTCCACCACCCATTCTGGAGGCAAGAAAAGCTCTTCCTACACTTTGGTGCTGCAGCACAAGTTACTACAAGTTACTGGAAGGGCACAGAGGTAACAATCATTTCATGTCAGCTCCAACACTACATGGAAACCTGGCTGAATGCAGCCAGTGAAGCACACACAGCCCTGTGCTCCTTCTGTTCTATTTGTCTCTCCTTTTGCTTTTTAACCCTAGAAAAACAAGGACAAAGACGTCAAACACACCAACAGCAACAAGACTGACCACAAACACATGACCAGCAGGGCTTTAAGATGTAGATTAAAATTCTGACAGCCTCAGGATATGCTGCCCCCCATTTTGCAAATGGTCCTGTGCTGTCGGTCATGATAACACAAAGTCTCAATCAAAACCCATTAGGGGTGACAGGGAAAAGATGAAGATAAAAACAGAAATACCAAACTCACTTTTAGCACTGAATTTGTTTTCTTTGCGTGTTCTACCAGTTTTCTTCAGACAATTATCACAGACAAACCTATTGAGAAAAAAAAGCGCCAAAGATTTAGCATAAACCCATTATTGGTGAGCTTAAACCCAATGTTTGAACAAGCAATTTAAATGTCAGAGTACAATATATTTTTCTCTGGCTTTGAACAGCTTATTTCACTCCATTTTTAAGGGATTTAAAACTTTTATGAGCTGGTTTTACTCTGCCAAGCAGTTACACCTGCATTTGTGTTCTGTGCACACAACTCCCCTCCAGCCAGCTGCCCTTGGTTAAGAGTTAGAAAGAAACCACACAAACCTGTGTGGATGAATACACACATTTTCATCTGAATATACTGAAATAAGACCCCAAACAGCAAAGAAAAGTATTTTATTTGGAAATGCTTTGTCCTTTTGTACCCAGTTCTTTGAGAGGCTGTGGCCACATATTAAAGAACAAAGGCAGAAAGTCCTTAATTACATAAACTACATTGGGGTAAAAAACTAATAAACATCTCTTACCCTGAAGGCCAAATAATATCATAATGTAACACACAAATCTGGTGCATCTTCCGACCACATTCTTTGCAGTCAACAAACCTTAAGAGAAAAAAAACCAAATTATTTTTGGTGTTAGGTAAGTAATTTTCCAGAATTCAGCATGAAAGAAGGACTTGCCAATCCGCTGCTAAGAGCTAAATCAACTTCACCAGGTCCAATTTATGTCTAAGATTAAAAAAATACTCAGAATAGATTCAGATGTACATCTATCAATCCATGTGCAAGTTATATATACACATCTATAACTATATATAAATGGCAAAATGTGCTGGTTTAAAAATCTGAAATAGGCTGTCATGCACAACTCTTTCTGCATCTTTTGTATCCTTTTTTAAGCAGAGTCCCAGTTTCATAGAATCCTCAACAATACCTCCACAGATTTAATTCTGAATTGCCGCAACAACCACAAGCTGAATAAATGGTTGCTCAACTTACTGCAAATGTAAGAACTAGTCATTCATGAACCACCCTGCCAAAAAAACATGTATTAACTTGTCTGCCTGGCTCTGCTCTAGTCTTGTTGTTATCTTTTGTTTTCTGGTCAAATAGTATGTCAGAATTCTTTTATTGGATGGGAAAAGGATGGATGTCAGAGGTTTTCCCAGTCCACAATGCAGTGCAGAAGCCAAATGCACTGGGGTCTATCTCAGTCCAGCCTTCCAGGCCTGGGGAGGAGCTCTGTTTAGAATTTGCAAAGATAAGCACAGGAATCAAAATGTGGTTTTTTGTGCCTCAAACTGTCAGAAAACATGGAGCAGGATGATAAAATCCCACTGCAGGGGAGGCAACCCTGTGCTCCTGAGGAGAAGTTCAGCTGGGCTTCCTCTGAACCTCCCAAGGGTAACACAGGGTACCTCGGCCTTGGGTGGGCTCAGCACTCAGTGAAGAGAAAAATGGGGTTTAGAAGCACAAGAGGAAAATGCAGAAGTGCCTCAGGAACACAGAGCCTGGGCTGAAAGGCTCTGGAGGAAGGAGGGCATCCCCAGCCCTGTGCAGAGCCTGGCAGGGCACACCCTTGGAATTCCCCAAAAGACAGAACAGGATCTGTCTGTGCAGCAGCTCCCCTGCTCCCCTGGGGTACCAAATCAGACACCTGGGTGCTGTGCCATGGATTTTAGGGAAGGATTCTGCAGTCTGTTTGGGCAGGGATGGGGGAACAGAAGAGTTCTTTACTCCCTGCCCCATTTCTGCCCTGCTGGCCCAAGGACAAGTGGAAGCAGAGATATTTTGGGGAGGAAAACAACAGCCTGGTACTTACGGCTCCGGATCCAGGGTATCGTTTTTCTTCTTTTCAAACTGATCCTTAGAGATGGTTCTAGAGACAAAGAGTTAATATGAAAACTCAGTAGCACCCTCACATCAGAGGCTCAGACAATATCATGCTTTGCTGAATTGCAGCAAACCTCAAGTTTGAAGAAAGCACCTCAGTATTTATTTTCTGGTCAGAGCAAGCAATGCAGTTAATTGCATTTTAAGCTACAGAAAATATTTTCCCCATTTCCCTTTCTATGTAAACTAAAAGCAAGAGATACCCAAGTCTACACATAAAATTAAAATCATAAAGAACAAGAGAAGCTACTGTCAGTAATGCTGCCACCTTCAAAACCCACTTCTATGCCTCAAATCTGATTTTTCTGGGCAGCTTAGAGGCAAGTCTTTGGTTTTAGAAACATAAGCTGTGCTTCAAAAGGTGAGATATCAGAATTAGATGGAAATTTTCCATCAGAAAAGGTGATGGTTTAGTGATATTTATTGACACAGCTTCCACTGCTCCCCTCCAAACACATTATCAGGGGCGGCCACCCTGGGAATGGGCAGCTCAGCTGGACAGACAGCAGTGCTGGACAGAGTAACAGACCCAACACAGCAACAGCTCTTAATCCTGACCCCATAAATCTCCTGTTAGGAAGCAATAATGCATTTCCCCCCAGACACCACCACAGGGGTTTGGGTTTTACTCCCAAACCAGGACACCCACCCTGCTCCCTATCCCAAAATTCAGGATGCAGAGCAAAGGAAGAGACTTACGTTTGAGGCTGGGAAGGGTCATCACCCAGGGTGACATTCTCCCCCTGGATTTCAGTGAAACACTTCTCACAGAAGTGATACCTGTCAGCAAGAAGGCCATATTTGGGTGAGCTGGTCCAGCACAAACACAGCCACCCAAGCACGGAGCCACCAACCAGGGCAGGGCAGATCACCAGGAGCACGACGGAAGGGGGGACGTTGTTGGTTGATTGATGGGTCAGTGTGGACAATGAGGAGGCACAGAGGGAGGGGAGGGCAGGATTAGAGAACAGGGGAGGGAACAAACAGCACAGACGTAAGAGGTAAGACGCAAACACCAAGACAACACAGAGCAGAAAGCCAAGGCAAAGCACAGATTAGCATTCGGTCTCATTTCACACATCGTAACAAGTGGGGGGGCCTCACTTCCCAAATCTGGGCAGGATTCATGGAGTAGCCACCAAGAGCTACCTTTGTACAAGGATTCAAATTGAAGAATTTGGATTTGATTTGCATCACTCAGGGAAAAAAAAAATTTCTTTGATTCCAGGCTTGTGACTGATCGAGTTTCCTTTGGGTATAAAGGAGACTGTCAACAAGCTTTAAAGACACATTTATTACAGATTTAAATAATCAGGAAATATGCTGAAAGCATTTACTGATTGTGAGTCAAAACTGCAAAAGCAGAAACACTTGATATTGAAAAAAAAATCTATAAAAACAATAAATTCAAAATTTGACTGTAAGATTAAATGTGACCAATTGCTTAGCTAATAATATCTTTCATATAAATGAAACCAAATCCATACTCTAGACAAACATTTAACAGAAATGCAATTATGGGTCAGAGTTTCCAGCCATTTAACTATACAAATACAATATATGTATATATGTGCACAACATGAAATATTGTACATACATACAATATATTTATCAGGTACATTAAAGATGTGGAATTAATTAAGCTTTACAAATTGAATATAAGGCTAGGTACAATTTCTGGTCAGCAGACCAAGTGCCAATCCAAGTCATACTCAGCAAAACCAATGCTGAGTAAATTGGAATACAACTCCATGAAAATACAATCTGCATTTGAAAAAATAAAATAAAATCAAAGTTACATGGATTTGGGGAGGGGAATGGTGGGGGCTGGTGAGTGTTTTGGTTTGTTTTGCGGTTTTTTTGATTGTTTATTTCAGATAAACTGGAACCAAAGTTGTCAGGGTCACTAAAATAAAAAATAAAAAATAAAGGAGGCTAAATGTTTAGAAAGGATATGAATTCACACATGAACAAAGGTAACAGAGAGGCCACAGCTGTAAAATGCAGGAAGGCCACAAAGGATCATCAAAATAAAGGAGCTTTATGGAGAGTGAGAGAGTGGAAGCAGCGATGGCAGCACAGAACAAGGCAGGTTTAGTACTCAGACACCAGAGCCGTGGGGATGGGGAGTGCCACAGGCACCAGGGGACTCAGCGTCACAATGAACCAACAACCCAAGCATGAGACTGATCCATGTGGCAGCTCTGCCCCCTCACACAGCCCAGACAGCCCATGGATCCCAGAGACACCTGGTGTGCTGTCCTGGGGACAATCCCAGGGGATGGGCTGGATCAGAATTCCACGCTGGCCAGGGGAGATGCTCCCTGAGCCCCCAGCAGAGCTCAGAGCTGAAGCCCTGCAGGAGCCAGGAGCACAGCGAGCCCTGCGCTGGCTCCAGTTAATCCAGGCTCCCTGGCACTGCCAGCCTAACCCCCCTAAACTGCAGCCAGCTCCTCCCAGGGAAAACCAGGCTTTGGGAGCTGAGAGTGCAACAGAGCAAGGCCAGGAGAAAAAGAAACTATTCTTTTCAGTTGTTATCATTTGGGATGAGAAATCCATTGTGGTTATGAGAGAGGAGGGTTTCAGGGGTACAGATACTGCACATCTCATCTCCACTGACTTCCCTTACTGATAACATAGTATCTAATAATTTATTTTAAAAATCAAAACATGAGGTTCAGAATTTTATGTCCTTTTACACATCATCCATTTCTTTTTTCCTATAATGTGCTGCTTTAATTTTTCCTTAATTAAACCCCCCCAACCCCTATTTTCCTTACTAATATAGTTAATACTAACTAATTAGTACTAACTGTACTAATACAGTTGCTCATCATTTAAAGAGTCAGATTGGGAAGGACTGAAAGTCAGGAGGACCCAAATACAGGAGAGTGAAGCCAGAAAAATCCATGGCCAAGGCTCCTATTAATAACTTGCTACAATTAAACAGTCCCAGAAAAGGTTAATTCTGATCCATTTTCAGAATAATTTATGGGCTTTCAAAGCACTCTAAGCTTTAATCCATGATATTAAAATGAGGAAATAAAAACTGAAGTACAGTGAAAATGAATCACCTAAAGATCATGAACATTTGTCCATAAAATAACCAAGGTGAAGCAATAGCTGTAACTTATTATGGATATGGACCCTCAGAAACAGAGACCTGCCTTTTGCATGTCACCACAAGTATCCAGCAAAACCCATAAAAAAACATACAATATTCCAGTTACAGCAGCCATAGAAACCCCAAAGAATGCACTTATTGCAACACATCAAACATGAAAAGCTTTTCAAATGCAGACTGTTCAGGTGACTCCTGTTTATTAAAGAGCAACCTTATGGTTCAACACCAAAGTCCAGAAAATGCTCAATCTCAGCATTAACAGGGCAATTCCCAACTGTAATTAAGTGCAAAGGCAATTCTAAATTCATAACTGGATGGCAGAACTGACATGAAACACCACTTGGTTTTCTCAACTGGAAATTCACACATGGAACACATTTTCTGAACACTCTAACTTACATTTCTGCCTTATTATGGGATCTAAAGGGTTCTTTACCAAAGAATGAAATCTAGTGCCTGAGTTAATTTATTCAATGGTGCCTAAATATTCCTAGTTGTAATTTAGTTATGTGATACACTGGACTTTAAGTGCATCCAATTTTGCCTGTTCTGTACATGGAAAATTCAAGAACATCTGACCAATCTAAGATCTGCTGGAATTTGTTTTTCACTTTTTACTTGTTTAAGAACATCTAGGATTTGAAGATTACTGTCACAGGAAATTTGAGTGGTTTAGAGCTGATGAGCAGGGGCTTTCTATGCAAAATGGATTATTAACAATATGGTGATTAATCTTCAGAAACACCTTTTTAAAAGCCCCCATCATTCATTTAGTGGGCCTGAAACAGAAAACCTCACACTCCCCCTGAACTCAACCCCACCTCAAACCACAAATCCCCTTCTCAAGGCAACTGGAGGAGCAGAAATCTATAATTTAAATGGACTTTCATGTTTATAAGGGGCAGGAAAGTGGAATATTGCAGCTCCCAAAGCAGAGGAGCCCTCTGCTCCACCCACCCTGGACTTCTTGCTGGTGAATGGAATAATCCAAATTATTTAACACAAACTTCAATTGGGAAGGCAGTTTTGAAAGAAAAATGAGCCCTTCTTCAATTCCATTTGAAGTTATTATTCTTTCCAAATACAAAATGTGTAACATGAATGCGGAATATGAAAAGTATTTTAAATTTTACCAACAGTGATGGTATTTAAGGGTTGTTTTTCCCCAATGCCAGTACTGAACTGCCTCTTTAAATACATTTTAATTGCTTTATTTCTCTTAGCCTGATTTTTCAGAGTACACAGTGGCTGTGTCAAACCTTTTAAGAAAGCTCATGAATTTATTCCTGCCTGTCAATATCTCTGCCTCTCAAAGGCCACCCAAGGTCCCCCACATAAGGTGGGATGCCATATTTTCCTCTCCCATATTGTGCTGCTCCAGCACGGGGCTCAACAGGCTGAGAGCTTCTCAAGAGCATGTTTGGAAAGAAGAGATGGCCCAAAAGATGAAATACAAGTGCTGGAAGTCTCAATTGGTTCTGTGACTTCACAGCTGGCAAGGCTTAGAGGCTGCCAAGCCTCTGGAAAGCAATTCATAACTTCCTTTTCCCTATTTAAAACAAAGCTTTTGTCTCAGCCCATTCATATTGTGCATTTTATTTGGGGGGGGAAGACACACATCATCTAAGAAATCAAAATTAAAGCCCAGTTTTGAGTTTGCTTTGTGATTTTAACACTGGTGATTTAAGCATTAAATGGAAAATTAATCTAACAATTGTTTATTAATAATAATACAAACACCAAGTCCTAATATTAATTAAAAAGTAAGAGAATTTTTAAAATTTTCTCAGCTTCTCATGGAGTCTCTGGGTAGTTTTTAATGTTATTTCCTAGCTAATTTAAATATAATTAAGCACTGACTAAAAAGGGGAAAGATAAGTCTTGCAATCAATCACTGCACCCTTTACTTGGCAAATTCTGGCACCAACTTGCAAACAAACCTGCATATTTCCACAATTCTCCCAGAACAAGCTAACAGGATTTCTGCAGTTCTGCTCTTCTCCCTCCAGCAAGCCCTGCTCCTCATTTTACAGATAACAAAATTTGGACAACTGGAGCATTGCATGGGGCAGCCTGGCTAAGAGTAAGCAGTAAGGAACAGTGTGCCTCCCAGCGCAGCACAGAAAAACAGAGAGTCACCTGCCAGAGGACAGCATGGAAAGACAAGCAAAGAACCTGGCCCTGACATAGCTGGCAAAGGCAAGGAAAAGTTAAAAATCCTCCTCACCCTCTGTATGTGCAGAGAACTCAAAAGAGATCTCACTCCCTGAGCAAGGGAAAGAGCCTGGATTGAAGCACTTACCTGTTCTGGTAGCTGTAGTAGGCAGCGTCCCGGGGAATTGTACACAGCTGCTTGCCATAGCAGCACAAGGTCTGGGGAGAGAACTCATACTGCAAAACAAGGGAGAAGAGCAGCTTTACAATGGGGCATTTTGGTCATCAGGGATCTGCAAAGCAAACCTGATGCTTGTGGGTATCAGAGGACACTGCCATGGCCACCACACTTTTCCAGCTATTGTGAGTGAACCAGCAGAGCTCTCTCAATCTGGTGACAATCCTTAACTCTAAAAGCAGCTGACCCTTTGGCCTCTGCTTTGTGGCCATGGGAAACCAGGGAAGTATTTTAATATTACTTATAACTAAGGAAGGTGTCCTTTGAGGGAGAAAAATACAATAATAACAGAAGAGCAGAGCTGCTATCAACCTTTTCAACCCTGAACATATTTATAATAAAGCCAAACTTTCAGCATTCGGTATTTTGAACAAAAGAGCACCCAAAGCTGAAGCTGTTGGGAAGAACATTCCCTGGGACAGTGGGGGATGTTCTGGACACCCACCTTGCGGCCACAGCAGTAGCCCAGGGACTGCATGACCGGATCAATCTCTTGCTCAAACACCTCAGCCAGCTTAGTGCAAAACTTATAGACCCGGGAAGTCTTGCGGTTGTAGAGCCAGGCGTTGTTGAACATGAGCCACACATCATCCACGTACTGCCAGGGCTCCTGGTACTGCCCCGTGTCCAGCTTGCGCTTGATGGTCGAGAGATCCATGGGATTCTTCACAATGTCAAAATAATCCTGGAAAAACACGCAAAACACTGAGTTTTTAAGAGGTTTCCAATATGCTGAATAGAACAGGCAAAACGTTTATGAAAATAGAATATGTTATAGGGTTTTTTTTAAGGCCAACTCACCGGAATCCCTAAAAGCTGGGGATCCACAGGCTGTCTGAAAGGAAGGGACTCTGGGTCCTGCCGGTACAAAGCCTCCAGGGTGGGCATCAGAGCCTGGCGCAGCTCCTCGGGCTTGAAAACTGGCAATGGAAGGCAGCAAAGTTAGAAAATTGCCCTCCACGTTCCAAATCTCCTGACTCCCTTAAAAACCCCAAAGAAATACATTAACTAAAACTCTGCAAAGGGTTTTCCTGATCAGAGGCAAAACCACACTTAGAAGAGGCAAATATAGCCTTGTATTTACTCAGGTGATATTCCCAAAACAGGGATGTGGGAATAACTCTAGTCCATAATGAAACACATTCTAGAGCATAGAAAAACCCCCCAAAACTTTCACAGAATCCAATTAAATCAATTGTTTCACCATGAATGAACCTTTTCTCCTCAAAGGAGTGGCTGAGCATCGTTTTCCCTCCCTCCCTTCTACCTTGTTCACTATTTCCAAGGCAAGATTCTTCCAGCAAAACCCACTGCACTGGGCAGGGATGAGGAGCCAGCTCTACAGAGAGTGACCAGCTGTCCTGAGAGCTGGCACAGGAATTTTCCTGGCCACAGTGTACAAACAGTCCTGCTCTGATGGATCGTTAATTGATTTTCAAAGTGCTAATACTTCCAGATTTCTATGGCACCACTTGGCAACAGTGGCATGGCAACAGCCACGATTCTTTCAAGAGTGGCTGACAAGAACAAAAAAAGGCAATACATTTTCTGAAAAATAATGATAACTTGGAGAGCTCTTTGAACATCTCAGCAGTGTAATTACATTTATTTCCTTAGGAACAGTGTCTTTAAATAGGGAAGAATGCCTATCATTGAGAAAAAGACAACTAAGGAAAGCAGGATGGCATCTAATATTTATCTACCTGGATGAAATGAGAACCATACCAATAAAATGGAGCAATTAATTTTGCTAAAAGCACTTGAATCGACAGGGCTCAGCGACCCCTTTGAGGCTGAGCATTGCTTTTCTCACTCAAATGGTATTTTGGTATGATATAAAATGCTTTTTGGGACATCTAGTTCAAAATTTACAATTTTAAAGGGTACACACACACAAAAAAGGGAAGATAAATTAAGCTGACACTACTCCATTGGCTGTATGATCATTGCAGTTGATGCCCCAATCTCAGTCCCAACAAAATGGCAATTCTCTTCCATATTTATCAATACCATACATGCAGGCACTTGCCCTACTACAGATTCCCAAAGTTTTATAAACAACTCTTACACATAATATTATGGGATTCTTGAGAACAGAAATAAATATTAAATGCCATTAATGAGGAACAGATGGTTCTGATTCAGATGGTTCATAATGTGATAATAAGAATTATTTCATTTAATGACATGTAAAGGTCATAAAGTACCTTTTAATAATCTATTCTGACTACCTGCTTGACACTGCTTTTAGAATTTTCTCCTATAATAACATACCACTAAGCTACAGTATCTTTCACAGCAAATCCAATCTTATTTTAAACTCAAAGTACAGAGATCCAGTGTGACTTCCACCAAGTTCCTTAAAGCCTAATTATCTTCACTGATAAAGTTTATAACTCACTTTTGTTTTGAAGTTTGAAAAGAAATCAAAATGAAAATCCAGCTGTTATTTCAATTTATTACTTCACCTAAAAGCATAAAGAAAAGTTGCCTTCATCTTCAGCTGCTCTGCCTCTAAGGACTATGACTAATACCAGCACATTTGATCATAGCATCTCCCTCTATACGAATTTTACAAGGAAGTTTTGTTTTTCCCCTCTCTCCTTTTTCCAAAATTAAATGCTCTCCGTTCTCCTCTGGTAGCTCGAAGACCTTTGTAAGGAGCTGGCATCCAGTTATCCCATTTTGTCTTGGATGTGTGGGTGGTAAAAAGAAAATGGGATCTTTGCCTGACTCACCATGACATATAATCTACCAAAGAAGAGTACAATGCTACCTTTTAATTTTTTTTTTGCCTTTTTCAAACAGAGGCAAGTGTGCTCATGATTACTAAAGAGAAAATTCATAAAGGAAGACAAGACATTTTCAGAATTACAAGGACAACACACACAAATACATCTCAAACCCAAGCTCCTGCAAGTTTTCCATTACATCTTACAAAGAAGTGAAGAAACCAGTAAAACTCATCTCCAAGGACAAACCTAGGAGACGGGAGCTTCCCAAATTAATATTACAGTGGGTTTTTTGAGACTGCAGAGCAAAGAACCACGATCTGCCTTTCTTGCTCACATTAGATTTGCAAAAAAAAGGCAAAATAAGGCACTGCTTGCTAATTTATAGCACACAGTCCATGGCACCTCCCATTAATGCCTGCTATGTCCCAGCTAACTGTGGGATGGCCCTCAACAATCTGCTTGCATGGAAGGAAGAATTCCCAATACTTTTGCAACCCATGCAAAACTCCCGATCAGTCTCTTCAGTAGCTTTAAAATATCACCTATCCCTTCAGCACACTTGGCAGTAATTATTCTCCAATACCTCTTGGTTTATTCAGCATTTTAATACCAATTAACATTGAACAAACTCCTTGGTGAGAAAATGTCAGCACTGAAACTCTTGTCTGTGGTTGTACCTGCCCACGCTGCACGTGCTTTGCACTTACACAGTGACTGGGTGACAAAACTTCCAAGATAAAATTGTGTCACTGAAGGAGGAATTGGAATACGTGGTGACCCAGCCTGAACTGACTCTTCCCTGTGCAAGCACATTCAGCAGTGATGCCTTCCACTTGGAATATCACTGGCTCAGAAATGCTAACAAGCTTTCCACTCCCTGTGTTGCATTTGGGTTGGAAAAGGCTCTGCAGGAGGCTCTCGTCTGGGTGCCCCACTCTGCTGCCAGCTGAAAACATCAATCTGCAGGAAAATGGTTTTATAGTGATTTCATACAAGAAGATCATGGTTAGTAACCAAATGCAACCTAAAGTACATCAAGGAGATGTAGATTTTTTTTAGACATTTGTAGCATGTTGAAAGCTTCCCTTTGGTTGAAAACTAAAAACTAACCACAGAAAACATCACCTCAGTAAAGCAGATGCCAAAAGACAGAGGTCTCAAAATTGCTAAGGTTTTTGAGTCCAAAAACTTATCTTGCAGCCTGTCACAAAGCCTGCACTGCAAGCAGAGAAATATATTTCTGTTTTAATACTCTTATTTATTTCTTACTAACACAAGGCACCCAAACATTTACATAACCTGCAACACCACGAAGTTTCCTTGAGCAGAGATGCAGTCACACCTCAATCTGTGCTGACACTGCAGCTTAATTTAAGAGAGTGCTGAGCAAACCAACACTACACTGAAAACTTTCAAGTCCTGAAAACACAGGACTCTCAAATAAATGTTAAGCCCCTTGCAGCAGTCCAGCCTAGGAGAAACACAGGCTCAGGAGGGTTCAAGTGCTCGATTCTCAGAAAAGTGACTGACAAAACTCAGGATAACGGTGCTGTTTGCAGCCTCTCAGCAGGAAAAGAAAAGTGATGGATATCCTTGGTTACTGAAAGCACTCTTATCTACACTGAGCTCTCCTCAAAGAGCACCAAGATGTACAGGGAGGGATTTATGTGTTTAATTCCTCCAGCAATCACTGCCTTACTGCCTTGGTCCTTCTGGACAGGCACTGCTGAGATCAAGGGTACAGTGACTTGCTTTTCTCACCTGTTCATGTAACATTAAAGGAATCCTACTTTCAAAATTAAGTTACAGAGTATTGATCTCCCAGAGCTCCACGTGCTGGGAACACAAGTGCAAAACAGACCTCTCAGCAGGAGCTGAGAGCGTGGCAAACAAATGTCAGTGAAAGCAAGGCACAGGAGGGAACTCAGTTTTCATCCACGTACTTTTCTTGCGGGGCTGAGATGGCGATGTGGATTGTGAAGTGGTTCCGTTAGTGCCGCTCTCCTCTTCCTCTTTAACCTCTGCTTTAATTTCAGGCTTCTTTTCTTCAATTTCCATCGGCTCCTGCTTCAGTTCTGTCCCATCTGTTTCCTCTTTTATTTGTGAAGATCCTTGTAAATCCTCCTCCACCTTAAGAAAGGATGCAACGAGAGGTACTGTTACATCTACAAGCCAAACTTCAGCCATTAAAATATTAGTTTGAGACTGTTGAAACACTTTCCATCATGGCTTTCCTCAGGAGTTACTTTGCAGTAACGACCCTCCTCTCGCCCCTTAGCTCACCGAGTCAGACACATCATTAAGTGCTTTTATAGCTATCACTGCTTTCAGTTAAGCTGTAGAGAATCTCATTTACCTCAGTCTTAGCTTCCACTTGTGTCTCACTAGTCTCTGGCTCAGTTTCTTCAGTTTTAACTTCTGATTTGCTTTCTAGCATTGGTGCATCTGGTCCTAGTTGCTGGGAATTCGTATCAGCACTAGCAACTGAGGCAGGGGTGGGGACCCTGTTATCAATACTAGCTGCTGCCTGGGATAGCTGTTGTAAAAACAGTACAAAAGAAAGACACTGCATATATAGAAATATTTTCCTTTACTAAAAATGAACAGCACAAAAGAGACATGAGATGATATTCTACAACAGTGCAGAACATGGATACAGGTCACTGTAGCCAAGTTGTGATATTACACATTTAATAACTCTGCTTTACAGAGGAGAAGCCAAGGAAGAATTCTGCCCCAAAGAGGCTTCTTTTACAGAGAAAACACCTGCCCAGTAAACACTGTACATTCCTTGAAACGTGCATTTGCCCTGGCTGAATCTTAAAAGGAAAAAAAGCTATGCAAATCTCAGGATCAGAAAAGATTCTGATTATGGCCAGAGTATTAGGCCTGTTACACCTCATCTTTCTGCACACTGCTGCCAATTTTACTTTGAGCAGTTCAGCCATTCGACCCCCCCTCCTTCACACAATGCTGAGAACATCTGATCACACACATTTTACACATCTCTAACCAACCCCCTGGTCTAAAGCAGAGGCTGCTGTGGACAGCTATGGGCTCTGTACATTCAGGACATGGTGCTACAGACAGGGACACTCGTGGGATGTCACGACACAAGGCAGAGGGGACTGGCTGGTACTTACTGGAGTGCCAGGTGGCTGTGCCTGCACAGATGTAGGCTGCTGCTGGGCTGGCTGTGGGGTTGGCACAGACTGGGGCTGGGCAGGGGTCTGTGGCTGCGGTGTCACCTGGGCCTGGGCCGCAGTCTGCCCCGTGGGCGTGCTCTGGGTCTGCGTGGCCGTGGGGACAGAGCCCGGCGTCGGGGTCGGAGTTTGTCCCGAGGACGAGACCGGCGTGGATGGCTGGGTGGGCGCTGCTGGCTGGGGAGGAGTCATTCCTGGGGGGGTTTGGTGCTGCATTGGTGCCATCCCCGCAGCAGTGGACACGGGAGGTGTGCTCTGGTGCAGGGGGGGCTGCGTCACCGGGGGACACGGCAGCTGCCCGCTCTGCGGCCCCAGCATGTTCAAGGAGTTGGGAAGAGCAGCACTGGGAACCTGCCCCTGCTGGGGAGAGAGACAGAGAGAGAGAGCCTTACAGAGCCTGCAGCCACACTTATCCTTTCAATCACAGCCCTGAGGCTTTCTGACAGCACACTGTCACTGCGAGCAGATCAGCCACAAACGCTGCTGCTGCCGCAAGTGACTGCTCCAATTTCTGTCATCGCTGCCATCAGCTCCCAAGGACCTCGCTCCCAGATATTGTGCCATGCACGTCCTGCATTAATTCCACTGGCATAGAGAGGGAATCCTCACAATCCCAGTAACACAGAAACCCACAGGCAGCCTCTAAATTGTGCCATTAGCTGGGCAAAGGTCAGGCTTCGACACAAAATGGTTTTCAGCAAATACCCATTTTTAGGCCAGGACTCTGAGGGAGCTCTGCTATAGAGGGCAGGTCAACACATTTAATGTTGCTGCACAGAACAAGACTTAAGAAGAGTATTTTTGTTTTCTTTTTAATTCTAATTAAACCATTCAAGATGCTTCAGAAAACCTGGGATTTGTTTTTCAGAGCAGCAACAATAAAGTACTCTGGACGTACTTAAACCTTTAAGTGATACATTTTACTGAAGACTGCATCAGATAACTGGTGATAAAAAAAGAATACTCCATCCTCAAATGTAAGTGTTACTCTTAGAAATACAAATCAGATAATTTCCTGCAGATGAGGTTTCAAATTTAAAATACACTTCTATATTGTCTTTATAGAGGCAGTTTTATGGAATTAAGTGCATTGGGGAAAAAAACGTTCACCACAAAGGCAGTCAGACAAGCCAGAGCCCATGAAACTGAAGATATTCCATCCTGCACATATTCCAAATCTGACCCAATAGAGCCCTTCACAACCTAAGTAATCTCTTAGAACTCCGGAGGTTTTAACTAGCCTAAATTACTTGGGCTCAGAGTTAAACAACAAGCCTTTCCCTCTGGAAAAGCAGATACTTTGGCATCATAAGCACAGCTGCTACTTCACTGACCACTACTGCAACAGAAAAATGTTACAGGAAAAACCCAACAATTTTCTCTCCAGAAGCAAAGAAGTTAAAACAAATTCTAGAAGATCTTGCCCAACCACTTTATTATAATCCTGCATTTAAGTCAGCTACTCTGGTCCACACAGAGACAAAACATATGTTCCTAGGCATCCCATAAACGGATTTCTGATATTTCCCCTAAAAATCTCATCACATGCATTTTGAAGGGATTTAAATCAGGACTTGCAGGGCGTTGCGCCCCCATTAACAGATGTCGATAAGTTATGTAAGAGCTCCTAAGAAGGCAGATGTAACTCAGGATCCCCCAAAATTGGGGTGACTACATCAAACAATGGATACAGAAATACAAATAAACAAACATAAGTAAAGGAAATAAATCAGAGCAAAATAATTCAGAGCACATAAATCTTAGAGAATCCATCTCACCTGTGCCACCCCGGCCTGGGCTGTTGACTGACCCATGCCCACATTGTTCACATTCATAGCTCCAGTGGATGCTGGGAACTGGTTTTGGGGCAGGAATTGGTTCTGGGTAGGAGCCTGACCCATCATGTTGTTGGAATGAGCTCCCATCATGTTCTGTGGCTGAGGCATTCGGGAAGGAGACATTGCCATCTGAAAATTAACACCCAGATTAACTAATTACCATTTACCATTACCATTACAGAGCAGGACAAAGGAAAATACACCGAAATCAATCAAAATATAGGACAAAAAACAAAAGGAAAACTGGCTAATTACACTAACTGGACATGGGCATATGTCTATAACTTTGGCATTTGTTCCAAAGCATTAATTATTTTTAACAGGTAATATTCAGAGTGTTAACTCTGTTTTGTTCTCTGGGCTGACACAGAGGATCCAGGGAAATTGAAAATATTTTTTGTTTTTCTAAAGAATAATAACATGTTTTCATGTAGGAACAAAGGTGGTTTATACACTGCAAAGATGCTCTTCCCCAGATTGCTGGGGATTACTGCACCTGTGGCACGTGCCCCTCCAAAGCTCTGCTCAGTGTTTTCGGAACACACAAATATGACAAACAAACGCCTCGATGAAAGCCTGTCAGACTGGCTGCACTCCCATGAAATTATCCCACAGCTGGCAGCACTGCTGTGCAGCCTGGCCTTTGCAGAGGGGCTGGGGTGAGCGGGGAGGGGGGTACGAACCGCGGGCACGGCGCCCATGTTGTTCATCTGCACCGGGTGGTTCATCGGAGACGCCGCCCGCGGTCCCAGCGGTGCTTGGGGCATCTGTACATTCCCTATGGACATGGGGTTAAACTGATTCATTCCTGCAAATGCACCCCCAAAACAACTCATTAGGAACAAGTCAGCAGAATTGATGGATCTATATTCTACTATAAAATTAACAGTTATTATGACTGCCATTCGACCGCCCTGCGCTTTGAGTTACTTAACCTGACAGACAAATCAGGATGCAAGAAGTGTTTAGAACAATACTTGTTAGGTTGAAATACCATTTTTGGTGTCTTAAAAAAACTCACCTAAATGCAAAAAAAGAATAGATGATCTGCAGAGACAGGATGCTATTTATAAATAATACCTTAGGATGGTTTCTTAAAATCAGGCATTTGCTTTGAAACAGCAATGTCTTATTCAGGGCTCACTGAAATGGTTGAAGTAAATATGACAAACATACACATGGGATGTATGAAGGCAACTCCAAGCCTCCAATCAGGACAAAAGCTGGCAAAATGCTTTAACGAGGGTTGTGTTTTTCATACAAAACACTGAATCCCTCCAAAAAACTTGTCTAAAGGTGTAATTAGGGAGCTATACTTGTTATCAACTTCTTCTCCTATTCAAATGAATTTTAAAAGTATTTTATCTCCCAAGGATATTTCAACACAAATTTTGACTTAGTACTAACTCTGAACCAAGAAATAAAACAGCTGAGGACACTTTTCTGAAGGAAGTTGAAGCACTTAGAAGTCATGGGTTTGTTTTTTGGAAAAGAACCACTCATGAGCTCACAGCAGCCTCAGTGAATAATGACAAGTGCTGTGAACAAGCTCCAGGGCTTTTTTAGATGCACTTTCTATCAGAAACCAACAAAGGCTATCATTAGTTACACAGAATTTAGGACTAATGTGCTGTGTTTCCAGCTACAGGTGTATTTTTGGCTAATTAACTGATAAAACCACGCCAACATCCTTCCCCTTTTACAGTGTTTTAAATGAGATTACCCACAGTACACTTGTCTGAGCTGTCCTCTCTTTGGAAGCACTGAATTAATTCCCAATCCCAGCAAAGTGCTGGATCCATACTGTTAACACTGCACTGACACACAGCAACACCAAAGAATGGTGCTGAAAAAAAGGCAGCCCTGGTCGTTCCTCTCTCCCAACACCAAACAAAACCCCCGACATAAGATCAGCTTTCCCCCCCAGGAATTACTTTGACCCCACAAATTGCAATTAGAGAGGAAAAGAGATACCTTGAGAAACCTGCATGCGACTGATAGGCACGGTTGGCATGGACATAGGCCCATCTGCAACACAACACAAGAACACTCAGCAAAACCAGCTCTAAAGACAAGCTCATCATGAACTGGAGTGCAAAGGCTCCTGAGCAGCACTTACTGGGTGGCCTGACGGGCTGTGCCTGGCCCATGGCAGCAGCCACCTGGGGGATCCCTGGGGGCTGGGGCCCAGGGGTCTGTAAGGCTGCTTGGTTCCCCAGCATCCCTTGCTTGTGGAGACGAGACCTCCGCTTCTCTTCTAGCTCCTTCTGGATTTTATAGATTTTCTCTGCTAATAAATGATAGTATTCATCCTGAAAGGGAAAAACAAAGGGTAATCAGCAGCAGCAAAACTCATTCAGTCTAGCTGAACACCATCATCTGGTTTTGGGCTGGGTTTTTCTTGTTTTGTTTAATGTATACACCTGTCTAATTGAAAAACAAGTAAATTAAGACATACTCTTCTGCTTTAATGCAGAAAAGGAAAAAAAAAGCTTCCAGAAATCACACTTGCTTTATGGCTAGCCTGCATACCTACTCCGAGTAAATTAGCAGACAAAGGAGAAGGCTGGAGGTTCTCTGTTGCTTCAGCAAAACCCAGGAAGCTGTGATTTAGTTTCTAAGTGTTAATGATTTTTAAATGTTATTTTCATCATAAACATTTCCACTAATCCACAAACAAAAGAAAAAGATATTCCCAGCACACTGGCACACTGAATAAACTTTCAGGAGACAGATGTTAAGGACAGATCAATTTTTACATAAAGAAAGGAACTGCTCTTTTCCTGAAGAGTCTATCAACAATCAAGGCAAGGGATAAACAAAACCAGACAAAACCTCAAAGGAATGGAGAAAATTCAGTGAAAAATAGTCCACAGGCAGAGACAAGTAAACACTACATCTGTACAAGATGAAAAATCCATTTTACCCAACCCACACTGACAACAGATCCAATAAGACAGTCACAGTGCACACCACTGAGACAATTTTGCTTGTCAGGAATTGCTGGACACACATCTGCCAAGTGCACGAGATTATGCACCTGTTAAAGGCAAAAAATCCCCCTCAAACCCTCAAGGCTACATTTCTTTTGTGGGGTCACCATGCTCTTAGAACCCAGGGCTACACAGAGCACAGGCTGAGTGATGCCTGCCCACAATAATTTTGTTTTTATTCAATATTCATGAAAACCAGAATGTGTTATTACAGCAGGATTGAATTATTTTCCCAAATCTTAATACGAGAGATGTATTCCTCAGCAGCCTTGTTAAGGAAGTCCAGTCATGCAATATAAAGCTTTGTTTTTCAGGTCACTTCTCTCCTCAAAAAGAGTTTCTCAAAAATCAGTGGTCACTTTCTGCTGTCCAATTTAAAAGCTTTACAGCCCGTCCCCTTCTCCTGCTGAAGTCACTTCAGTTGCAAGTTCCTATTTGTAAATTTAATATTGTGCTGTTTTCCCATGCAAAGATTCCTGCAAAGGCTGTGTTCACAAGGAGCACACAATGCTAGAACAGCATTAAACTCCTCACAGTGATGCCTCTTACTTCATCTGTTTTTCAGTGTCAATGAAGAACAGAAGCTCCTCAAAAAGAAGGATGTAATTCCTCATGGCATCGTTAACACATTCTGAATTACTCCCCTCTTCCAAGTTTGCTGCTTGGAGCCAAATACATTAGATGAATTCCAATAACAGAAACTTCTGGCCATGAGGCTCCAACAGCTGTTTTGAGGGGTGAGGAGAAGATACTTCTGGGTGTTTGTCTGTCAGAAAGCATTTAATTTTACAATCAGGAGTTTGCTATGCTCATCCTTACTGAGAAGGTATTTAGACACTCAGGTGTGACCATGAAATCCTCCTTCTATATAAAATTGGTCTCTAAAGCTGCCAGAGTAACCACAGCTGAGCACACCTAAGTGTTCCAACCTCTTGGTAGCTGCAAGGAGGATACAATGTGGGTACTGATCAACACTGACACAGCAACTCTCTAAGTATGGCCACTGCCTGTTTTCCTCCAGGAAAAACCTGCATTTCCAGCTCCAGCTCTTCTGGCAAGTGGGCTGAGAGGGGCAGAAGAGGCTGACTGGATCATCTGAGTCTCACCTGAAATGCCACTACCTCCTCTCTTTAGATGCTCCTCCCCTGCTTAAGAAAGAATCTCAAGTTTCTGATCAGGTAGGATCTTGCTGGCTGTTACCACTGGCACTAATATTGTTGTCTTTTCCCAATGAAAACTCTGAGGGAGTGGTTCCTTTAGGGTAGAATTACCACCATGTCATATCCTCAGCATGTCAATCAACAGGGGTTTGCTCCCTTCAAGTAAGAGATTTGAACTGACATCTCTGTGCAGACAGAACAAAAATAATGAACTACAACAGGAATTCTGCAGACAGAGCAAAAGTCATGATCTACAACAGGAATTCTGTTGTAGTTCATCCACAAAACAATTTATCCACAGATTTCTTATGCCTTAGCCCAAATACTCCTGAGGCTGCAGAGTAAAGGAGAATTCATTCCACCAGTACAGGTGGAAGGTGAGCACTGGAACAGCACTGGCTCTTAGAGAAAACCTCCAGTGGTAAAGAGGCAATAAGAAAATTTTAAAACTATTGCTTACACAGACTTCCAAAAAGGGAGGAAGTCAGTAAGGGAAACACCAAGAACTGCAAGCTGTGCTCCAAGCTTCCTGCACGTCAATCACACTTTCAGGAGGATGAAGAAGGGATGGATGTGATGGTGTCTAGAGCTGAGGGGCGAAGTAGCTTGGAGTGACACGAATCACACAGCTTGGGACCACATAAACACTGTCAGACTGAAAACACAACTTTCCTCATGAAGGGAGCAGTGAAATGCTCCTCTGGTTTTCTTTACACTTCTAGGATTTGTGATGCTACTGCTCTTTCCCATGTTGGACTGAAGCAACATACCCTACTATTAGCAGATTCATACATGTCTCCTTCCACTTTCCTGGCATAAGCCACCAAGTTCTCCATGCGGCGATCCTTCAGTGCTGCTGGATCAGGAGTGGGGAAGATGGCTTGGACACTGCAAGGACAGAGGAACAATAATAGAAAGAGACCTTCAGGAAAAAAGAAATCCCAAATCAATACAGCTTTATGATAACCACCCTGGATGTTCCCTTACACATCAGATATGTAAAAGCATCTCAAAATGGTTAAAAAAATAATATTTTACTGTTCCTCATAAGATTGAAACAAATTAAGTGATGAAAATAAAGTGAGGCTTAACAGTTAAGAGTCTAAATAACTGTTCACCACAGCAGAGAAAATTTACTAGCAATAGAAACTAATTCCATGCCCACTCCTTAATGAGCACGAAGAACAAACTGAAGAGGAGGTTTAAAGGTAACAGCTCATCCTGAGTGGCCCAGCTGACAACCACTAGTGACAACTTTCTTTTCAGCTTAACAGCAGAACTACTGCAGTGAAATTCTTTAAAAACAATGAGGAAAAAGGCAGCTTTTGAAGGTGAATACTTACAGTTTATGCACTAAATGATTGCGCAGGTCCTGAGTGACATGTTCATGCCATGCTTTCCTTACCCCGGTACTCGAAGGAGGTGCTGCCGTTGGCATTGAGCTGAGGTTTCCAACATTGCCAGAGTTTGTGCCATCATTCATTAGTGGGCTAAAATAAAAACAAAAGGGGCTGTTAGAGCACCAGAATGCAGAGTTTTGTCATAGGTTTGATGCCTGAAGTAATTTTTGAGTTGTTGCTTTTGTCACTTTTAGCAATTGCATCAAACATTCTCTTAAGTGGAATTTTGCCATCAACAAACTGCAACCCCTGAAGCAGCAAAGCTCAGGGGTTTACAAGGCACATTCACAGTGTGAATGGTAAAGAATCACAACTATGAACTGAAAATACAAAATATTCTTCCTTTGAGACTTCATTTAAAAGCAATAAATATTGTGGGGCTCTCAGGAGGCACAAATGGCAGCTCTGGCACTGAAACAGGAAAGAGAGCAGAGCTGCACACGTGACTGACCATCCCTATGCCAATACAATCCCTTTTTAAAGCATGCTCTTTATTTACGTTCATAAGCATGCAAATAAATGTTTAATTGAGAAAGAATGAAAATGTGTGCATTACTTATTTGTCCCAAGGGATGTTGGAAGAGCAGTTTCAGAAATTAGACCCGGTTGCTGGTCTGTTGTTATTCCTCCTGCAGGAAGGTTCATCTGGTTGGCTCCTTTGGGACAAAATTAAACATCATTGGTACACAGTTCACAATTTTGACAATAATATGACAAAACTGCACTTAACTGACCCACCTGGCTAACAAAAGAAGCAATTTATCAGGTTAAGTATTTTTATAACAATACCTGCTGTGCTGCACATATGTGGCTATTTATGGAAACAAGTTACTTTCAATCTGAACTATAAAAATGAGTCTATTAAAATTTAAAATTCATAAACTCTTAAGATTAGATCAATAAGCTATAAAGAAGATAATAATAACAATTAAGATTAAAAAAAGGATTTGAGACAGAATTGTCTGTTAGAAAAGGGGACAATTGTTAAACCAAAATCCTTCAGAAATTCTGTCTCATCACCTCAGAGAATGAGCTATGGGCTATATTTTAAAAGAAACTAAAACTCCTGCTATTTGGCAAAAGCACCACATTCATAACTTTCTAATATTCAAATGTAAATGAATGGCAGTGTATAGAAATAGTGTATTTTTAACTAACTAAACAACCGACCAAACAAAACACCAGACATCTTAAAAATCCAACATCGATTATTTTAACTTTTTTTTTTTTTCCTTGCTCTTTTCTCCACCTACCCAGTGCATTAATGGTCCTCATTTGCTGGTGAGCCTGAGGCTGTGCTGGCTGCTGGCCTTGGACCTGGGGCTGCAGCTGTGTTTGGGGCTGGTTGCCATATGGCAGCCCCAGGGCAGCGTAGGCTCGTTGCATGGAGCTGGGGTCAATTGGATTGGGATTACTTAGTGATGGAGTGTTCTGCTGGCCTGTACCAACAGAACCGATGGAATTCTGGATCCCACCAGCTGGAGACCCTAAAAGGGCTATGGAAAAGAGAAAGGGTAAGAGAAAATTAAAACTCAGTGAGGATAAGGAGTAAAACCAGTCATGCCTAGAGTCATGCACATATTACTCTATGATATGGATATTTTTCTGCCAGAGGGCAGAACAATACCCAAGATGCCAAATGGGAAAACTCAGCCTCTGATTCTACAGGACAGAACCCACCCTGGCTATTAATCCATGCAGTCTAAACAGAAGTGCTGTAAAGTTCAGGCAGATAAGCCCATAATTACTTGTAATAGACATATAGTCCAGGCTCCTATATAAGGCTAAATAGAATTTTCATGCTTAGGGACAGTAAACTAAGAGGGAAGAATATTTAGTTCCTCTACTTCCCTCTTTCTCATCAATCCCATTTTAGGTCAAAATATTTGACTCTAGAACAGAGATCCTGAGTTCAGCAGAAATAGTGTGCCCTCAGACACAAAGGTAATACTGAAGATCTGTTGGTAGAAATTTCACTGCGAGCAGTCACCAGATGAATCCTCTGAAGGCCAAATTCCCTTAAACCCCAAGTTACTCAGAGATATCAAAAACCCTGACGGGTCTCAGATTGTACTGGCAAAATCTAAAATAAGTTGGAGAGTCAGAAAGGGGTTGAACCCTGGTAAATAATTTAGATTATGTTTAGATTCAATAACTTATATGGCTACCACAACAACCAACCTCTCCCACTATACAGATGCATGGAAGAGTCATTTTCATTCTAGACAGGAAATGGAAACAACAGGGAAAATTAGTATTTACTTAATCCATAAGAGAGCAAAATTAGCTGCCATCCTAAGTGTATACCATGTTCCCTTGTGAATGACCCATGGAGTAGAACCTTCTGCACAGAGACACTGCATTTTGATAATCAGGACTCTGGTAGAAGCAACACTTCCTTCACATTTTCTCCCTCAAGTAATTAAATATGTAATGTGCATTACAAATGTGTGAACTAAACTTAGCAACAGTAATGGCTCTTAATACAGGCAACAATAACTGTCTTAGTGAAATATTAGTAGGGGCACGTGGTTAGATAAAAAAAGTCATGAAAACAAGTCTTCTGAGACATTAACAGCATTATCCAGGCTTTCTTAAATCCTTACCCACCATGGAAACTGAACCACTGAAAGAGATACACAGGCTTCCAGCTTCCACCCAAGAGAAAACACACACATTGCAGAGTCCAGACTTTTCCCTCTCCAGATGAGAAATCAATTTGATCTCATTTGCCAAAGAACTACAAATAAATACACTCAGATATCTCCCTCTCCTGAATAAGAGCCCTACAAAAAACATCCTTTTCCCCGCAAAGGACAATCCACAGTATTTTAAATGCTGGGATTGCCATGGAAATTAAGCTTATGTACACTTACACTCTGTGGACACTTTTGAACTCACTGATCACTTCCAAGAAAATTTAAAAACAAAGACAGAAGCTGATTAAGATCCTATCAGCTTAATTAAAAAAAAAAAAGAAGATATATTAAAGATTAACTATATGAATTCCTCATTGGATTTGCATGTAGTACTCTGGAATCACACAACCCAGCAGAAAGATGCCTTTACACTACTGCAAGCCAAGGAACAGGAAGGTTAAATAGCACAAAAGTTGTGGCACCCTGGAATTCAAAAGGCTTCAGAGGCTGCTGTGACAGCACAGATTGATGCAGGAGCTAATAAGAATTCCAGCTTATTAGAAGATGATATTCCACCAGAAAAAATGAGGACAAATCATCCCCAATCTGCTTTCAGTGCTGGAAGATGAAGAACCCCCCAGGTGATGCTGATGTTTGGGAACCAGGGAAAGGCTTCTGGCCACCTCACTGAGGAGAGCCCAGCCTCCCACCATCCCCAGGCTCTCCTGGGGAAAAACCACTGATTGTCTGGGACTGCAAGCTTGGCTTAAAGCTCACTTGGACAAGTCCAGCACCTCCAGCCCACGGCTCTGGGCTGAGCTCTGGCAGCAGCATCAGTCAATACAGAGCACAAGGTCAGCCCTTGTGCTACAACAGTTTTAGACTATTTGGCCTCAGCTTTTCTACACTTCACAACTCAACAGGATCCTGTTCTGAGTATTTCCCCAATATCAGGCATCTGTTTTTGAAGGAGCTTTTTTTGTCTGTTTGCTCGCTGGTTTTAAATGAAGGCATGACATTATCTGTCAAACAAGAAGATGGAGGCAGAGAGTATTAAATTTCCACTCTGGAGAGACCCAAGTGCAAATGCTGTTCCTTCTGTGGCAGATTCTGCAGGAAATAAAGTCAACTAAAATAAATACAGCCCTGGAACAAACACATTAGGCCACTGCTACATGAAGCAATGTCTACTGTAATTTACTTTTCTTATCTGATGCTTCAGACATTGAGGAGCCCATGACAGAAGTTACAAGTGTGAAGCGAGTTCTGTAATTCACATTTTAAATGCTGTAAAGACAATTGGCTCTGTGTGCCCCAGTGTCACTTGTTTTTGTGTACCTGAGGAGGGAAGGTTCAAACAAGCACAAGTTAACCAGCCCCAGAACTTCCTCACCAGCACCAGTGACATCCCAATGCTCCAGAAGGCATCAAAACCACCAAACAGCAGCTCACCTGCAGGATTCCTGTCTCAAGTAGTGCTGTTTAATGACACTGCACTCGTGCACCCTTCGAGAAGGGAACCCCTCCAGTAATTAAAATTTATTTCAAACACAGATCCTTAATGCTATTTTAAGTATCAATGCCCAGCACTTCTCTAACTTGACCACTCCAGTGAACATATTAAACCATTTTTGAGTATTTTAAATTCCTAAACTCCAAGGATTAGATCAATAAGCTAGAAAGAAGGCAATACTAACAATTAAGATGCAAAAAGAAAGCAGCATTTGAGACAGAATTGTCTGTTAGAACAGCTGGCAATGGTTAAACCAAAATCCTTCAGCAACTCTGTCTCATCATCTCAGACAACAAACTATGAACTGATTTAAATTTAGCCACGCTGGTTTAAATGTTTGATTTTGCTTCAGAATTCTTTAATTGAGACTTGTTTTGTCCTGCAACTCCTCACTCTGCTCGTCTCAAAGTGGCTGGAGCAAAATTCGTGCTGGTGCCCTTGAGTCACCTCAGCACAAGCCTGTCCTGCACTCAGAATTAGGCAGGTACACAAAGGTAAATGCACACAATCATTTCATTAAAAGCTGTATCTTGAATCAAATCATGGGGTAAAGATTTTATGAGGAACTTGGAGCAGGAAGTGTCAGTTTTAAACTCCACCACCAATGCCATATCAATTTTTGTTTAAGTTAAGCATTAAATCATAAGCCTTCAGTACAGCACTGGATCAGTCAATCAGTGGAACTCTTAATCCATGGACTATCATCCATCATGTGGCTCCATGGGATAACTGAAGGGTCACCATTATATGATTTTCAGCAATTGAAAAAATGAGAGAATATTTTGTTTTTATATCTTACAGTTACTAACAATAAGACTTGAACAAGCTGGATTTCATTTTGTTTTCACAGGAAAAAGGCTCCACTGAAAAAGTTGCTGCCTCCTCCTCCTGGACACATTTCCCTGTGCATGGATGCACTCCCTCCTTCCTTCTCTGCAAAGGATTGGTTCTCAAATGCACCATATCCAGCTTCTCTTCCATTTTCTGTCTGCTATGGCAGCCAGCTACATCATAGATACTTCCATTTAACTCACCACATTCCTGCTCTTTCATCCCTGACTTCACATACACCAGAATTTCTGTCTCCATCTTCTCTAAAAATTATACTTTTAGGTGAAGATTAGCTATCTCAAGTTTAATCTTTTTTAATCCAGCTTTTTCCTTGCTGCGTTTTATTTAAAATTTTCCTACAAGGAACGTTACAGAGGGGACCAGCTCCAAGCTGACAACTCCACTTGCCAGTCTCACTCATCTGAGGGTGGATCCCAGGGGTTTTCCAGTGTCCCCTGATTCTGGAATGATGCACACCAAGCTCTGCATGGGGATGGTCCAGGACATTACAAATGGGAACAGATCCAGGAGCTGTGCCAACAGCACACCTGCCCAGGCCAGGAATGGAAGAATTAAGAAGCTCAAGCACGTGCATGACAAGATGAATCTTCAAAAACAAAAAAACTGAAATACTACAGAACTAGGAAATATATCAACAATTGTTTGCAAAAATTTGTAACTCAGATCATGTTGGGCCCAGCGGGGAGGAAGAAGCACTTCCTAACAAAAACCAAGCTTCAACACCAAAATATTTCAACCCAATTTCAACTCATTACTTCAAAACACAGGATTCACCTGCTTATTCAAAAGAAAAGCTTAATGTTTTACCATGTGCAAAATAATATTTGTTTTCCAGTTTTCCTTGCCCCCTCAGAGGTACATGGGACACACAATAAGAACCATGTGGAACAGAAAGAATTTTAAATTTGTCTCAATATGTCCTATTAACAAGTCAGGTCACTATCAACAATTCTAGCAAAATATAGTTCAAGAGTGCTTTAAAATAAATAAAAAAGGCAATACAAAGGAAACCTGGCACAATGATCTTTGCAAAAATCCCCAACACCTGTACAGAAGACCTGTACAGAAACAGCTTCATGGCAATAACCTAAACCCCAGGACTTTCCAGGACTTGCAGACTCCCAAGGGGTAGGAACAGAAAGCCACAAAAGCACAGGAATGACTGTGCATGGAAGTGAGGCAAGACATTGCAATGGCTCAGCAGTGCTCCACTGCAGAATGTTCTAAAAGGTGGGCATCCTTTGAAGCAGCTTCTTGAAAGCACAGCATGGCCACACCAGGACTGAAATAACACCAGGGAAACAGGGATGGGCACAGGAAGGAGGGCTCTGGACTCTCTGGAAGGAAGGCAGCCTGACAATAGAAGGAGGATCCTTCTCACTCCTTTTTCCCTTTCTCATTGCTTTTCATTCACTTCTCATTCCTTTTACCCTTTCTGAATGTTCTCTGTATTTTGCCAAAGGCAGACTCCCTCTTCCTCCTAATTCAATAGAAGCTATTATGATTTATTCTTAAGAAAGACAACATCTTCTTCCAGTCTAAAACTAACCCAACTCTAGTTAGTCTCCACCTGATCAGGCTCAGCATTGTAAAATGCACATACCAATGTAAATCATTTCACAAACCTTCCTGAATGCCCAAAAATGGCATTGTAACCTTGTACCATATAGCTAACAAGTACTTTCAGTGTTCCTCTTTCACCTCCCAATAAACCAAGAGGTTTTACATGTATGACTCAGAGACATAATCCAGGACAAAGAACCCTGCACCACCGGATTATTGATTAACTGAATAGAAGGAAATTTCATATCTATCTCCCTCCATATGCAACAACAGAGGCAAATTCTACACTTATCCACCATGTTTCTGTTGCAGTCAGAGAATATCCTATTTGATCCCATAGCAAAATCATATTTAAGGATTGTTTATGTTCCAGCTTTTGCTCTTTTACGATCAGCTGTATGAGCAGCAAAACAAATAGTGCACAAACTACTTTTCTCCAGCAGCTTGTACGGAAAAATACAATTCTGTTCTGGTAGATGTTGTTAGCACTTTGATAACAACTGTGTAATAAGGATGTTAAGCACAAATGGACCATGACATATTAAAAAGCAAAGCTTTCAGCACATTTTTCGAAGGCCAAACAAGTAATCACTTGCAACAAATTACTACTTTCAAAGCACAAGATTTATCTTGTTTACCAAGGAGAAGTTTGGTAAAATGAAAACAAAATGCTGATCTCCACGTAGCTCTATAGATGTAATTTTTTTCAGTTTTGGAGGAGGAAAATCCCTCGTTAAACCATAAAAAGAACATGCTCAATGGATAATTTTGGTAGTTTTACGAGTTACTCTCCCCCCTGCCCTTAATCCTACCTAACCTAGGAGCAATTCTCCATCCTCCTATGTTTACTGGTGTTCCCCACTGCAGTCTCAGCTTACCTGGAAATTAGCAGAATGCTTCCAATCCAGTTTCAATGTACAAGCTTTGCAAGTCCTGCAGCTATTTTCCACTTCTTAACCCTTATTTAAATATACTTAGGCATAACATTACTTAAGACTTTACATTGATGCTGTAAAATGTTCCACCCTGGCATCTTTTCAAAGCACTTGATGAGAAGCAAGTCTACCAACAGAAGTTCAGCATTTTCTTTTTCAGAGCAAGAGGGAAGAAGAAATAAACTACAAATGGACCAGCCCCAAGGAACAGTAACAGCTCAGCTATTATAAAAATCAGGCAAGATTTGCAGAACTACAGTTAATCTCTACCATTGTTAAATACACTTAATCATTAAGACACCCGGTCCTTTTTACATGACAGAACTGTTTTTTTCAAACATTTTTGATTATTTTAAATCATTAGCATGTTGATTTAAGTTGTTTCTAGCAGCAAGAAACCCAATCAAGTCGCTTATCTCCTCCCCAAATCCCTGCCTAATCCAAAACTGCTTCATAACAGGAATCTACTGACCTGCCTCACAATGAAACACCAGTTAGAAGTTGCCACACCCTTTAAAAAAGACATATACTTGAGCTCAGATTTTTCCAATTATTGTGTATTTAAGTCATAAATAGCATTCAATGATCAGAAATCCATTGCTATATTTATCCTTGTACAAGATTGTTAACAGCTACTAAGTTTGTTGGGACACTGCCAAGAGTTTGTTCCTCCATTGCATACGTGACCAACTTTGATTTAACAGTTTTAATGGCGACACAGTAAGAGAAGTACTCACGTTGTTGGTTTCTTTTGTCACTGGCGTTTTTCAGAGGAAGGCACACGGGACAGTCGTGCCGAGTACAATTCTTCCAGTGGGAGATGATTTGTCTCGAAGATGCACAATGAGCAACTGCAGCAAGGGAAAGCAAGAGTTGAGAGTCATTTCTTGGTTGATTGGTTTTCAATTATTTCAGTTTTTACAATTCTGTTCTTCAACTGATTTTGAATTATTTCATTTTTTAGAGTAACTCTAAAAAACTTCCTTCTTCGCAAGCAATACTAAAACAGCAAAGAGATAAATCTTTTTGTGATCCACCAGCAAATGAAGGAAAGTAGTCCTAAAATTTAAGACAAAGACACCCTCCTTATACAACAGAGATGAAATGGATGATGCAAGGCTACACTGCTACCATCCTACCTCCAAAAGGCAAATACTGCAACACTGTAGATATAACTAAACACAACTGAAATGTCTTCTGATCCAAGTGCAAATGAAGGAAACTAGCACTGAAATTTGAGCCAAAGACACAGTGGATATGACACTTAATATAACAGAGGAGATGAAGAAGATGCCTGCAAGGCTATACCGGCACCATCCTACTTGAGGAGGGCAAACGCTGCATCCTGCTCTCCAAAGCGCGGAGAGAGGAGAGCCAGGAGCAGCTGAACCACAGGGATGAGCAGAGCAAGGCTGGGGACAGGCAGAGCAGGGAGGGCTCACCTTGGCAGGCCTTGCCAGCCTGGCAGTGCGTCATGTGGTTGAGGACGTTCTTCATGGTGCGGCAGTGCGGGAGCGCGCAGGCGCGCACCTCGCCGTTGGCCTGCTCGCGCCGCTGACACTTGTGGGCGTGGAGCAGCAAGACCAGCTGCTGCTGGATCAGCTTGCGCTTCTCGGGGTCTGCCGTGGGCCCGGTGGCCATGGCCTGCGTCGGGACGATTCCCACTTGCTGGACTTGGGTTTGCATCTGGGACTGAGAGAAAAAACGCAGAGTTCAGCGCTGGGCTGCGAGTGAAGGGTTGAGCTTCATCTTGCACAGGGTTTGAGTATCACAAAGGTGTTCACTGAGCTACAAGGGGTGACCTTAGCACTCTGCAGCTCCCTGAAAGGTGGCTGGAGTCAGGTCTCTTTCTCCAGGCAGCACTGGCAGAACCAGAGGGCACAGACTCAAGCTGCATCAAGGGAAAATTACAGTAATTTCATGTCTACAAGGTGCACTGGATTATAAAGTGCACTTTGTGTTGTCGGCAACTTTCCGTACTTAGTCCATGTACAAGGCGCACCAGCCTATAAGGAGCACTTTTTTTTTGCAGCAAGGATCTGTGTGCAACAAAGTAATGAATTAGTAAGGAATCACAGGATCTCGGGTCTACTGTGGTCTCGGCTCCTCGGCTGGAGGCTCACACTTCTGGGTTGGCAAATTTCCAAACTCCGTCCATATATAAGACGCATCGGCCTATAAGGCGCACTTCCAGGTTCAGATCAAATTTTCAGTCAAAAGGGTGCGCCTTATACACTTGAAATTACTGTAGGCTGGATATTAGGGAAAAGTTTTTCATTAAAAGAGTGATAAAGTACTGAATGGTCTGCTCGGGCAGGGGCTGGAGTCACCATCCCTGGACATGGCACTCGGTGCCATGGTCTAGTTGAATGTCAGGCCATGGGTTAGACTTGATGACTTGAAGGTCTCTTCCAAGCCAGTCATTCTGTGAATTCTGTGAAAGGTTATTGCACCACTCCCTGTAGCACTCTCAAACATTTCTAATGCTGAAACAACATCAGTGTATTGAGCAGTTCCTCTGTTAAAACACTTACACAAACAAGAGTCTAAATAACCAGCCATTCAAAATACTGTTTATTAGAGAGACCACAATTCCAACAGCAGTGAGCTCTTATCACACTTAGAGATGGAATTCTTTAAGGTCCCTTCCAACCCACACCATACTATAATTCTATTAATTCAAGCTTGTTTAGTATTGTATTTTCATACTATAGATCAGATTTTCATAGTATATGTTTTATACACATCAATCCTCGTTCCTTGTCCCTAACAAAAAGAGAAGTCCAACGGGAGAAGACAGTCAAAATTCTGTGACTGTCTCCAGGTATTATAGCAAAAGGCAGAGCTGATTTTCCAAGCCTAAGTTAGACCTTTTTCTCTCTAAGTGATATTCCTTCCACAGAGAAAGTTCCCAGGCCAAGCTGGATACAGTTTTCTCCTAGTGAGGGCCACCTGAATCTGGGTTGCATTATGGCTACTGAAAAGAACTAGAGTTACCACAGGGTGACACTGAGTTGTATCAGCTTTAAAATCCAGTGTTTTACTTCCAGCATCCATTTTTATGGACACACTTCTCCACCAAAGCCTGAGCTCTGCCTGACAGCTGCAAATCCACAGAGATCTTCAGTCTAAGGTACAGCTGCTAACAGTGCAGAAGAGAAACAGCCTCTTTAACATGTCAATTATTCAGCACTGATTAGGCAGCTTTTCTACCTTCCCAGACAAATGTAGAAACTTGACTTTCAAAATTGACTTTCAGCCTGCAATGACTCCCCTAGCAGGAACAGATGTGGGACTGCAAAGTGCTGAAATCCCTGTGATTTGTAGTCTGAATTAATCTTATGGACAAACAAGCAACTGTCCCAAGAACCACTCTGATGATGCACTGTGAAAACCTGGTTACCACAGGAAAACTCACCAAATTCCAACCTACCTAAGGAAAGCCAGCTATGAAAAACAGAATATAGGAACATTAGGATTATGCAGAGGAGGTAACAGAGGAAATAGTTCAGTGCTGCTTGCAGAACTACTAACCACAGCCTGTGCACCACATTTAAAGAAATGTGTCAGCATACACCATTTGTAGCCAACTCTACTTCTAACCTCTGAGAAGGATTCCCCAGGAAATTCCATGGCCTACAAAATCCTACTTTTCTTAGACCAATATGAAGTTCCCTGCACAAATTCTTCCTGCTCCAGCAGCAAGCTTTGTCCCTGCACATCAGGTTTTGGAGCTTGCTTTGCTTCTGGGAAATGAAGTAGACAAGATCAAGCAGAAAACACCATGTCTGGTATTTGATGGAGGAAGTGGGGACTCTGCCACTTGATTATATTAAGTCTTAGGCAAAGAGGAATTGCTGAATCTGTTTGTCTTGGGCTTTCAAGAGAAAGAACAATAAAAGGAACAAGGGGGTGAATGAAGCAAACTCATGAACATCTGGTCACACTGCATGCAGCTGAAATTCAGTCTTCCATTTCTCCTGTGAGCAAATCCATAGAGCAGAGAGGTTTAGCTGAAACAATTCTTGGGTCACAAATAGGAAACAATTAGTTCAGCTAATCTGCAGAAAAATACAGGGATCATGCCAAAGAAAATCTTGTTGGAAGTGATGCTTTCATCCCAGTCAAAGAATTGTTTCCCAAGCCAAGTTCTCCTTTTATTACTACCCTTCCAGTTAACAGACACAACTGCAGCTGTATCAGCACAGATGTCCTGACCCAGAAGGGTTTCTTAAAGACTGAGTAACAAAAAGCAGAATTGCAGAGTATCAGTGGTTTGAAGAACAAAGCAGTCTCAGTCCAGACCAGTGAGTCTGCAGGTAGGCACAAAATCTCCTCAGAATATAAAGCTTCTTGCTGCTTCACCTGACTGATTGACAATCTTCTTGCTCAAACAGGAAGTTCAGACACTTCTGGACCCACAATTAAAATAAATTATTCAATAGTCAGATAAGTAAGGCCAAAAAAGATATTTTTGTTTGTCTTGCCACTTGCTCCACCATCAACAGAGCAAATGAATCAGAGGTGGGAAATCTGCTAAAACTTCTAGAAACTGAGTTATACACACTTCTGTAGGGTAAAGCAGCTATTAATACCCTTTAAAACTATGGAAACTCATTCACAGAGGAAGATGGTTCTGCCCTGTTCCTATCCTGAACGCCAAAAGCTTCCTGCATGTCTGGAGAGCACAGATGCACAAGTATCTCGTTGTTGTGGACTTGGATGGACTCAAAGTTGCCTGGAGGTTTTACTTTACTAAGGTGACCAGCAATTCTCAATGTTTTTATGTATTTATATTCAAAAACACTCAACATTGTCAAGATGGAATACCATGTACCTTTCCTTATAAAAGCAGGCAGCAATCTCAGCAGCAGTGGCAATCTTACAGCACGTAAACAATGCAATACAGAACTCTGCCTCAGCTTCACTCTATGGAGCATTATGGTTTTAAAATACCATTCTTCTTCTGTAATTTCTGTTTATTTCCATGTTTTTCCCCTCTCCCTGATAGATGAATGTGACTTTCACTGTATGAGGACAAATCCTGCACTTAAAAAATACTTTTAGTTCTATAAGAGAGGTTTGTAATCAATAGCAGATCTTAGTGAGGTTATTAAGAATCCACTGCCACAAATCCCACACATGGGTACATTAAGGTAAAACACCCCCAAACTTCTTCAGCTCCCTTCCAACCACAGGCTTCAAGTGTGATCCTGGGTCCCTTCCAGAGAAGGAATAGCTGGCACAAAGTGCATACACACTCTAAATCTCAAAGAACTTCTAAGTAGCAACATTTCTACCTGATTTAAGTGTTCATAGTGTGACCAGCTCCAATGAGTATCCCAATACATTTCCAGTAAGATTCAAAAAAGTCCTTCCTGCCCACAGGATTGGCAGGAATGCTCTAGTAAGTGCTGAACCAGCTCTGAACAGCCCTGGGAGCACCATTCTGTCCCAGAACTGAAGGAGAGCTCAAACAGCAGCTATTGGGTGGCATCAAGGCCAAAGACATTCCCCACCTGATGACCAGAGTTTTGCTGGGAAAGTGACACAGGACCAGTTTACACTTCTTGCAATCCACAGGGATGGTGGTTCTCTGGTTATTCCCAACAGGCATGGAATGAGCAGCCTGGTCCTGTCCAAACAGGAAGGATCCTTCTGACCCCAGGAACACCAGGGTCTGCTTTGGCCCCACAGGCTGGAGCCTCACACGTGCACAAAGACGAGTACTACAAGCACAAGCCCTGGCATTTGTGCCCCCAAACCCTGCAATGCTGCATTTCCTCATCCAAGGAGCAGCAGGAATCAGAATCTGAGTCTGAATTATGAGCAGAAGACTCCACAGGAGAGGAAGAGAGGCTTCCTGAAGGACACAGCCTCAGAAGGCTGTCCTGCTGTCTGGAGTGACAAAAGTGATGTCAGCCTATAGCAGCCATCTGAGCACTGGCAGTGCTGAGGAAATGAGGAGAGGTAGGGAGATATTCAGCTCCTGAACACAAAGCCAATGTAATCACAGAATCCTTTAGGTTGGAAGAGCCTTCTGAGATCATCAAGTCCAACCTGCACCCAATCCCACCTTGTCACCAGCCCAGGGCACTGAGTGTCATATCCAGGCTTCCCTTAGACACCTCCAGGAATTGGGGACTCCAACATCTCCCTGGGCAACCCCCTCCAATGCCTGACAACCCTTTCTGGGAAAAAATCCTTCCGATGTGCAACCTGAAACTCCCCTGGAGCAGCTTGAGGCTGTGGCCTTAACATGGAGAATGTGTTTAGAGCTCAAGATTTATTTCAAAGCTTTGGCACTGACATGGATAAAAGCAGAGCTTTCATATCAAGGATAAACAGGAATATTTTCAACTTCCCACTTCCACCCCTGAGGATGGTAAATGAACCTGCAAGCTCATGACAATCTCAAAGGTGAGAAGGCTCCAATGGTCAGGCCACAGAAAGAACCTGAATAGCTGGTCAGTGTAGTTAGCTTTCAATTGCTACAAGAATTTTGTTTCAAAACCAGCAATTTTAAAACCAAAAATTCTATGCCATTGAGTCTGCTAGGCATCAAGGTTGGATCTTTCTCAAGGATACACTTGTGGAGCTTTATCTCCTATCTTTCTGATTTGCAGGACCAGAAAATGCCAATAAATGTACACTGAAGAAGTGTTTCAAAGTAGAAAAAAGGGACAAAACACAGGAAGGTGTAGACAGATTCCAGCTCTCACATAGAGAAATTACCTGAGCAAAACACTGAGGAGTTATATACCCTACATAGACCTCAGTATTTTAGTAGGAGACAAAAGAGCCTGAGGAATGAGGAACATTAAAAATCCCAGATTAAAAAAAACCAACTGAATAAAAGAAAGGATAAAGCACAAATGAGAAGTTTGTGAGGGAAGGAAATGCATGCTGTTGACGTGCTGGCTATGGAGCACCTCAGCTGCTGGAGTAGAGTAGGACACAGCAATGGATACTCTCCACCACTAATATTTGCATATGGGGGAAGGGAGAGTGGAACACAGGCCAGAGCATTGGGAAAAGATTAATTCCTCTTTGTCAGCTTTTGCCAGCCTGGCACAGTATTTACAGATGATGGAAAAGCTAAAATATTCCACCATTCAAAACAATTCACATCCCCAGGATGAACTCCTGCACTAAGGCAAGCCAGAGATGCTCTGCTCCCAAAAAAACAATGTCCTTTCCCAGGCACTGAACACTATCTGTCAGATTTGTTTCCAGGTTATTAAGATCTTCTCCTTTAGACCTAAGTAGAGCTTTTTCCCAGCTGTTCACTGCTGTAAATCAGGTGGGATTTTCTTGAGGAAGGGAAGGAGTGAGCTTGCATGCGAACAAGAAACTGAATTTCAGAGTGGAGGTCAGGGCAGGCACAGGGAAGGTGAGCACAGCTGACAGCAAGCCCAGCAGAGACTGGGAGAATGCTGAAGAGAGCAGCATCAGACACTCAGCATGCTGCCAGTGCGACAGCCACAGACCTTTCCACAGGGACATAGGAGAGTGGCTGTGCTTCAAGAGAGGAAAAAATCACAAAGGGTCAGAACACAAGCCTTCCATCTTGGAAGGGCACAAGAGTTAAGTGATTCTTCATAAAACCTTTTTTTCTGGTCACTAGAACAAAATACCAGTTGTCTATTTTAAGTAGCTACAGTTCTACTTGCTCTAATTAAACCTGGCCTCCCAGTTTAAAAGCTTTCTTGCTCTCCCTCAGAGGTCTGCAGCAAGGCACACCTGAGACATCCTCACCCCCAAGTCACTTCTGTCTTCTGATCAAAATCTGTTATTACAGAAATCCCTAGGACATAAAAAGAAACACAAAAGAACACAACAGAGAGCTGATGCAGTTTAGCAAGAGGTGTGGGGGGAAAAAAGCAGAGGAGAAGATGTGCTGATCCAATTCTAAGTCAAGAATTGAAGAAAAACGATTTCCTTCACTTCCCCAAAGCAATATTCTCTCAACTCCATCTGCTGGTCATAGGGATAACTGTGAAACCATGCGGGTGTCTGGAAGCCAAACTTCCCCCATTGTGCTCCTAACCCATGCAGAAATACCAGATTTACTGGAATGTCCACAAAGGAACCATCCACCCTTGGAACAGGCAGTACTGCAGGGAGTGCAAAGCTTCAGCAAGTTTGATGGAAAAGCCTCACAGGGGTTCCCCCCAGCAGCTCCTCCTGGAGCCTGTGCACTCTAAAACCAGAGGCTGCTGGCCCCCAAAGTGGCTGCACCCCACGCTGAGAGCCCGAGAGCAGAGCGTGGCTCGCTTCCACAGCCCAGGGATCGTGCATGATCTCACTGCAGCTCAGCATTTCCAGTCCTGCATCTCAGAACCATCTCAGCACCGCTGAAGCTCAGTAATGTGTCACCAAAACTTCCAATACCAGAAGCAATATTTTTCTTTTGGAAACAAGACTTTCACTCAAGTTTTCAAGCTGCCCATTCTGTAAAGGGAACTGATTCTGTAGTAGCCCCACAAAGCAAGAGCTAATATGCTCTTTGAATCACCATTAAAACGAAACAAACAAACAAAATCAATCCATCCTGCTGGCACTGAAAATTAATACCTTAATGCTGACCTCTTAATCATTTTAATACCATAAGGTTTGTTCTTCTTTTCTAATTAAAGAGATTAATCCAAACGTGCTTCTCAGGGTGTAGTGTAAGGTCATGCCTGGAACATGGAACTAACACTTCACAGACTCACAGGGGGGACAGGAGAGTGCTGTTCTCAGGACAATGGTAGCCTGAATTTGGATCAAAAATCCAAATCCACAGCTGCAGCACATTTGTCCTGGTTGCCAGGGTTATGCCTGGCAGTGGGAAAAGTCCTGGTAACTGCTGGGGACACAGTGTCACATAATAATGACTAGAACAATGTGGGTTAAGAAACAATCATTTTTTACTTTTGCAGTACATATATAAGGTGTAAGGCTAAAGACTGAAAGGAGTATCTAAAATATTTTGGTTTTCAGGACTTAGGGGCCCTCAGACAATGGCTGCACCTTTCTGCTTCCTCTTCCCTTGTTTAAATAGCCCTTGTGGTAACACAGTGCTCAGTGCCATGCTGCAATCTGGTTTCCTGCCTCAGACAGGCCACACACCACCAGTATTTTCATCCACGTGGGCTTGTCTCTCACTTGGATTAGTACTTCGGGGGCCCTTTAAGATAAGGATGGTATAGAGGGCTGGTTGAGCAAGATATGTGGTTGCACTTATCCCACAAAGGACGCTGAATGGCTTTCTTTTTGGTTTTTTAAAAATAGGCAGTTGTCTTTCACTTGCTGTAGTGGATGGAGTCTGAACTGGTCTCCACAGGCTCATTTCTGATCGATGTTAACGTAACACAACATCCTTTTCCACATCACTGCTGCCTCCCTCAGGGAATAGGACAGGCCATGTCTCCAGGCCTAGCACATGAAATAAACCATCATCTCCAGGGACCTAGAGCATCCCAGGACACAGGAATGGCAAGGGGATTGCAGGAAGAATGCACAGCAGGATTGCTCAAACACTGCAGCTCTGCTCTGGGGACCTGCCTCTGTCACGAGCTGCTTTTCACAAGAGCCTGTTGGGTCACAGTTTGGTTGCCCAATGTGAGTGACAGATGTCACTTAGATGTGTGTTTCTGTAACTCATGGAACTGCTGTGGATTTATTTTACCCTTAGGTAATGCCTTAATATATGAAATAAGGTTTAGCAAGCCTGAGCCTACAAACCTCAAGTTCTGAGTCAGCAGATTCTGCCAGCCTTACTCTCCTTATGCCTCTGTGCTTAAAACTGGGGCAATATATCTTTATCTCAGAGAAGTGCTGTGAAAATGAACTAATCTAAAGTATATACCTGCTCCAGTGCTGAGTGCCACAGGAAAGAGCATTTGGAAAGAACCAAGTGAGACATATTACAACAAACAGCCAGCAATGCCCACAGCTACACACAGAGCTGCAAAAATAGAACTAAATGTTGACTGTGTGCTCTTTCCAGGGGCTCTGTTCATATTGTTCACTGAATAAAGCAAAGCCCCTGTGGAAGGAATAACATATGGCCATGGATGTGCTATTACCAAATAATTACACTGCCTTACCCACTGTTGCCAAATAAAGGTTAAATTCTAACAAATGTGACATTTCTTTTTAAGTTCTTTGCAATAAAAATGTTTTGATGGAAATTCAGTTTTTGAAGTTACAGCCCTGTCAGGACCACCATGCCTCTAACCCCCACACGAGGTGAGACCTTTGGGCTCGCAGTACCAATGTCTGTTGGCTGAAATGCCCATTACTCTGTGCTGGTGTGAAGGAAAAGAAGATATATTGGACATGCAAAGCTTTTGACACCTGAGAAACAAAGACAGACAGTTCTGATTGTTCTCTCAGTTGGTATTTTTGACATTTTAAAACTGCAATTGATACTACTGGGAAAGTTTCCTCTTTCTCTTGGACAAAACAGTTTTTGATTTTATTTCTCTCCCATCACCTGACAAGCATTGATGGCAAATGCCTTTTTTATTCCACCTGAATATTGACCACTATATCCTATACTAGTAAATGAGTATATTAAGATTTAGACTTCCCCAAACCTGACTTTTAAATGACCAGAAAATTAGGCTTCAAGATCACCTGGTCCCTGAGATGAATACAGCATTTTGGGGAGACCTGCAGGCTGTCTGCAGCATCAAGACAATAACTCACTTGCTTTATACCCGATCCAAACACTTAATAAACAACTAGAATGGTCATGAAGCAAATTGTCTTTTAAAAATACTCTGCATGAGTGCAAGTGGTGTTCTGAACATGGTCTTAATCCAGCCACAAGCACCTTTCCATAATCAGAAACAGTAAATGACAGATCATAATAAAGAAAGATTTCACAGTGTAACTAAGAGAAAATTAGAAAGTGATTCTCTAAAATCAGGAGAGAAGAGGAAGTTTATTGCACTCTCTTGCCTCTCATATAGAGCCTATTAGTGACAGGCAGGTAGCAAACTCAGTGAAGGAGGAGCAAGCATTGGTTGTGCCAAAAAATAGCTTTTTTTGATTTAAATTAAAAAATAAGCAATTTGCATCTTATGGAAGGTCTTACAAGTTTCTATAGTAACTGCTATCATGTATAAGAATATAAAATGCAACAAGCTGGAGTTTCCATAGAAACAACACAAGCAGTTTGATTAATACGCAACATCCTGAGACAAACGGGAATATTTAATATAGCTTTATAAATAGAATTCTGGTAAACATCATACTGTAAACTTGTAAGCCATCCTAGTAACTGTTCTTGCAAGCCTGTGACATGCAAGTCATGCACAGCAGAAAGTGAGAAGCATCCGGGTGTTTATCACATCAGTTCCAAAGGATATGAGGTACTACTTAGTTTCAGGAAGGTGGTGATGTACCCAACACATTCTAATTGACACACAGAAGGTAAAGACATTTTTATCTGGTTTGTAACTAAATATACCAGCCAAAATGAAAGGATACAAGGCAGTTTTTATAACTGTAATTCTTGAGAAGGTATAATCACTGCATAAAAACATACACAAGTTTTATATACACACTGCAGAGCGGAAGTGAGGAACCACGGGAAAACTGATGCTTAAACGACCGTGGAGAATTAATTTGATAATGTTGCAGAAGCTGGATCACCCAAGAATTTCGAAAGCACTAGGAAGAGGTAAAGAGTGCTGGAAGCAGCAGGTCCAACTCACCATGTTTGGCACACTGGTGACGGGAGTACTCTTGATGTCGGCAGGGAAGGGAGACAGACTATTGGCCATGCCTGGCTTGTTCGGCAACTGAGGATTCACTCCTGCAGCTCCCATCTGCTGCCCTCCAGTTTGACTGAAAGGCTGCCCAAAGGGAGTAGTGTTACCTGTCATTCCCAGCTGGAAAAGAATGAATGAATGAAATGATTAGAAATTTCACCATTCCAAAGGGAGATTTAAAACAAACAAACAAACATATGTCACATATCCATCTTTGCATTTGCAGAGATCAAATTCCAGTTTAAGTTTCTCAATATTAAATTTTCAGTACTAAATTCACAATTTCACAAGTTCTGCCAAGTTAAAATATATCCTAAAAAGATGTTTTACAAATATATACTGCAGTGTGGGGCTGAAGTCTTACAACTCAACTTACAAACTCAAAGGAAAACACAAGATCATTCTTCTGAATGCACACTGACAGAAATTACTTTTTGGAACTTTGGAAGACCAAACAAACTTCAAATTCTATGACACTTAGTGCATTCTAAGCACAAAGCATGACTTTGTACACTGACAGATGGGAGGGAGGGGAATATACAGAGGCATCGAGCAAATGGTTATCAGCTCATGTTTTGGTACTCGAGGAGAAGTGTCTGAGCAAAACGATGTCTGAGACTGACAGCCTTGACAAATGACACCCCAAGAACTCCCCAAGACTAGAAAACAGAAACACAACTCCCCCTGAATGTCTGGAGAGAACACTGTGCATCCAAAGAGCCACTTGGCCTGCAGGAGTCTCCCCATGGTGAAATCTCCTCTACTGGAGATCTCACAGAATCACTGAGCTTGGAAAAAACCTCCAAGACCATCAAGTGCAACCTGGGACTCATCACACCTTGTCACCCAGCCCAGAGTGCCACATTTAGGCTTTCCTTGGACACTCCAGGGATGGGGATTCCACCACCTCCCTGGGCAGCCCCTTCCAATGCCTGGCCACCCTTTCTGGGAAGAAATTCCTCCTGATGTCCAACCTGAACCTTCTCCAGCACAGCTTGAGGCTGCTCCCTCTCATCCTGTCCCTTGTTTTGTGGGAGCAGAGCCTGACCCCAGCTGTGTCCACCCTCCTGTCAGGGAGTTGCAGAGAGTGAGAAAGTCCCCCCAAGCCTTCTCTTCTCCCCCCAGTTCCCCTCAGTCCCTCCTACAGGACCTACTCAACAGATCACATTTGTTCAATCCCTTGCCTTGAACTGGGGAGATTTCCAGATGACTTTATGACCCAGCCCTAAATATGAATCCAACCATTGAGAAAAGTCTTTATTTGAAATAGTAAATCCTATCTTCCTCTTCCCTTTACCTCTCTCAACATAGTGGTGTTCTGTGGTGCTGGTCTGTTCCCTCACCTTGCCAGCAGGGATTCAGGAGGACCATTCCCATGGCTGGAGGAAGGACTGTGCACATCAGCTTATCACTGAACAGCTCATAATGAGGGATTATTCAGAGGTTGCTTTTTATGCTTACAGGAATCGGGTGAACAAGCAGTTGAGGAAACACCAGTTACAAGCAGTAAATTACACGGGGCAGAGTCCAATAAACACAATTTGACTGGGCCTTGTCCTCTTTGTCCCTGTACTTTGTACCCTCTGCTTTCAGACAGCTGGCCCTGCCACTCTCCAAGCAGCTTTATGTTAGGAAATGCTCCCTTTCCCTGCATCCTGCCCAGTGACTGTTGCCAGATTTGGGCCTTTCTTCACTGTACAAGACGTTCTATCTTTACACATTTAAAAAATCCCAAAAGCTGTTACTTTGCAATATATGAGGTTATCAAATATGTGCTGTGTCCCAGAGTAAAGCTGAATAATTCAAATAGCGAGGAAGACCAAAAAATTAACATCCAAACTTTAGTCCCAAGACTGCCTTTAAAGAGAAGTGGTGCTAGCTACTAACACATTGCACAAATATAAAGAATTTAATTTTCTGTATTTCTGTGTTTGTTTTGCAGACTGCGTGTTCAGAGAAATTAGTTTAATTATTATTTATTACACCACAGATTTTGGCAGCTTTCTCTGAAGAATTAATAGCAAAGTATTTAATAAAATTACCCACTCAACCCACTATTTCAGACAAGGTATGAGAAAGTGTCATCTGATAATGACAGCTGTTCATTAATGCTGTAGGGGTCTATCAGATCAACAGTGAAGAAAATTACTGAAACTAAAAGTGAGATTCTGACAGCTTAGGAGAACTACTGAAACCTTTCACAAGCCAGAAATAGGAATTAACTCTGGGGATCTTAGCCAGTTTTTTTCACGTCTAATTCCCAACTACAAACTTTGTTATTGGAAGGGCTTTGCCCTTCCCATCTTCTCTGAATTTGCTTAAAAGTTTGATGTTTTTTTGAAGGGAATAATACACAGATTTTTCTGGTAACCACCACTACACTTCCTGCAGACTTTTACAGTCACCACCAGCACTGGGAGAGCTGTGGGGAGCCCAAAGTGGGAGCCAGGAATGCTGCTCCAACAGGAAGCTCTCCCCTGGCTCCCATGGGCGAACCCAGCGCAAGCAGAGCCCTCCGCAGAGCTGGCAGCTCATGGGTGCAGCAGACTCAGACACCAGGGAGGAGATGGAAAAGGCTCAGTGCAGGCAATCAATGCCCAACATGGGTGTGCTGAGCTTGGGGGCCTGGCGCTAAAAGCTTCTGAAAGGATCTTCTACAGCTGAATTTCCAAAAAGCAGAGGAGAGATTCTGTTTGGGCAGTGAGAATGCTGAGCCAACTTTACCTCAAATTTAAGTTCTTGCTCCAAAAGAAACAGAGGTGTTCTCATCTCATTATCAGGAAATAGTAATGCTTTTTTTATTCACAGAAGAATGTTGAAAAATAGATTTTTAGGAAAAATATTAGAAATATTTGGTCTCAAAAGACAGTTTCAAGTTTATTAAAACTCTAAATGACTAGAACATACCCAAAGCACCAAGGCTCTGCAATCCTAACAGGTACCACCACATGGTTGCTTCATTTTAACATTTCCTTTTCAGTAGATCTTGTTATTAGACACATCACAACTCTGCACAACAACAAAGCAACCTTTCCAATCTTCCCAGCTGAGTGCTTAATAGGATGAAGATAATTCTTTCTACTCTAGGTAGTTGTTAAATAATAAATACTTGATTGAAATTTTAAGAAATGCTTTGCTGTTATTTGAATTCCAGTTGCAAGCAGAGCAGCTTCCATTTGAAACCTTGTATTTTGGTTAACCTCCTCTCTGCCACATTGTATTTCAGTGTCCACAGCTGTGCTATCTTAAAGAGAAAGGAATCTAAAGCTAAAGCATTACGCCAGTCTGTAACTTTCAAAAAATAGCATAATTTGATGACACTGAAAAACATTACACATGCATTTTAACCTACACTTCACTTTTGTAGATTACTGCCAATAAAACAAATGACTAAAGACTTTGTTGAAGTTCGTATTTAAAAAAAATAGTCTGAATAAGTGGAAAAATCTTTTGTAGGTAGCAATTCCTGAAGTAAATATTGAGAGAAAAATTAGGAGGGATCACCCACAAGAAGAGTTTATTAAAACTGATGGATGTTCATGGTTTCAGGGGGGTTTAAACTCAGTTTTTCCTGGGAAGAATTCAAATGAACAGGACTGCAATTTCCAGAGTCTAAGAACGCACAATACAAAGTGAGACCTGCTCAAACAAACTCTTATCTATTTTTAACAGTTTCCAACCAAGCCTGGGATCAGCGAGGAGTTTCAGTGGCAGAACAAGCTGCTGTCAAACAGCACTGAGATCCACGGAGCTGGTACTGCTACCCTGAGGAGCAGCTCAGAATTGATTCCAAACACTGCCAGGTAGGGACTCCAGCAGAGCAAAGCACTGCCAGCTCCTCCCTGGTGGGAAGGCAGCAAAAAAGAGGTGGAAGGAAAGGAAGAATCAGGCAGATCCCTGCCTGTCACACGCTGAAAGGCACCCGAGAGCACCAGGCATAAACTGCAATTCCTGGTTAATTATCTGAGCCCAGTGACTTCTGTGGAACTTTAAACCATGGCTGACTGAAATCTCAAAAAACAACTGGCAAATATATGCAGAAGATTGAGCCTACACACTGTAAAGACTTTTATCCTGCTTCTTTAATTCTCCAAATGGAACTGGCAGCTCCAAGCAAAGGACTGGGAAGGCTCAAACACCTCAACTCCTGCCTCTGCTTCCAGGTTTTTTCCAGGCAGGTAAGGGAAGGCAGACACTCAGAAAACCTTTTTTTATATATTTCTGAAACAAAACTCTGATCCCAAAATAGGTAGTTCAGGGGAAGATTACCAGGTAATTAAAAGCCACCAAAGAAGATAAACCAGCAAGAACACTGGAGTTTACAACTTGGTAAGAATGGTCATTTTCATGGGGAACTCTGAGCCATAACAAAGACTTGTATTTGGCTTAAAGTCTGTTAAATTTACTTTTCTAAAAGGAAGGAAAGCAAAGAGCAATCCAGCGTGAGTTGTTTTGTTTTCTCCCTGCATGGATGTGCATCACAGGGCTGCTCCACCTTCCATCCAGTGCACCTCCATTACACCCAAAGCTGAAAGCTTCTCTCTGACAACCTGGGTTGTGTTGTTCACTCCCATGTTGTTCTAAGCTCATGGATATTGCCTTTGCTCCCCTCCATCATTCCATCTCCTTTCTCTTCCTGTCACCATTTTCAGCAGCCCTGTTCCCTGCACTCCATCCCACAGTAGCTCCTTTCATCCCACCTCATCCTCTGCAACTCACATTTTCACTTCTGTTTCTGTGCTGTAATTTTGGGCAAATCTTGATTCTTTTGCCCAGCTCTCTGTGGTCACAGCTGCATGAATTCTGATGGAGTAGAGCATACTTTCCCAAGAAAGGTGTTGTTCTGTTCCACCAGCTGCAGTGGGGGAGATAAAGAGGTGTATCCCAAGTGCAAGTTAAGGCCAGAGGTGCCTCAAGAAGGAACACGATTAATGCAGGACACCACCTTAAACACATCATTTCTGCTCTAAAATAGTTCTCAGAAATATGATAATGACACTCTCCTTTAATGGAAAAGAGGCATTTAATTTAATAATTCTGCTATCCCAGGAAGACAAGTAGATTCTGTTCTCTTTTTTATCACTATGGCAACTCTCTAAGATACTGGAATCTATTACCAAGTGCGGATAGGAAATAGGGTATTTCACTCTACTCTCATAAGCCAAGGAATGTACAAACTTCCAAGCTGAAAAAAACTAAATCCCAGCACTTAAAACCTTTGTTCAGCTGCCTTGGACTACAGGAGCCATCATACTGCAGTGGCCTGAGCAGCAGCTGTGGGAGCTGCTTCTCCTGTTTTGTCTCTTAGTTATCTTCAAAGCAGAACATCAATTCCATTTTCTCTAGTTCCTGGAGTTTCATAGATTTTATAGAGGAAGACTGTGACCAAAGCTACAAACCTCACCTGAGGGTAGAACTCAGAAGTGATGTGACAAGTGAGAAGTTCACCAATCCAATCCTGCAGACACCTTTTGGAGCAGACTGGATCTCCACACTGTGTTGCTCCCTCTGCTTTTAAAGCTTTCTTTTTCCCTCCCTTCTTCAGCAACACTGACACATCACAGCACTTCTTCCTCTAGGCCAGCATCAAGGAGATGGGTTGTACACTGTAAATAAACTCTACCCTTCCCTCCTCCTTGAAGTTTTAATCAGCTGTCCCCTCACCTCCAGCAGCACAGCTCTCACTCCTGCAGCCCAGGGTCCTCCACCACCACATTCCTCCAGGCTCCCAGGACAGGCAACCAACACAAGAGGCTGCAAACCCCACTCCCTGTTACAAGCACATCATTTCCTACTCTCTTTTTTAGCTTCCTCCTCAATAAATTATCAGAAACCCCACAATGCATGCAGCTATGCTCCTTGCAATCCACTTTCCTTTAGGAAATTCTGCTCTCCTCTGTTGCCCCAGCCCACCTTTCGCTCCAAATTTAATAAAAGATCTGGCAGGACAGACTGAGTTCAGCCTCAATTTTCCTGTGAGAGAGAAAGCACCTGCAGTTGTAGGCATGTGCCAAGGAGCAGCAACCACCTCTGATAACGCTCCTGGGTTTGTATCTTATATCACCACTACCTTAATGCCACACTTTTTTTTTTTTTTTTTTTAATTAGCTGGTCCAAACAGATTAGTCAAAAAACCCCCAAAAACTACCCAAACCAAAAATTCAAAGTAACAAACTTATCTCCAAGTTAAATGTTGATTTTCATTAAATTTTGAAGCACTGTCTCTGTACAAAAATGGAAGAAGGTTATTCTGGCCAAGTATTTAAAACCAAAACAATACCACGAGATTTGGGCTGAGCTGACAACAGAAAAAATACTAAAAGGTTGATATGAGAACCAAAGAACTCAAAGCAGCATGGGCTCAGTGGAAAATAAGCCTGGCTGAAGTAATCTGATTATGATCCAATCCTATAAACTAAAAATAGTTATCATTAATATTCAATTCAGTATCTGCTGGTTTTTTTCACTTGAAAACAGCCTGGAAAGAAAGGAAGCAAACGAGACAAGCTTGGCTAGACTTTGAAAGCCATGAATCTGCAAAATGCTTGAAGAAGAACAAATGTGAGCTCGCAGCAAGCCAACAGGAGGGATGAAAAGACAATTGGATAAGGGAAAAGTTGCCACTATTATGTGTCTGGAGTGATGGGAATGCTGCTGCAACAACGACCAACAGCTGTGGGAGTTCAGGAATGCCAGGTAAAAATGACAGAATCCAGAGAAGGCTCAAGTAGTGCACAAAGGACTGACAGGCATGGCCAAAGACAGGCTAATTGCAATCTAATAGCCTAATTTATTTAGCTTACTATGTAAGCTTATTAATTTGCTTATCTTATTAAGGCATGGACTGAGTGATTCTGAAGTAGACTTTGGGAATAAAAAGGTGGTAACACAAGTATTTTCTATTTAGCAAAGATGTATCAACAGGCAAGAGTTGAAGCTCTGTAGCTTCAAAGCCAAAATCAGAAAAAAATGGAAGTGACTAAATACCACTGGAATCATTAAGATTGTATTAACGTTTTGTTTAAATAATGTGTGCCTCTATTCATCAAGGGGTTAGTTCACAAAAATCATAAGGCTTCTAATCTTTGTACCACTGTCATTTTCATATGCTTTAGGTTTTTTTAAATGGAACCTTGTCATAGAAAGATAATTACAAATTCTCTTCTGCTTGACCAGAGACAACACAGAAAGATGAGAAGAAAAAACTGTCTCTGGGTAGTTGAGACCTTGACTAGAGTCCATTAACCAAACCCAGGGACCAAAGTCCAGGAAGGCAGAGGTGCAGAACAGAAGCCAAAAAATGAATGAAACTATTGCAGCCTCCTCTGCACCCCAGGACTGTGTTACTGAGCATGGCTGAGTGCAGCTCCAGGTCATGGCTCTTGTAAAGACAGGAGATCACAGACACGATGGACTGCAGCTCAGAATTCCATCCACTCACTCAATCCTGCAGCAATTAAGTTGCCTCTTCAGACTGACATTGACTGCAGGATCACAAACCAGTTATATTGTTAGTCAGGCATCCTAGGGAAACTGCACATCTCCTCCTCCCTCAGATCAATTTTTCTCTAATCACTTTGGAAATCACTGGTCAATTTGAGCCATTTTTCTTAATGGCCTCACAGATAATTAAGTTCCTGAGATTGCTGAGCAGAGATGGACAGGTAGATTATGACCCAGTCCTGCTTCTGGCCAGGACAGATTTATGTTTTGCAGTAGCTGGGAGGGAGCACATCCAGGACACCGAGGTTATTCTGTGCCACCTCCCATCACTGCTGAGGGCTTGGGAAAGGGAGTCTCTTCCAGGGAGAAGGGGTGTTCTGAGCATTTTACATGTGAACCATTCATCTCTCTGCTTGTTTTCTTATCTCTTTGCTGTTTCTTGCTCGTATCTCAACCCGTGATCTTTGCCTTTTGTGCCTTTCTCCTCTCCAGCCCGGCTCGAGCACTAAATTGGGGAATACCATTCTTAAACCACAACAGCCTTATCTGGCACCAGCGTGGCTCCAAGGGTGCAGATAACCACAGATCTGCCGAATCGGCTTGGAAAGAAATTTATCTGAGCCTTTGCTGCGTTAGGCAGGGAGCCGCTGGTCACAGCGTTGCTTTGTCTGTTCCTGTGGGTGTGGTGCTTAACCCGCTTCTTTAAGTGTTCTTTTTCAGAGCACAGAGACAGCAGCATGGCTTTGCTGCTGTTCTGTGGGTAGCAGTTTATGACACGGTAACATCGAGAGCAATGAGGGTCATTTGGGATGGTGCTCAGTGCTGCTCTCCTGCCCTTACTTCAGCACCAGCTTTGGGAATCCCTTAATAATCTTGCACAGTTCCTGGGGGGAACAGGAGAGAACGATTTTTCCCAGCTTTCCATCCCCATTTCCTCCTTCAGGCCTGTTACAAGAGTTTTTGAGGATTTTTCATTTCCCTCAGATGTTAAGTATGCAAGAAGTTTGCACGGAGTGTGTCGTGGCCATAAGCCAACTCACTGGCAATGATGCCAATGAAATGGGAACAGGGCTTCAGGTGACTCCTTAGCTCTGGCAATATGAAGATCATCTTTTTTACTCCCTAACAGCCTGTGGAAGGAAAGACCAAGACTGTGGACAGATCAGATTGAGCAAACTATAAATCAGAAGTCCCATGTGGATACCAGTATGGACCAGAATCTCTGCTATTGGGAACAAGCTGCTGCTGGCTTGAGAGGGGACACACCACAAAGCAACCCTGGTTTCATCTGCATGGTCACAGAGTGGATATGAAGAAGTGGGACGAAAATCTCACCTCTGCCCTGGCAGCAGAAGCATGAGAGTTGAGAGAAAGAGCAACCAGAGGGAATTCTTCGAGGATAAATGTCCCTCCATTTTCCTGGGGTCCCCAGAATGAAGGGTTGATGTTATTTCCTCTTGAAGAGATCTCTGGTTCATTTTTGTAAGAAGGGAAAAATAAGTACCATGATCAGAACTAAAGGGGCCCTGTCCCCAGCCAGGTGGAGAAAAGGGATTGTTGGATCTCTTGAAATGTGTGGATCCACAGCCTGGCACACCAAATGCACAAGAATATAAGGCTTTAGTTGACACCAGCACACAATGTCCCTGATGCTACTGAGATCTGTAGGGGCAAAATCCATCTCTGTTTCTGGGGTGGCAGGGGGATCCCAACAGCTGATTGTACTGAAAGCTCAAGAGAGCCCAGCTGGGAATAAATGGCAAAACACTCCATTGTGACTGGCCCAGAGGCTCCAATCATCCTTGGCCATGGATCACTTCAGGAGAGGGTATTTCAAAGTCCCAAAAGGGAATTGTTGGAGACAAAATTCAACAGCTGAATTCCTTGTCTGGTCTCTCAGAGAACCCTTCTGCCGTGAGACTGATGAGGGATGAACAAATACTGATCACTAGCATAACAGTGCCCTGTTGGATACAACACCAGCCAGCCCTGAGGGACCCCATCCCTGGGATGGGCTGTGGAGAGCTGGGAGTGCTCAGCAAGCCCTGCTCACCCTTTAACAGCCCTACACAGTGTGTCAGTCCAATGGAAAGTGCAGAATGACACTGGACCGTGGTGGCCTGAATGAAGTCACACCAGTACTGAGAGCTGCTGTGCCCCAGGGGTAGAAACACAGCTCCATTACTTGTCATGGACCATCCAGACTGCACTGGAAAAGGGTGAGGCTCCAGAACATTTACAGAACATTGGTGACATCATCGTATGGGAGAACAGGGCAGAGGAAGTTTTTGATAAAGGGGAGAAGATTATCCAAATCCTCCTGAATCTTCCTGGTTTTGCCATAAAGCAAAGCAAGGTTAAAGGGCGGCCTCACTTTAGGTTTTTGGAGTATGCACATCCCAGACTATAGTCAGATTGTCAGCTCTCTCCATCTTGTGACACAGAAGAAAAATTATTTCAAATGAAACAACACTTCAAAGTGAACAACAACCTCCGAACACATCAAACGAGAGTTGTTCAAGCAGTAGCCCTGGGCCAGTCAGGACAGGACAGGATGTAAAGAACATGCTCTACAGTCTGGGAGAATGGTCTTTCTTGGTCTGGCTGGTAAAAAGTACCTGGGGAGACTTGAGGATGACCTCTGGGGTTCTGGAGTCAGGGACAGAAAGGATCCAAATCCTATTACACCCAAACTGAAAAAGAGATCCTAGCAGCCTATGAAGAGATTCAAGCTGCTTCCAAAGTGACTGGCACTGAAGAACAGCTTCTCCTGGAACCCTGACTAACAGCTCTGGACTGGATGCTCAAACGGAAAGTGCTTTTCACACATGCCATGTGAGCTCCTGGTGTCTGAACCACCCAACAGCACACCAGTCCTCCTGCCCTGGAAGACATCTAGGAATGATAGGACCCACAGGCACAGACTAAATGAACTCAACAGACATCTTGGAGGAATGGCCACTGACTACAGAAATGATACCTGTGCTTGTGAGAGATGTATATATTGATATATAAATACAAATACAAATGTATGTCCCTAGCTGGAAGGTACACAAATTGGACATGAGTACATGGTATACAATAAGGAGTAATGTCCTGGTTCCAGCCAGGACAGAGTTGATTTCCTGCAGCAGGCAGGACATGGCACGGCCAGGATGCTGAGGTTATTCTGTACCATCTCATGCCATTGCCAAAAAAAGGAGTCTCTTCTGGGCAGAAGGAGCTTGTCCTGGTCGAGTAAGCCAGCAGGAGGGAGTGGGGGTCAGGCTGTTCTGAGCATTTTGCATGTGAATCACTTGCCTCTCTCATATACTTTCGTTATTAATATCGTTGCTGTTTCTGTTTCTTATCTCATTGCTGCTTCCAGTAAATTGTTCTTATCTCAGCCTGTGATCTCTGCCTTTTCTGCCTCCAATTCTCCTCTCCATCCCACTGCAGGAAAAGGGGGACTGAATGAGTGGCAGCACGGTTTGGACAATCTCAGTGGGAGCACTGAATTCAGGAATATCACCCCTAAACCACGGCAGACTTGCAGACTGACATGTCCATGAAGGAAGGCACAGAGACCTCTGCCATCACCCACTGCATTTAGCAGCAGACACTACCCAGGGCTCCTGAGGAGCCACCAGCATTGCCAGCACTGTCCTGTCAGCACCTCAGAGATTATCTGAGGACACGGCAGGGAGCTGAAAGCTCAACAGGAAACAGCTCAGAAGACCCTGTGGTGGGGGTGCTGTAAAGAACTGCAGCTTCCACAGTGGCAGTGTGAGGACACACAGCCAACCTCCTGGGTGTGCTACTTGGACCTGTTCTGACAATAGAAAAACAGGGCCAGAAACAGTCAGAGCCACCTTTTTTTCCTCACCAAACTTTTCTCACACCTCTGAACCTGACAAAATTACTGTAGGAGGAAGTCACAGTCACCTTTATAGTGAGCCACCACTATCCCTGCATTATTCTGGACTTAGTCTATGGTATAAAACCTAAAAACCAATCTAAGTCCCAGATTAATAATTTAAATTATTTCAGAGAACAGAACATGCCTGTCATAGTTAAAGATGAGAGAGAGAGCAGAGGCATCCTATCTCTGATCTGTTTTGATAAGAGGCCAGATCTTCACAAACTAACAGCAGTGTTGAAGAGTTGCATACGTGAGAGCTTGGCTGTTCAACAGTGTAAATTGCTCTAGTAAAACACATCTGCCACTCACTACTGCTTTCTTCTAAATCCCTGGATTTGCAAGGACGCTCTCCCTACTCCCTCCTGTTGTATCATTGCCACATAACCACGTGTGATACAAAATGTTAAAGGCTGAGGAGACTGTAGCTATTTCCACCCTTCAAGAGCTGCTGTAAACTCTGATGTCCTTTCCTGAATGCCTAAGCTGGTATTTTAGGGTTCCACTTCATGGATAGCCTTAGGCTGAGAGCAGCTGTGCACAACCACTGCAACCCTTACAGAGCCACAGCTACTCAGCATCTCTCATGCTTCACCCAAAATCCTCAGTTACACCACTGAGATGTTAGAGACGCTTTTCTTCTCTCAGTTTTATTTTAGAAAATAGAGCAAGCTGGCACAAAATGGGAATTCTGCACTTCCCACTATGACCTACACATCCAAGCAGTATCCTTTGGGTTCAGCATGAAGGGAATGACTGGGTACAGACCCAGCACCCTGCTTCTGCCTCCAGGCATTCTGTCCAAGTCACTACAGGGCAGCGGATGACTCAATTTCCGGACGTGCCATCCCAAGCAGCCTTTACTTCCTTCTTTCATGGCCTCACCAAAATCAGCCACTTCATATTCCATTATTAGATTAAGCCTTTAAGTCCCTTGCCATCAAATTACCACACCTACCTCAAATCTGGGCTTTCAACACACGAGTTGGTTACAACTCTGAGCATTTTGCTCCCCTTTTCTCTCTTCCCATCCACTGAAATGTTCCTACAAGCAGCACATCACCTTGCTTGGCTTAAACAGTTTTAACTTTATTCCTTTGGATCTTTATTCTCTCTCTCAAGGCAAGGAAATCAAACAGTTGGGTGTCTCAGATGCTCAGAAGTTACGAACTGAAGTCTACAAAGCGCTGTGAATGAAGGAGTCAATCTGCTAGGTAATGGAAGACCTAAGAAATTCAGACTGACAGGCAATTCAGCTGCTTTTAATGCTGCTGGTGACAGTGAAAGAGGATGGGACCACTTCCCAGAGAGCCAGCACAGGGAGACAGGGACCTGTGCCTTGCCATCTGCCCACTCCACCAGCAGATCCCAGGTGAGCAGAACACACACGAGTTCCAGAGCTGCTATGATCTGGCATCAACCCTCTGGAGTTAATCCCTCCTCAGCCCCTGTGTGCTGCTGCCACGACTCCCAGCAGTGCTTTGCTCACACACTTGGTAGCAAAGAGCAGCTTTCCAGCAGGCACAGGCTGAGGACTTTGCTCTTTGGACTCTTATCTCCCTCTGGAATGAGCTCAAACCTCCAGCACGAAGCAAGGTCCACCTCAGCAATTACAGCTCCCAGAGAAGTGCAGGAGACAGGTTCATTAGGAATTCATGTTCATTTGTGAAGGGGAAAGACAGGCTTTCTTTACTACACTGGCATCATCTTGCATCTGTTTACTGACAAAAAAAAATCCTAAGTCTCTACAAATTGCTATTTCATCCTATAGTAACGTGTTCCAAAAGAAAGTCACCATGGCTCTTGGAATGTATATGCCAGAGGGACAGATGGAGAGGCAAGGAAAAGATTAATCATTTTATGGCGGAAAGCCAGTGGTGTTACCAAAAAAAAAAAAAAAAAAGTGAATTCAATCTCAGTGCAAGATTGGTGGCAACGATGTTATCTGAGCTGAGGTGAGAGCGCTCACCTAAACCAACCTGCAGGTTTGGCAGTTTGACAAAACATTCTGTTAAAAATACTCACTTTTAAATCAGTAACAAGAAAGCCTTAAAATGTAACATTTCAAGAATCAGTTTTGAGAATTAAATCATGACCTGGCTACCACTGTTCAGAGGAAGCCAAGCTCCAAGTCTCCCATCACTTTAAGCTAATTGCTATAACCAAGGCCTACCACAACAGATTCATGAAGCAATTACTGTCTTGTTCTTCAGCAGTAAATTAACTCAAATTAAAATACTCAAATGTCCAGGAATAACTGCAATTTACTTCGTCCTTTATTACTAAAATTTGGTTAAACTAGAAATAAAACTTTTTAAATCCCATTAAAAAGAAGCCAGGTGTTTTATTACCACTTGTAATAAGATGTGAAATTCTCTTCCAAGCATTTCACAGAGGCCAAAGAAAAACTTCAGTATTCCAAGGCCTTTAAAAAAATTAACCCCCGTTTCCCCACAATTACTGAAATACAAAAGACAAAATTTCATGGGAAAACCTTCTTTACATATGACTGGATATACAGAGAACAGATTCTTAATACATTTAACTAGAAATCAACTTTTCCCAGGCTAAGAAAATCAAAATATCATATGCTTACACTGTATACATGCCTGAAGAAAAAAAATGTCTCCAAAACTCTGCACAAGCCTGAATACAAACACAATGGAATCTACTACAATTTCTGCACTCAGTATCACTGTTGTACTTAGGAATCAAAATAAAGCTTAGAAGGTTTACTTTGTAATGAGTGTCACCTCTGCAAACAACAACTTCAAAGCTCTAATGGATAATTAGCCACAATTGATCAATGCATTCCAATTGCTTCAAGAGCTTTTAGAAGTGCCAAGCAGAGCAAGTGGCTTTCCTCAGATAAACAAGAATTATTCTTAGTATACATGAACAGAAATTTGACCAGAACCACAAAATTCACTGTAGATATTTCAAAGGTTTTGTTGCATCAAGAAAATAAAGTTTGGACATGAAAAATAATTCAACAATACTTAAAAAGAGAATCTTGAAAGGCTGAAATTCAGTGAAGATATGCCTCAACAAATACTCAATTGTATAGTTACAGGCCAAAATTTTTATGAGTTAATTCCAGAAGCTTCAGCGTGTACTCAAACACATTTATGGTCACACCAAACCACAGTTTTCTAACACGAGTTCCCAACTGAGTGTCCCTGTTCTCCCCCAGCTCCTGCACTTCATCATCATTAAGCTGAATCACAAGAAGTTTTGGAACAGCAGTGATAAGCAAGGGGCAATGCCTTCAAAGCAAAAGCTGGGAAATTTAATCAGATATGAGAAAAACTCTTCCCTATGAGTGTGGGGAGGCCCTGGCACAGGGTGCTCAGAGAAGCTGTGGCTGCCCCTGGATCCCTGAAGTGTCCAAGGCCAGGCTGGACAGGGCTTGGACAACCTGGGATGGTGGAAGGTGTCCCTGCCCATGGCAGTGGGTGGGATGAGATGAGCTTTAAGTCCCTCCAACCCAAACCATTCCATGGTTCTGTAATTCTATAAATGCAGATTTCTGTATCAAATTCAACCCAAAGTCTGCACTCCTTCCTTTATTTCCTGTACAGTGGATCTCAGCCTTTCAGCCTGCACCCAACAGGCCCCAAAAGAATTGCCAGCTGTGTCTGCCAGCACCTCAGCACTTTGGAAGTGCCTATAGTTGGCTGGAGACAGCCAAGGAAAAGGAGAGCACGTCATGCTCCAAAAATTCAGTATTATAAGGAATAAGCTGTTTTGGTAAGAGAAAACAGTAGCGCTACTTAAGAGGTTTTTTCCCCATTTATCTCGCTGCAGCGGCCAAGGATGTATTGTCAGGCAGCCCATGGAATGTGATATTCCACAGACACAGGGGAAAGGCAACAGTGGCTCTGAGGAGGAACAGCAACAGGAAAAGTGTCTCCAAAATGTAACGAGAAGAGATATTCTGTGTCCATCCATTAAGTGTATATTCCCCTTGACAGACAGGAATCCTAAAGGAGAAGTGGAAACAGTGAAGGGAGAAGCTTGACTCTGAAAGTAACTATTCTTTTTCAATCTAGACCAGGGAGAAAAATCAAATAGACAAAAAACAATCTCACACTACAGGTTACATTAAAAACAAAACCCAATATTGTTTACTCCAAACAACCACTTAACACAAATATCATAGCCTGACATTAACTATGGAGAAATGTAACTATAAATAATTTACACTGTTAAAATATTTTAAAATAACTTTAAGAGACAAATATATTTGTTTTGAAGCACCACAGTGACTTCAAGCACTGCTGTGACATTTCTAGTCCTTCTGTGAAACATGCTCTCCTTGAAGATTTAACAATACCCATGAAGCTATGGAGACAATTCTGACCAGGCTTTTAAACAAGGCAAGATCTAATGGTTGTCTTTAAACAGGATTAAAATTGAGCAGTTTAACAAACCAGGCCTGTGCACACATTCCTCCCTGACAGCAGTTGCACAGAGGAGGATCCAGAAATGCTTTTTAACCCAAGATGCCCCATATCAGACTAAGGGAGGCACCACTGCTTGTTCCAAGAGAGAAATCTCATCTTCAGCTGGTGTTGTTTCAACACTTGTCCATTACCAGGGTACAAAGATCCTCCCGTCCTAAAGGCAGTTATTCAATTAAGTCAATTTGCCAAAAGCTTCAAAGGGCATTTGTTTTGTTTCCAAAACTCCCCTGACAAGCAGAGCAGCCATGCAGCCAGGACAGCATTGTCTGCAGTCACTCAGAGAACACAAATCCTTTCCATCCAAAACAGCAGCAGAGTGCTAAAAAACCTATTTACCACTCCCTTCAGAAATTCTATTTCATTTCTTTTGGCAAGGATGCTCCTATATTTAACATCCTGTATTTCATTATGATTCATTCTAAAACAAAGGCACTGTTGAACCCTTTTTAGGGCACAGGACACTGTTATTTCCCAAACCTAAACAGGATTTGCACAGAGATACCAAAGAACACGTCCATCACTTTGGGATTTGAGCATCTTCAGAACATGTAAGCACAGACATTTCCAGGGGCTAATTACAGGCAGTTTTTGTAGCACGAGTTGATAAATCATCTCAAATCCTTACTCACCTAAATCTCAATTCTGCAAAGTATTTCTGGCCTTAGAATTAAAGCCATTGCTTGAATTACACACAAACAGTTAAAACACAAGCAAGCTTAGCGTGCCACTTCACAGACACAGTAATTTCTGGAGTAAATAAAAATACTCTTTACTGTAATAGCAAGAAGGAGGAGGATGAGGAGGAGAAACCAGCATGTGCTATTTACAGGCCATGGACACAGTTACAGCAAACTGAAGTCACACACAAATGGACTTCAGCTTCTGAACAAAAACCAACAGGTATTTCCCCCAAACACTCTCAAGAAGAAAGGAAAATGCCATTATATTCTGCCATTCCTTACACTCAGCCCTGCAGAATAAACTAGCAATTGTACCAGTAAGAATTCAGAATTATTTTTTTACATAGGGAGGGGAAATGTGCATTGAAACTCCCTTTCTAGTTTCAATGTTAATCAAGGTGAAGAATAATCTGCCCACTATAAAGTAGATTTGGGCATGCTCTGTGTAGCCTCTTGTATTGAAATTTTAACCCCCTATGGAAATGAGTGAATTTCAAAATTCCAAAGTGCAACTTTACAACAAAATCTTATCTTTTGCCTGATGGTCAAAGTGTCCTGTTTTCCTTCAACAAAGTATTTTTCACTTGTGGAAGCTGCAAAAGGAGAATTGCCTCCTTTCACTGCTCCCACTCCTGATCCATTTCTCAGGAAGGCTGACAGTTTATCAAACTCTACATAATCTTCCAAGTTTCCTGCGCTGCCTTTTTTCTAAAGAAACAGACCACCAGCATTTCATTTCCAGACCATAACACTGTCTGCTTTGATTTCTGTATGTCCTTCCAATTACAGGATTCCCAATATAATCACAGCTCACTGTCAAGCACAAATACTAAGTTTATCTTTTAAGCAAGAGCAAGCTTTGAGAGCTGCTAAAAGGTCTTTTCATCAGAAAGGCTCCTGTGAAATCATATCTGCATGCATGATTAGAGTCTATTAAGAAAATTACTGTGACAGAGGCATTTCCTCCTGACTGAAGGAACCAAGCATTTCGTAACTTCTACACACCAATGTTTCAGTTGGCAGCTTTTCCTCCCTCCCAACATCTGAGTCATTTTTTTACCTGGGTATTAAAAACTCCAAACTACAAACAGCAGCAGGAGGATATGTGAAAGCAGTCTGAAAACTAGAAAGACGTCATCTCAGTTACATCTATCAGTAAGGACCTGGGAGTTTCTGTCATTTTGACTAACCTGAAACAACACTGTAAATCTGGCTTTTCATCAATGGCTTTCAAAGGAACTGATGGATTTGCTAGTTTCACTCCCAAAACCTTCTTTCAGATAAACTTAGAAATAAACCCCACTCTAACAACAAAAACTGAAGAATTACAAGACTTTAACTAATAAAACTGATGACAAAAACCCCTTGATCTTTGTGGTGTGTTATCACAGTAGAAGATAATGGCACAATTCTGCTCTGAAGAGATCCCATAACACAATTTTTGTCAGCTGGCTGATAAGCCAGTGCAAGTGCCCAGAGAGGCTTTTGGGTGTGAAGCAGGAGGAAACTGAGCTCTGGTTTGTCCCCACCAAGGCTGAGTGCTCTGTTTCTTGCAGCCCTGGAGCCAAACTGAACCTTGATACCTGCATAAGCCCCAGCCAAGTGACTATCGCTGCAAAGATCTTCAATGACATTGCACAACTGCAAACAAGACTTAACTCATTTACTAGAAACAGGAAACGACTCAATTTCAGGTGCCAGGAGTAACAGTTGTAGGAAGGGAGCTTTTAAAGTCACTAAATCTCTTTGACATATCAGCAAACTCATCTGTGGAGCACCACTTTCCACGGTCATGTTTCAAAACAAAACTGCCTTGGAGACTTTCGTTTTACTACGAGTCAGTGAGTTTTGCTATTATGTGTTTCTCTGTATTTACAGCTTTCTCCTGTTGTATTATTACAAAAACACATATGTCTCTCCTCAGTAAAAATGCTGTTTTGGTGCTCCTTATTCATCAGAGAGCAGAGCAGCTACGGTTGAGTCTGTAATGTTATTAGGAGTCCCCTGGAAGTGGGAAGCAGCACTGTTTGGAATATGATTTGGACTGGCTACTGGTGTTTGCCAGAGGCATGGTCTGCTAGGAGACAGGCAGCTTGGCAGCCGAGCACGGACAACTCCGTGGATGAGAAGCAAATTAACTGCAAGTCATGTTAAAACAATTCAGGCAGAATTCAGACAGATTGAGAGGCACCACAGAAACAAACAGCACCAGCAGTTTGCTAAAACACACAGAGCTGCAAAGGAATGAGAACATCTTCAGCTGACTTAATTCACAATCAGCAAGCGTATCTAAATCTGGTACTCAGCAAGAGCAACTGGGGGATCTGTTTAAATAAATAGTTGGCTTCGTTTTTTCTCATCACAAATTTTCCTTACCAGAGTTTCCTCATGACACCGAGACAAGTAACATAACCACATACACTATGTAAGGCACAGCTCATTATTGTATTTAATTTACTCAAGATTAATTTCCAACATCAAAACACCACTCAATGAACAGCACAGGGAGCAAAACTCTGAATGTGCTTGTCCAAGGCACATGTATGACACAGACACCCTCCCTGGAAACAGCAACAACAGAATTCACTTCTTTTAAAGCTTAACATTAAAAAGCCCCAAGACAATGTGTTATTCTCCTAGTAGGAATTAAAAATTATTTTACTGTTTTCTGAAGTACACTTCTGGTAAGAGTTCCTCCTCCTATTTAATCAGAATCTCTTACTGAAGCCTACACTGCCATGTGGCTATTCTGACTGAAATAAAGTTGAAAACATTCACTGTCCAAACAAATTAGGCCAATACCATTTAGAGGAAAAACTGTTCTGCACTCATAGGCAAAAATCCAGCAGACCAGATCTAGTTTTGCACAGTTAGTGATTGTTTTGAGTCTGTTCAGGTTTTGATGCCAATCCCACTGCTGGTACCAATTTCCAGTGGGGCTTAAGTACATTCACAGAGGTAAGGAAAACTCCTGGCTTGCACACAGCACTTGGAACTCTGTATCTGATCTCCCTGCTACCCCCTGGAATATTACACTCAAAGATTTGCCAGCCAGATCAGCTTTTCCATCAGTTTCTCCCTGCATGCAGGTTCTACTTCGTATCAACACAATTATTTTCCTTCAGGGTTTTCAAAATAGGTAGACTGAAGTTACTCAAAATCTTCAGTCTTCAGAAAGGCATCCCAAAAAACCCCCAAACAACCATTAATGTTGTAAACCTCATAACTAGGTATGAAAATAAACAACCACTTTCTTCTCATCTCTTTACAGATTCAGGCTGGCCAAACAATTTAATCTTTTTCTGAGGCATACAGAACTCAATAATGTTTGATTAAACTGTGCCTGCCTTTCAGAAGGAAAGCTGAACTTGGGGTAGGTTTAAAGGTTCTAAAAAGAAAAATACTCTGAAAGGAGCCCCCAGCAAGCTGTATCTTCACTGTAGCTTAACAGCAATACTGTCTGCAGGTTAATCAGCCATGCACTGCTCCAGATTTTTTCCTTAATTTCTGCTGCTGGGTACCAGAATATCCTTGTTGGAGTGATAGGACTCTGAAGTTACTGAAGAAAAGGTGATTCCTTTTACACAATTGTATGAGGAAGCATTCATTAAAGCTTGGGAACACAGGGAAAAGAAAACACTCAAGAGTCCTCATCTGAATGGGACTTCACCACTTCCTAAGGGAAAGAGCAGGAGCACGCGTTAGGAGAATCACTGCTTGGAAAAACTCCTAACACAGAGCAAAAAGGAAGCCTGAGAACCATACAAAATAAATGGGAACTTCCCAACATTTTCTTCTAGCTTTCCCCAGGCTTTGACAGCTGTTCTAGGACAAGGGGAATGCATCTCAGCAAGAGACTCTCTAACAACTCATCACAAGAAACACACTTCAAGCCCCAGCCAGCCACAAAGAAAAGGAAGGTTTCATCTCCTTCACTTGGAAAAGATGAACTCCCACAGCAACAGGAGAGTGTTAGGCATGAGCATGTCTCCAATGAATGCTCATTCCTATGGAAGCAAAGACCATCTGCTGAGCTTTGCTACTGCTTATCCATCCAACAACCTTTAAAGAAACAGCTCCAACAAGGTGTTCTGGATGGTGTAAACATGTTTCCTGGACTTAATGGATTCAACAAAGAACAAGGTACAACACAAATGGACAATTCATTACTGCTTCATTGCTGATCTGTTCCTCTACTCCCATCAAGTAATAATTGTTCAAAGACAAATCCTTTCCTCTTTAAAGCTGACTTCCTAAGGAACTTCAGCCCAGTCAAATAAAAATTCTCTTTGTGTTGCCATCCAAGAAACCAGGACCACAACACCACATTTACAAGCAGAACTATTAGAGGAAAGGAGACTGGCAGTGAAGGGAGCAGAGGTATACACAGTATCATGGCACAGAAGGCTCCTCAGAGGCTTCCAGGTATCTCAGCAAGTCAAACTCGCAGATCTTTGTGAGTATCATGTGAAATACATGAAATCTTGGCTCACATCTCTACAGATTGAGGAAGTATTTTGCTTTCATTTCTCCCTGCCAGTGGAAGAATAATTGTCTTGATATCAGCATCTTCTTGCTCTCTGACACTGGGAATTAGCTATTTTCCACTCCTGATTGAATAGGGTAGGGGTAAGGTTTATCCCCACCTTTGGCTCCTGCAAGCACAGGAACATGAGCTTCAGTCACCCTGCTCAGTTCTGCCTTAAAACAGCAAGTCTAGATCAAAATTAACAATCATGGCTGGTGATGAGCCAGATGAAATGAATCCTTGCAATTGCTGAGATCAGGTGAAAGGGACTAGATCCTGGATATTTTTCCTTCTCTTAATAGAAATAATGCTTATATAAACACACCATGAGAAACAAAACCAGAAAAGGGAATGGATTGATTAGTCACATACTAAAAAAGAATTAAAACCAACCACCACAGAAGCAAGGTCTTGCCCAACAAAACTGACCCCAAACCATAAAGGGTCACAAGTTCCCCACACTGCATATAAACACACTGAATTGAGAAAAACGGGCTACTGAGCTGTACTTGAACAAGGTTAGTTAGAGATGCACATCACTTATTTTTAATGTAATTAGAAGATCTTGCTTTAAAAAGTTCCTTTAGGTATCTTTTCTGCATTTGTATTTCGCAGCTCTTTCTTTCCCTTAGGATATTGCTACAGTCATCACTCAGAGAATTTCCTTCCAGCCTTGATACAGTTCTTCAAGCAGGATGGCAGCTACATTTTAAGCCTTTGAGTCAAGATGTGCATGTTCACTATTAGGTAGATCAGCTGCCTCACCATTTTTATTACAGCTCCTTAAATCTTTTAAGCTGTACACATTAAGTGGTAAACACCAGGGAATCAGGAGGTAAAAAAACAAACTAACCCACATTTTCCTCCAGCAGAAATTCCAGTTTCAGAAAAACAGACAAAGTCACTGAAGTGTTTCTTTACTTTTCTTAAAAGCTTTCCTGGAGCATCAATAACAAAAAGCTAACACACAATCATGGCTGATAATCCTATTAGGACAATAAACTGGGGGATGGGGAGAGACTGGAAAAGGATACAATCCTCAAATGCCAACAAAGGAAAATGGCAAAAATAGAGAATGCTGCTGCTTGGCACAAGAAAATTCAGGGAACAAGTATTTGTTCCAAAATGGAAACACAAAATCTTTGTGTGAAACTGAGCCCACCTGGTCTCTTGACTAAGAGAAAAATAAGATGCATATAAAGTAAAACTTTTTTAAAGAAACAACACTTTTGAGCTTCGTCTTATTCAACAAGAGACGGAGCCCTGGAAAACACCAGTTTTCCTGTTTTACTTGGCCAACTTTTTAAAATTATTTTCTTTTAAGTGCACCTTCAACGTAGCACCATTTCATCACTTATGATCTGTCATGGAACAGTGTTTTCACTATTTTTTCCCTAACATATTCCTTGCTCAAACCAACTTTACTTTGCTCCTTGCACATCTGTAAAGTGGGTCCCTTTCCTGAGCTGGTGAATCCATTTGCAGCTGGCAATAGACTAAGCCTGGAGTCCTTGAAATCTGGAATTTGTCTAAGATCTGGCCTGTTCTTTACCAGAGGTGGGTTTGTTTAAAATAAATCAAGACCTCACAGAACTTCCCCCACCAGGCTCACACAGACTCTGTCAGCAAGTCCTTTGCTTCAGGGTAATTCTACTTCATGTGGTTTACATAGAAAAGTTAGTAGTTTTACATAAAACTAAGTAGTGATTAGGAAAAATCTACTCCCAAGAACTTAGGTTCACAGAAATAAGCCAGATAAACAGAATTCCTCACTCTTCCCACAAATTTCAATGGAAAACAAAAGAAAGATAAGCTGACTCTTTCAGTGCAGACCAATCAGCTCCCACACAACAAAATTATGTCTCCAGCCTCCAAAATAATTATGTCAACTTCCAGATGCCCTGACCTTTGCTCACAACACAAGTATCTCTTCCTTAAGTAGAAGCATCTCTTCACTGCAGAGAACGCTTTTTATGGCTTTTATTTAAAAAAATTAAATTAACTATACAGTACTCCACAGTGATGTGAACACCTCCTCAGAGTACAGGACACACTTTCATGTCAGAAACGCATTTTTTTTCACAATTACTAACACATAAATAAGTTAACATTTACATGTTAATAAACTACAGAGACAACAGCTACTGATGTATGAATAGATAAAATATCAGAGATAAAAATTGACCTTTTTCTACATATCAGAACATGGTGGGTTTGCCATCAAAATTCCATGAAGGAACTGTACAAGAACAATCCAGACAAGAGATAAGGCACAGAGCAGGAGGAGCAGCAGTCAAAACACTGCCCTAAGCTCACACCTGGAAAACAAAGAACTAAAAAGCAGTGACTGTATGAACCAGGGAGCCAGAGCAGTGCCCCCTGACAGAGGCAGATACTTCCAGGTATTTATTCCCTGCCCTGATCCCCAATGGCTGCCAAATAAGGCTCCTGCCTTTCCCTTTCACAGTTTGCATTAGCTTGGCAATCTATGTGAAATTTGATGTTTCCAGATCAGTTCCTCCATATATAAAAAACATTTGCTGCATGGCTGCTGACAGTGGTCCTTGACAAGAGGAGCAACTGCTACACCTCTCCCTTCAATCTCCAAGTGTTCACATTGCTTTAGAAGATGGTGTTGTCTGGCAGCTAAATTGAGATTGTGCACACGAGAAATCATCTGCTTCCTTTCTGCAGGATTATTCTACTCTTTTCTAATTCACCCTGCTAAGATACTCTCCAACTTTTAGCTTTGAGGATGTCTTTTTCAACAAGTGCTTTCATTTTTGATTACAGGAGAAGTACTGCTTCAATTATCTCCATTTCAAATATCACTGGTGACTGAAATGGGTAACTACAGACTGAAGAAAGCACATCCTTTAGTTCTGTCCCAGAAAAGGATCTACTATCCTAAACACCTGTATGGGGAAAAACAAGTGCAATAAATAGAATACAGTAAATGGCATGTACATACTTTAGTAATTGCTCCTGTCTGTGCTGTGTTCAGCCCGGTGTGCCCAGCCATCTGTGGAGATACTTGGGTTAAAGTCTCTGCCAGCACACTGCCTGCATTCCCCTGCATGGCAGGGGCAGAATATTGCATTCCTGCTCCCCTTCCTCTTCCAGCTGCCCCAAGAGATCCATTCATTACCTGCCCTTGTCCTTGCTGAGGCTGGTTCATTAAACTGTGACCAGAATTACTGTTGAGAAGGCTCTGGTGTGTCTGACTGAAATTAGTATTCATACATATCCCAGGTCCAGTCTGTGATGTTGCAGGGCTGCTCGTCACCATTCCCACTTGTTTTTGTGCTTGAGAGTTCAGAGTTTGGGATGCAGGTGTGGTAGGTCCAGAGGTGCTGGCTGCTTGCTTGGCCAGGCCCGCAGCAGAGGAGTCTCCTGGGTTCAGCGGGCTCTTCCCCATGGCGCCCAGATTGCCGATGTTGGCGCTGTTCGGCTGCCCTTGGACCTGAGCACCAACCCCCTGCTGCACGGGGCTGCTCGAGTTCACATTGCCAATTCCTGGGTTTAAGGAAGAGCCGCTGCTTCCCCTCAGAAGTTCAGAAAGTTGTTTGTGTTTGGAAGCCGCATCTGGAACGAGGTTCCCACTGCTGTTTAAAAGGCCCAACTCGCCATTGGGGATCAGCTCATCAGGAAGATCATTTTCCAAGTCAAACAAAGATCCAAAATCTACAAGTTAAAACAGAAATGTAGGTGAGAAAACATGAGGAAGGAGTAGCTAAAATATTTATCTTTGCTACTTTGTACCAGTGTTAACAATGACAGGCGTTCAGGATGTCTTTACCCAAGAAAAGAAGGGAGCTGTCTGAGCCTTTCAGAGCAGCCATCACACACTGTGCACACACAGCCAGCCATGCAGGGTACAGCCCTGGCCAATAAACAGGCTTTAAGGCAAGGATTTTGATGAAACAAAGCTTAAGAAAACTAAGGTGGCATGAATACAATGATCTAATCTAACACTTAAGTCTCCCTTGTTTTGGCTAAAAGATGAAGGCAGAAATAACAACAGATTTTTTTTCCTATTGATTTACTCTCCCAAAAGAGCAATTACATCACCTTTTCCAACCTCCTCTGTAATCACAAACCACCACATTTCACCCAGCAATTCCACCTCAACCCTGTCATTTATGTGTGCACATGGCCAAAGAACATCTTCCAGCACTGGTTCAAAACTTCACCAAAGAACAACAATGATTTCCTCAGCAGTTTGATCCCAGTCTCACATATAAAGACATTTAAGATCAGTTTCTAGTCATTAATTTGTACCGTGATCTGCTGTCTCAGAAGATCCCGAACGGCACTCAGCATTTTCTCCTTGTAATGCCTCTTGAATCGAGTCAATGCTCAACTCCTGAACAGCTCAAATAATTCAAATTGCTCTCTAAGTGCCCAGCCCTCATTTATCATGCCCAATATTGACAGAGGTAATCCACACACTCTCCAGATGAGCAAAATAAATCAATCAAATCTTCATTAAGCCACTTGAAGGAACAGCTCTGCCTGGCTGCAACATCCAGTCTAATAAAAAAAGTGGTAGGGCTTATTTTTTTTCCTTTGAAGGATCAACTCAGGTTCACTAAAATATTTTATTGCACACGACAAGCAGCATCTGTGTAACAAGGTTATTGTAGTATGTAACTACAAAAACAGAACATTACTTCACTGTACATAGGTAATTCCAAGTGAAAATGAAAATTATATATTTCAAGACATAAGGACAGGCACATCCAGCAATATTTATCAACATCTAAGCAGACCAGCCTCAATACACGAACATAGCTGTTCAAATATTCAACACATCTTTGAAAAGTTTTCCAGTCGAAGGTTGTGAACTAAAACAATCACTTCTCACAGTAACATAAATGTGTGAAGACTTTATTCTGCCCCCCAAGCCAGCCATGACAAGCCCCAGTCCTCCACACTGAGCAACAAGCCACATTTTTTCCAGGTTAGAACAAAGAAGAGTTCTTTACTAAAGTAGGATATTCCAAAAGCTTCATTGTTTTAAAGTTCAGTTCACTCTTCAACCACAAAAAGATGGTGCAAGACTCAGGCTGCAAAAATTATGTGAGATGGTACATTGAAAAGAAACAAGAAACCTCAAGCAACACAAACTATCACAAAGCACAGATGCATCACCAAGCCATCTCGAACACTTTAATACTGTGCATTTCATCAGCATGTGCATTTCCAATTCAACCTAACTGAAGAAAAATTAACAAAAATGGTCAGACTTGCAATGACCAGTGCATCACACAAACAGGCACAGTAAACAAAGACAAAATCATTAAACTCTGGCTGTTCTGAGGTGCTCAAAGCACCGTGTCCTTCAGGCATCCACAGCCTGCCATCATCACCTACTGGAGTCAATAATCCCTCCAGGACTGCATGATGTCAGCCCTGACAAATACACCCTGCTCAGAACAGAGCCCCTGCTCCCTTCCAACCAGGCAAAGAACAAGCTAACATTTCATTTAGCAAGGTTCATTACAGTATTTTTAATTTCTCATACTTGCTGCCTTTCCTTTCAGGTCTTTAGCTCATTTTTCCTGTTTGTCTTCTAGAAAAATTCCTGGTGTACCTTTGACTCCATGATCGCTTCATCTTTCCTCTTCTTCCCTACACAACCACTCCACACTGGCCATGCTGCAATCTGCCACTTCCTGTACAATTTGGTTCTTCTTTCCTCCTTCCAAGATTTCCCTACTTGAGCCCAGGATGCTGGTGGTGGCTGCAGCTGGAGCCTGACCAAAGTCATCACCAAGGGTGGGACACGGGGCCAGGGCTGAGGCTTCACCTTTGTTCAACTGCTCTCACCACCCCAGCTCTCCCCACATTCAAGGTTTACAGTGCTTGTTCACACAACTTCTATAAATTCCACAAAAAAAGTGTTCTTCCAAGCTTCTGCACCAAAATTGCTCATACTTCATGGACAATAGATGTGTGGGTGCAGGGACAGGAGCAGAGAAGAAGAGACAAAATACGAAGGGGGAAGATGTGGCTGTGGCTTAAATCATAGTTTTTTCCAGCTGTATTTCAAAATGGGATGCTGGAATATAAATGCTCAATTTGTTTTTTTGCTTGGCTGGCTGGACTCTCTGAGTCTTGCCAGAGCCAACAACTGGAAATGTTTTTGCAGTTTACAAAAAAGAGTGAAGAAAGCATTTGGGAATACTGCCACTTAAAACCTGAAGTAATCTACCACTCCTAAGCTCCTGTAAGAAGGCTGTACATTAAGGTTAGACATGGAAAATGTACAGCTCTGCCAGTAGGAAAATAAAAAGCAGGTAAACAACTTAACACAATGGTCCTGTAAAAATTCACCAAGAATTCAATTGTTCATGCAATGATTAATCATCTTCTTTTATATTTCACCAGAGTCATGCACATTAAAAACAGCAACACAAGGCACATTTTACAACGGTTATAAAATACAACAGAAAACAAAAATCTACTTGAGCATGTCTGCAACAAATCCATAAAGATAAGAGATTGTCTTGGCAGTTATAAAAAGAATAAATATATTTACACACATATAAAAATATGCCATAATAAGAACACAGCCCACTTCTACCGACAGAGAAATGAAAAGCAACTGCAGTCCCTCCATCCTCACAAGAAGAATAGAATTGATCCCATTCTCAAGGCTTCAACTATTTCTCAAAGGCAGCGACCAAGAGGCTAAAAACCAAGGGATGCCTTTGCCTTTACTTACATGCAGTCACCTGAAGCAATGCTCAGGGAACACCTTGGCTGAGAAGTCCCACAAGCTTTAACCTGCTCTGTCCTCAAGCCTGCCACTCACCCAGCACACATCAGAGCAGGACAAGTGGTCTGGATTTTAAAGGAGAACAGATTCCCTAAACCTATAAAGCACATAGCTCTAATTCAGTGCTCAGGAAGCAGCAGAGCTGACTTCAGGCTGTGGAGATTTCACCTTGTTGTGTCTTGTCTGTAACACAGCACCTCTAATCTAAACCTCACACCTTTCATTACTTCTGTCACATTAACCCAAATGTCCTCTTAACAGCAGAGCACCAAAAAATCAGAGATTACATCTTCTGGGAGACATGGAAAAGCACTAAGCAAGCACCATACCCCCACTCTTTCCAAAGGGCTCCTTTTCCAATTCCAGCATTCTGCACTCTTTGAGCAGCTATTTTCACACATACAAGACAACCACACTTGAGACACTTTCTCTCCTAATTTCAGTCTTATGAGCTTAAATGTCACAGTTTTCTGCCTTCCTGGAAAACACTTTCAGCAACGAGAATAATAAAAAAAAAAAGTTCTGTTTCCTTCTAGGTCTTCTCAGAAGAAAAAACCCCTAAACTGTGCTGCATACTGAAGGCAGAACATTCTCCTCTGCACAACTGCTTGTGACTGTTACCGGGAGACTTCCCTAATATACACATTCAATCAATTAACTTGTTTCAATGTCACCATTTTTACCCCTTTAGCTCAGCCAGGAGAGGTGACAAACATCCTAAGGTGTTTCATTATGTGACTTATTATCTCAAATGTATCTCACAGCAAGAAGGAGGAGAACTACCAAATTCAGTTTCATTTTTCACAGCATCATCTTTGCCTGAGACGTGACTGGGAGTTTTCCTGTCACAAACTGCCTGCTCGTGGCATGGAGCAGACACTGAAGCCCAGCACACAAGCAGTATTTTCACCATGCCTTTCTTTCATGCCAACATAGCTGTTACATTTCAGTGAGCCCAATTTTGTTTTGTAAGGCTTCTTTCAATCATGCCAGACCCCAGCAGACAAAGCCTCAACAGTTCAGAGCTCCAGCCATTCCCTAAAATTCACTGTCAGGTAGCTCCCCTCAATAGCCACACTGTGTGGCACAGTCAGCAATTACCATGTCCATTCCAACTTCCTTTTGAGGTTTGAGGATTTTGTAATTTATTGTTTCACAAAAGACAATCATTGCATTTAATGTTTCAGAACAATTAGACAACGTGTTCATGAAAAATCTAAAATTTCCAGTAAGGAAACTTCAGATTTGTGTCTTTCCCTAACAAGACATGGAAAGCTTGGGAACTGACATGCATCTGACCTTGACTTTCAGCATCAGTCTCCCAAACAGCATGTGTAACAACCAGGCTGAGAATCATGGTGATGAGGGGCCTGGCTGGGTTAAGGAGACCCTGATGGCTAGATGGAGGGTGGTGAGAAGGAAACAGATCCATCATTGAGGATCCGGATGAGTCTCAACAATTTATGGCTTGAATAACAAGAGATTTGAATATTTAACTAAATTTCTACCTGCCTGATCATTTAAACTACTTGCACTTGGGATGAGAAAGGAATACAGTCTAGGTCACTCATTCCTGAGTCACTGCACTGGTCAAAACTCAAATATGTTGTTATGAACCTCACCTTTTGGAATCCTTGGGACTTATCTCTAGGAAATTCACTGGAATCATCATCACAGCCCTCTCTTGCTGAGAGGCCTGCAGTCACTCAGGTTGGAGGGGACATCAGGTCTGCCTGCAGCCCAGCCCTCCACCTCCTCTCAAAGGCACAAACCCCAGCCCAGCCTCCTGAGCAGCCCTTCACTGAACTCAGTCCAGCTCCTCCATGACCTTCCCAGGTATGGATAGGAGACTGAACAATCTGTAGCTGACTGTACTGTCATTTAAACCTTTTTGAAAATGGGTTTAACACTTGCCTTCTCTTGCTTTCCCGTGGCTGGGATTTTAGAGACAACTCCTAATATCTCCCCCAACCCATTTTTGGTAAGACTTCAGCAACTAAGTAACTTTTCAAAACCGAAGCTTATTACACAAACAAATAATGAAACTAATGAAAAAATAAAAAATCAGCTCTCTTCTAGTGCAATGCTACCTGTATTCCTGACTCAGCTCCTGACACCAGCTCCACCAGCAGAGAGACAAGCCAGGATGGGGAAAATGCACATATCCACATCCTTTATACCACCACTAAGGTGTGATAACAACTGCCTCCTGATACAGGAAAAGCCACCTGTTCTCTCCCTGCATAAACTGAGTATAGTATAAATTGAGTATAAACTGAGATCCTTCCTTGGTCACAGCAGGTTTAGTCCCCAGTCTCTCTTTCCACTTCTGTGTTTTGTATCATGATGTCATAACCTCAAGGCTCTCTCTGCTGTACTTGTCCAAGCTGTCTCCACCATCTCTCTTCTGCTGTGCTCACAGTGACAACATAACCTATGTTAAAAATCTAGAAAGACCTGAGATACTGGTTTATTTCAGAAATAACTGGTGGGTTTAGGGATTATTCTACCCTTTCATAAAAATAAATCACAGATTACTTGAATGTTTCCCTATCCATTACTAAGCAGTATATGAGAGCACATTAAATGGCCCTTGCACCTAGCACCAAGGTTTACATAAAGCAGCAAATATGAAAAATATCTAGATAAGAAGCTAGTCTCTAATCTCTTCCCAGAGGCCAGAGGGGAAACAAAGCCAAGGTAACCCCAAAATGCATGGCAGAAGCAGCCCAACAAGAGTGCTCACTCTGGTTTGCTCTTAGAAGCATCAGATGGCAAACGATGGATTGATTGCCTCTGCCTTGCTCTGCCCCTCTCCAAAACCACACTTCCTCTCAACTGTTTCCCAAGGTATCTTCACTACTCTGACACAGTTGCCATGTCTGCTCTTGGAAGTCTAAAATCCCACCTAGCAGCATCCACAAGACACACATGGCTACTGTCCCAGGGCACGTGGCTACCAGGCTAACCCTCTTACAGACCAGAACGCTTCAGTAAATTTATTTACTATAAGAAGAGAAACCTGGACAGAAGGAAGAGGCAATCTGCATATGGACTGGGAGACACCACACTGGGAACATCAGCTTCTCATTCACAAGATCATCCTGATGAAGTTTAAATACTTTAAAGTTCTTGGAGCACATTAACATTAACAGAAGCAAGACTGCTTTCTCATCCTATCATAAACACACATATCGTGCCTCTTGCCCAAATTTAACAGCTGACAGAACATTTAAGTTCAGAATGACCCTTTTAAAAGGAATCATCTGAAAGTCTGGTAATTAATGGTGGCCACTTGCTTAAGTCAGCATGAAATGCACAGTCTGTACCAAGGCAGTGTCTGCTCGTGCCTGCCTTGAGATGGCTCCCACAGCTTCCCCTGTGGCTGTGCCACCCTCAGTGCCCACCTGCAGAGGAAATCAGCACATAACACACAAGGACACTAACTATCTTGACAAACAAACTTTAGCTGTGACATTCCCTGGCTAGAGACCTCTTAGTGAATACATTGCCAACACGGGTGGTTCAGGTTTCCACGTGTTCAGCTCCTCATGCTCCCCACCATGACAGGGTCAGTGAGAACTCAAGCTCAGTTCTGGCTCAGGAGCTCCTTCCAGCTGCACGAGTCCTCCTATGAAAATCCCCACCTTAACACGGCTTCTCCAACAGAACCACACAACAGGCCTGTTCTGGGAAGAGTGAAATACTACTTCAAGTACATATTTATGTGTTATCAAACAAGGAAAAAAAAAATAAAATCTAAGCAACATTCTATGGAACAGGCAAGTCTGGGGTCTCCTCTGTGAATGTATAAACCTGCAGGAAGTACCTATTCCATTCTTTTTAATGCCACTTTTTCCTCCATATTCCTGACACCAAATTTAACTGTCTTCTGCCTGGCAACTCAAATTCAGCTGTGCAAGGACATACACCCAAAACAAACCAAACATACATGAGGAAACAACAGCAGACTGGCACTTACAACTAACAATTTTTGTATATTTATGTCTAAAAGAGCTTCCAACTGCAACTGACATAACAAAAAAACCCAATTCCCCCATGAATCTTTTACTTTAAAGCACTGATTTCAGTGAGATGAGGCTGTTTTGAAGCATTCTCATCAATACTTTCCTTTAGGGACTTTATAAACTTAGGAAAAAACTTCACAGCTATTCCAAACCAGACTCACACTCAGTACTTCTCAACTCAAGCCACTTGGTAATTTCCCCATCTCTTTTCTCCATGAGGTGACACTACACAAGAGATGACACAGAAGTGATGTCATCAGCAACACCCACTAACCCAGCTACTGAAGGAGTGGCAAAGCTGGGCAGAGCAGGAGAACAGCTCGTGCTCTCCTGGTGACACACATAGACAGAGGCTGCAATCTAATTTTTGCTTTTACAGATAAAAATATTTTATTTTTATAAAGAATTGAATCTAATCTTTTATTTTAATCGAATCCCATTTTACTTCTCACTCTGCAGCAGAAGGTCTGCAGCTCTGATTCCTGTCTCTGTTGTGTCCAACTGCAGCAGAAAAATGGCTGGGAGACTGGGAGGAACAATCATCCAGTCACTACTTCTCCCAGTGCTGTCTTCCCAAAGAATTTTTCACAGCACTAAAGGTGACCCACAGGAAAGTGGAGGATTATTTTACAGACTTACAGATGTATAAATAAAAATATACCCATACACAAACTGCAAACCAAAGATACTGTATTTATCCAGTGTCATAAATAAGATCCTTGTTTCTCAATAATGGCAAATAAGAAATCAGGAAAGGAAGAGTATGTTAAGAGATTCAGATTATCAGTTATAATTATCACTGCTAATAGAAGTTGCAGTTTTCTTTTAATTCATACTTATGATTCTGCAAAATACTTAATAGTATTTTTGAAGCATCTTTATTAAAGAGTTTTACAAATAAACAATTTACGTTCTCTCTGTATCTTAGACATCTGAGAAGACAGATGGAAAACATCACATATGTTAAAAGAAAGATTTACAAAGCAAAAATTCTTGAAAGTGTAAACCAAATTAGGGTGGAAGTGTCAGATTTCTAAGTTATTCCTCA